>JAOPSE010000014.1:56032095-56360063 GCA_029449295.1 Zea luxurians
GCTGGGGCGCCAGTGGTGGTGCAGGGGGCGCCTCCAGAGGAAGCACAGGGGAGCAGCTCCTCACAGACTCTATCTCCTGCTGGAGCGAGAAGGAAGAGCCCTGCTGCTCCTGTCGTCGACGTTCCTGCTCCTCATGCAGGTGGTGGTGCAGTCTCTCCAAGTGGCTGGACTGTCCGGCCACGGGACAGTGAAGCGGACGCTCAGCAAGGCGGGAGGGTAAGAAGGGGATGACGGACTTTCGTGCAGTGTGTCTAAGACGAGCCATCTACAAAAGACACCGTAAGCAAAAGAGTGAGAATAGAATTAATATGACCAGCAAATAATGAACCATAAGTAAATGAAGGATTAGAATAAAACACACAATTTTCAGCGAGGTATATTATATAGTAGAACATAGGTTTGGTCGGTATGACCAATTTTTGAAGGGATATCAAAGTCAAGGCAGGGACAGAGGTCTATAGTCCTTAAAACGACCATTCTATTCTAGGTTAGCGGTCCTACAGACAGCACGGCTTTGATACCAGCTTATGTCACACCCGGTTTTAGAAGGCAAACCGAATGCGAACCATGTACGTGCCAGGATCAGCAATTCACGTACACAGCAGTTACATAACATGGACATCATCACACAGTGCTCAAATAGTATTAAAAAGGGAAATAATAGTCGATTACATCATGATGTCTGAGACATCCACATAGTCTTTACAATAAATTAAAGTGCGGAAAAGAAACGTAGATAACACGGCCTTCACAGGCAGCCGACTGGGGGTTGCCGCTAACCCACACCTAGAACTCGTCGTAGTCTTGGAACTCCTGGAAGTCTCCTTCCACAGCTTCATCTTCGCCTGAGTAGTGGTTGCAATGCTGACAACCTGGGGATGGGGGGGTTTGGTTGTAGAGCAAGAGTGAGTACACATCAACATACTCAGCAAGTATCCTGTTTGGCTGTAGTGGACTAGCTTTATGTGGGGGTAAGTCAAGCAGTTGCTTTTAGTTGGTCAGATTATTATTTACTAGTAGAAAGCCAGGTTTTAACATTAACCCAAGTTATTAGCCCGATGTACCCTTTCCAAACGGAAAGAATACCACTTACCAGCACCATAGACATAACCAAAACCATCAGTCTCATTGCCACCTGTAAACCAAAATGTCTCTGATCAAGTACCACTAATCATTGGAGCTCCCTTGGCCGCTCATAACCGCGAGCACGGCTGATATATCAGTTTTCAAACACTCTGTAGAGGTCGTGCACTTACCCACAAGCCATGATTCCCTTTCAGCCCGGAGATCATGACTCTCCATTGATCACTACCAAGGTGACCCAGCAGGGTATCACTACGTAGCTTTACAAAGATTCCCGGGGCTGTAGCCGCCCGTTAGGTTTCCTAAATGTACCACACTCCTCCAAGGGACAAATCAACCTTGGCAGAGCGAGCCGCATACACCGAGCCCCATTGACGGCAAAACGGCTAAGCGAACTACACCCTGGTTCCTCTAATTATTCAGCTAAGGGCGTCCCACTCCACCCTCATGGTTGCACTGTTTTCCCGGGCGGTCATCCAAAGAACAGGTCCTTACGGAGAGGCACTCGAGAAACCGCTCGAGCCCCCTTAAAGGCCACAAGTACAACATCATAATAAGAAGGGGGAAAATAGCGTATCATATATAATCTCATCATGTTCATTGATTAGAGTGGAGCAATAGCATAAAGCTAAACAATAATAATCCAACCCAAATAGGTAAACAAGGATATGGATAACAAAAGCTAGTCAATCCTTAAGTATAAATGTGTAATACGGGAGGTGAATTAAAGAATGAATAGGACAGAGATAGGTCAAGGGACACTTGCCTCCACCAACGACTGCTGCTCAGGGGCTTCTCCTGTGAGTTCCTCGGGCTCTTCAACCGGATCGTTCTCTATGCGGTTGCAAACATACATACATCCATCCATTGAAATTAGGAAACAAACAGTACACCATGCAAGAGAACAAATAAAGTAAATATGCATAGAATATCACATACGATAATGAATTTACCTTGGTTAGAAAGAAATGGGTTAAGGTCTCGCGAGAGTTAAAGCTTATGCCCGAGACGCACCACGGGTAAACGAATAACTAAATGTTACATGCTCTAGTTCTACTTAGCTTCAATGATAAGAATTAGCTACATGCACTAATGTAAGCGTGACCACTTTTAGTAGATTAACATTAAACGAGATAGACGATTAACTATATGAATTAACTAACGTAACCGAATTCCAAATTGAGTTTTCCATTTATTAATTACATAACACGATTTGCTACGCGGAATACACGGGGGGGGGGGGGGGCAGACGGGTGGCTAGGTGGTAGACGATCGTGTCGCGAACGCGACAGGGCGCTATGCGTCGCGTCGCGGGCACGATGAGCTATGCCAAGGCGCTGCGCGGGCATACGCACGCGCAAAGCCACGCTTAACGTGCCGCGAACGAGTCGCGCACGCGTTGGGGCCGCGCGCTGGCCGAGCTCGAGGCCGTGCGCCGAAGGCACGCTGGGCCGAGCTCGAGGCCACGCCGGGGCCATCACGACACGAGCAAGGCACGCCGGCGGCACGCCGGGGCAGGCGGGCGAACACGGGCGACGACGAGGGCGGCCAGGCCGGGCGCGGGGCTCGCCGGGGACGAGCGGGCGGGGCGACCGAGCCGGGCGCGGGCGCCAAGGCCGGGGACGGGCGGGGGCGGCTCGCCGAGGCGGGGGCGGGCGCGGGCTCGCCGGGGGCCGGGGCGGCGGAGGTCCGACAGCGGGGCGGGGCGGGCTCGCCGGTCATGGGGTCGAGGCTCGCCGGGGACGGCCGAGCCGGGCGGCCGGGCGGGCGAGGAAGGAGGAGGGAGAGGGGAAAAGGAGAGGGGAGGAGGGGGGGCCTCACCACGGCGGGGAGGGCGGCGCGGCGGTGCGCGGGGGAGGGAGCGGCGGCGGCGGCGCTACGGCAGAAGAGGGCAGCGGCGGCGCTAGGGTTAGGGAGAGGGAGGGAGAGAGAGAGAGAGGGAGGGAAATTTTGGGGGAGAAAGAAAAAAAAAGGAGGGGTGGCTGGGCCGGCTGGGGCCAAAGCGAGGGGGCGCGGTTGGGCCACCGCAGGGCCCACGCGGGAAGGGGGGAGGGGGGGGGGGCGGCTGGGCCGCCAGCTGGGCCGACCGAAGGGGGGGAGGCGGTTGGGCCAAAAGGGGAGAAGGGGGGGGAGAGAAAAAAGAAAAGGCTTTTCTTTTTCTAATTTCCATATTTTCTTATATGCCTAATTCTTATGTGCCTAATTCTCCAATTCACTCAACCACAAGCAAAAGAGGGCATAATCCGGCATGATGCAACAACCAAAAATAGCTCTAGGTTTTGCTTACACACGATGTCGAGCTAATTCTCGCTATAACTTTTGGAAAAGATCAAGGCTTAGTGAGAAGAAAAGGGAAAAGGAAAGAGTAACGCCTGAATTTGGTGAGAGAAAAGAAGAAAAAAATTCTACCCCCAAATTCAGGGCGTTACACTTAATATGCCTTAACATTGTAGTTTTTACACTTTAGTTCAAATGTGCACTGTTTTTGCACATAGGCCCCTAGGGTTTGGACTTAGGGTTTTTCTAGGGTTCAAATGGGTTTTTGTATCTCAGGGGTATAAATGTGATTCAAGTTCATTTTTGGGAACATTTTATGACTATTCCCCTAAAGCTTTTAGGTTTTTCCTCATTTTGGGTTAGTTTTTACCCCCCTTTTAATCCCTATTTAGGGTTAAGTTCCCTATCCAGGGTTCTATTTGCAAAATGCTATAACAATACAACTTGTTTGAAGTTTTTACCTAGTGAATGCACTCTAGGTGTGTCAAACATATGCAATGCCAATGTTTATGATGCCATGCTCAAGTTTTAGTTGCAGTAACACCAGGGGTGTTACACACAAGGACCACCACACAATTGGTGTCTCTTGCCTTGATTACAATTGACTTGGGAACAAGAAAGAAGGAAGAAGAAAAGCGATCCAAGCGCAAGAACTCAAATGAACACAAATATCTCTCTCTCACTAGTCACTATTTTATTGGAATGATCTTTGGACTTGGGAGAGGATTTGATCTCTTGTTTGTGTCTTGGAGTGAAGTCTAGAGCTCTTGTATTAATGCAATGGCTGAAAACTTGGATGCCTTGAAGTGTGGTGGTTGGGGGTATTTATAGCCCCAACCACCAAAGTGGCCGTTGGGGATGGCTGCTGTCGAATGGCGCATCGGACAGTCTGGTGCGCCATCGGACACTGTCCGGTGCGCTAGCCACGTCACCCAACCGTTAGGGTTCGACCGTTGGAGCTCTGACTTATGGGGCCACCGGACAGTCCGGTGGTGCACCGGATAGGTCCTGTTCACTGTCCGGCACGCCTTCTGGCGCCTGCTCTGACTTTTGCGTGCACAGTTGCACTGTTCACTGTAGACTTTTGCAGACGACCGTTGGCGTAGTTAGCCGTTGCTCCGCTGGCACACCGGATAGTCTGGTGCTACACCGGACAGTCCGGTGAATTATAGCGAAGCGGCTCCCCGAAAACCCGAAGCTAGCAAGTGGGAGTTGATCCACCCTGGTGCACCAGACTAGGGCAGCCTTCGGTTGGTTTTTGCTCCTTTAAATTTGAACACTTTCTTGGACTTTTTATTGGTTTGTGTTGAACCTTTGGCACCTATAGAACTCATAATCTAGAGCAAACTAGTTAGTCCAATTATTTGTGTTAGGCAATTCAACCACCAAAATCATTTAGGAAAAAAAGGTTTGACCCTATTTCCCTTTCAGCCGCGCTAAGGAATCGCTTAGCGCCTAATCGCGATTAGGCGGGCGCTTAAGCATGCCTTTTTGAACATTGGATTATTAGAATGGAATTCAATTCCAATGACCCCAAACTTGGCATTAGTGTACACTTTTAAAAAAAATTCATGTATAAGTAATTGAGTAACAACAATAATTGAATTATATCTATAGATTTTAAGCCTTTTCACATTGAGCAGCAACAAAATATTTTATGAATCATTAGCTAAGTTAATTATTCAAAATAATTACTATTGTATCTTAATTATTTTTGAACAAAATAAAGAATGAACCAATATTTGGATCGGGTGCGGGTCACCCGCGGGTTAAAATAGAAACCAGCACTCATACCCGCGAAACTTCAGGTCGGGTGCGGGGTTGCACCCGCAGGTCAAAACCTCCACTCATACCCGCACCTATCGGGTCAGGTACCCATCGGGTTTCAAGGTTGCGGGTTAAATTGCCATCACTATAAAGATTATTACGACGTGGTGTGATTCTATTGGCCGAAAACGAGTCACATAGAGGTCCACATATTTGTCAGCCATAGAGGATCGAAGGGAGTGGGATTTAGTGTAGTTGGTATTCCTCCTCTTCTCTAAGCCGCATGCACACGGGGGTGCGTGTTCGAGGGCTTCAGCCTTTGGCTAAGAAATGGGGCTTCGGCCTACCTTACGGGCTAGTTTGGGAGCCACAAAACTAGAGGGGATTGGAGGGGTCAAAATTCCCTTCTTATTTAATTTTTAATAAGAAGAGGATTCTAGCCTCTCTAATCCCCTCCAGTTTTCTTGCTCTCAAACTAGTCCTACCGGAGCTGGTGCAAATGGCAGGGGCCTTGGACAGGGTAGAGGGGGATCCGATGGCTACGCGGGAGGGGAACAGAGAAGATGAAAGAGGAAGAGAGGAAAAATTCAGGGGACTTTGAGATATGGTTAAGGTGAAGATGATTAGAACATCATTTTTATGACCTAACGAGAAGGGAAGGGGATGAAATCGGGTCACTGGTTCTATGATACTAGATGAACAGAGACCCATCGCTGGTGAAACATAGAAGTGAACAGGGGCGAAGCTGCTTTAAGGCACAGGGGTCGCCGGACCCCGATGGAATTTGTCAAATCCAGTGTAAATACTGTTTAACACTGTTCATCAATGTATTTGATCCCAATAATTCATGGAGCCGACCCCGGTGGATCCATTTTCTGGATTTGCCCCTGGAAATGGAGAGAACCATTGGTGATGACGTCATTGCTTTGGCGAGTATGGCGAGGAAGACGATGATGCTTCTCTTCCCTAGCGGTGGTGATTGTCATTGCTGGGAATGCCTCTGTGCGTAGAGTGATGGGGACTTTTGTGCGAAGACAAATATGAGAATATACGAAGCGATCAGAAAACCGTCGCTCGGTGAGTGGGAGGAGCGGGACACGAGGTTATGGTGGGTCTATCTTCGCCTGGGGCAACTGCCCTATGAGATGAGAGTGGGCAAAGTAATTATGTAAAACGAAGCAACCTATTTTAAGGATTAATTAATTATAATGGATACCAAAAATATTTTTTAAAGTGTCCAAAAATTTTAGAAAAATTCCTAAACATGTTTTGGAGCTTAAAAAACGGAAATAAAGTGTTTGAAGCTTATCAAAATATTTTTAAGTGCCCTAAATAAATAGATTTTGTTTTTTTCAGAAAATGAGAAAATTACTCAAAATGTGAAAAATTTACCAGAGACTTTTGCGAGGTATGTTAACACGTTTCAAACATCTTTTGCACTTAAAACACTATGCAACAACATGAATGCAACAATCAAGCTCCTTTAGGATTTTATTTTACTAAGCTTAACATGTATATATAAGAAAATTCTCCACAAATGAATTTTGACTATAGTGCAATGAAATTTTTATACACTAAAATTCAGGGTGTGACAAAATCTAGTCCCCTTAACAAAATCTTGCCCCGAGATTCAAGAATAGGCTAGCAAGAAAAAACAAGATTGGTTCATTGGTTGTTCACAACCTTTTCGATTCAACTTTGACTCAGCCAGCTTAACTTGCGGACTAGTTGCTTTGACCTTTGGATGTTCACAACCAATCGATCTTCTATGTCATTGGAACATTGTTCTCAGGTTTTTTTTCTCACATCGTCTGAGACAATTCTTGAGGATCCTAGGACCTATGGATTAGGGCCCACAATGCTTCCACTGTGACACCCTGATCTTGTTTGTCGAGGTTGATTGTGTTGTCATCATCGGGGTTCACAGCTAACCCCTTAACAGGAGTAGTGTTACCATGCACTTGATGAAGACGCTACCGACTCTAATCTTGACTGATTTAGAGGAGCTCGAGGTTGTGTCGTGTTCATCACCACTTATGACGCTATCTGCAGGAACTGTTCTGGAGGTTGCCAACTAAGCGGCTGCAAGAGGAAAGAATATAGATAGAAAAGATAAGAATAGATAGATTAGAGATAGAGCAGGGAGGGAACCAACTACCTAACTCTATGACACTCACCTAGCAAACTAATGTTGTTGTGGACCAAAGGCCAACAACCCATCAACACTCATAGCAAAGAAACAAATCACCCATAGCACAAAGGCAACTAGCACAAACACACAACAACAAGCATCTCGTTGCTATACATTCCTTTTAACTAGATGGCGGTCCTTCTTAAACTAGGGAGAAACTATTTCTCTAGGGTCATAGAAAGACAAGGAGAAGAATAAGAAATGTAAGACAAGTGCATGAGCACAACAAGGATAGAGTTAAGACAAAACTTGTAAGGCAACAAAGAAGGAGAAACAATCAAGGGTGAGATAGGTAAAGCACCATTCTCGATCTAGGATGGAAAAGAGGGGGCTTTAAAGTATATGTTCAAAGTAAGCATTAAGGTAAACATATAGACATTACAAGGTTAAAGGCGATAACTGACAACGATGTAAGATAAGAGGTAAAGGTGCAGAAGAACCAAGGGTATGAGTACAACAAAGATTGGAGCTGAAGCAAACTTGCACGCGACAAAGTGGAGGATACGACCAAGCACGTAATAGGTAAAACACCGCTCTCAGATTAAGATGGAAGAGGGGAGATTTTTGAAGAGCAAGCATAAGATAAGCATCAAGGTAAGATCGAGAGATGACAAATGTAAAGGTGATAACAAACAAAAGCATATCAAAGGATGGAGTTAATACAAGACTCGCGGAGTGACGTAGTAGAGGGAACAATCAAGAGTAAGGTAGGTAAGTTTTCTACAAAACTATTGAAGTAAAAATTCATTACCGGGGAAACTATAAGGACACAAGGAGATAACAGAGGAAGTGCAAAATAAAATAATCGCTCATGGATCATCGAGAAACAAGGATGGTCAAGGGCATGTAAACTGAGATGTTTAAACACGCAGTGGAGGTCTAAAGGTAAGCACATGAAAGAAGGGACCAGAGTATGGAAGATTCCAAGGATAATGGCATATCAAGACCAACATAATAGGAATTACCCAAGGATAACAATTTAACAATGGAACGAGAAAGGATCCTAGAAAACAAGAAGGTTATGGTCACAGGGCATCTACAAAGATGTCGCAAGCACACGCGTGATAGAAGATCTAATAGAATAAGTAGAGCATAGATAGTACTAAAATAATTTTTTAGCAAGGTGATATATATAGGAGCAGAACATAGAATTAGTTGAGGTGACTAATTTTTTTGAAGCAGCATCAAGGTTGAGGTGAAGTAATAGTCAGTAAGTCCTTAAAACGGCCAATGCTACTCCAGGTAAGCGGTCCTACAATTAACAAAACTTTGATACCACTTATGTCACACCCAATTTTAGAAGGCAAACCGAATGTGAATCATTAACATGATAGGATCAGAACTCACTTACACAAAGATTACATAAAAGACTCATCATCGTACAATGCTTCAAATAATTGTAAAGAACAAGTAATATTATTACAGACCAGAGTCATTAACATCATTTACATCAATGTGCACATAATAGAAATATAGCCAACGTAAATAAACACACCCTAGATAACTGTTGGTCCTTGTTCTCGGATGCTATACACCAAGAACAAAGCAACACAATTGTTAACGATTAGAGACCTTCGTCCTTCGAAGCATTATCTCCCCTGGGATATAATGATCTTCAGACGAAGGTCATGAAGGACGTACCTTCATCATTTCAATGAATAAAGATGTAAATAGAGACATGTGAAACACAAAAAGAGTATAAACAATGATTCCAAATCATTAGATTATTTATCTTCTCATTTTATAAACATGATTAAACATCAATAATATTTATATTACATTTGTACCTTCGGTTTGACAGAAGGTGGAAAAGCAGGAGTGACGCAAGGGTGATTACAATTCAGCGTGAACAGTACGACGTTACTGTTCATCTATTTATAGGCACAGGACACAGCCTGGACAAAATTACATTCATGTCCCTGATATTTACTAAGACCATAAAGTCAGCTGTCGAGGACTAAGCAGTCTTTTCTCCTTTAGGTCGGTTCCCTCTTTCACCATCGTCCTCGTGCTAAGCCGAAGCTCCTTCCGCCATAGCTTCGGAGCTAGTTCGTCCTTCCTTCGGACTGCACCTTCACATCATACACACCTTCATCTCAAAGTCAAAGCATCCTATAATAGTCTATGTTATACTGAAAACCAGGTTAGTTAAGTTTTTGAGGACCTTCGGAAGAGGAAGGCCCCCAACAATATCTGACTGGGAGGAGGTCGCTAGCCTAACCTTTGAAATCGTCGAAGTCCTGGAACTCCTGGAGATCTGCTTCAACACCTTCTTCTTTGCTTGAACAATGGTTGCATCAAGAGCAACCTCGTGTTTATGTGAAAGCAAGGGTGAGTACACATCAACGTACTCAGTAAATGCCCCATTTGGCTGAGGTGGATTAGCTTTATGTGGGGTTAGGCTCAAAGCAGTTGCTTTTGATACATCAAGTTTTATCATTAATATAAGCTAGGTTTTAACATTAATCCCAAGTTATTAGCCCATAGAATATCTCCTCATAGAGGAAATATTAGTACATGTATCCATGATCACCATCACCAAAAAACATAATCATAATCATCATCAGGATCATAGTGTCTCAGATCATCTGTAACTCTATTCAAAGAAGATCTCAAGGCCACTCTTAACCGCGAGCACAACTGATATATCAGTTTCATCCCTCTACAGAGGCTGCACACTTTACCCATGAGCCTAATCTCCTTTCTATCCAAGGATCATGACTCCTCATTGATCACTTCCAAGGTGAACTGATAGGGTTTTACTATGTAGCCTTTACAAAGATTCCCCAAAAGTATAGCCTCTTGTTAGGTTTTACTGGTTATATTAAACACAGTACTCCATAAGGGGGTGACTAACAAAAGCAAACGAAAGAATCTCTCTACACCTAGCCTCAACAGAGCAAGCACTATGCCCTAGCCCCATTGACGGCACACAGGCGAAGCAAGCCACACCTCAGGTTCATCTAATTAATCAACTAAGGACGTCTCATACCATCCTCATGGTTGCACTATTTTCTCGGGTTCTCTCTCAACGAACCGGTCCTTACAGAGAAGTACTCAGGACACAGCCCGAGCCTCCTTTATGTCACAAATCTATAATAAAAATCATGGAAGCATCGTATCATAAATATATCTCATCATGTTCATGATTAAGTTAGATCACTAACATAAAAGCTAATCATCACAACCCAAACACAATAAGGTAAACATGGATAAGATAAATAGAAAGCTAGTTAATCCTTAAGTTTGAATCATGTTGTGCGGGAATGTAAGTTCTCATGTGAATAGGATATAATAAGTCAGAGGACACTTGCCTTCACCAAACTACTGCTTAGGGTCGTCAACCTTGTAGAACTCAAAGAGTTTGATCTCTTGGTCACTGAAGTTTTGTCGTCGATTCCTCGAAGCTTAGGAACAGATCACGTTCTATTCGCGACACGCAACGAACACGAAAAGGCAGAAGCAAACAAACATATACATGCATAAAAACATTACATGGTACAATGAAAAACTTTACAAAAACATACAATATGAAATAGAGCTCGCTTCTACGGTCACGCGAGAAAAAAACGCGTAAATAAGAGCTATGGTTGAGAATTCATAACTTTTGGAAGATTTACGTCATCAACACGTAAAACTATATTTTAAAGTTTATTTTAATTAATATAAATTATTTGCGGAAGATATTTGAGATAAACATCTAATTTAGATTTAATCTAAACTATATTTAATTCGAAATCATATTTTAAAATTATATAAATTATATTTATAAAACATTACGTGGAATTCGTAACATCAGAATAATTAATTTTAGAAAAGATACGATATACAAGAACTATTAAATAGATGTTGTGTTTAAACTAAATTATGTCCTATACAAGCACCAAGGGCTCCGTTGAGGTACGAGGCTTCGGCCTGCTGCTGGGACTGGTCCACTGGTGCACGTGTGTCCTTGATAGGGGCCCACGCGGGGATGGTGGGGGCCATAGCCGGATGGGTGTATGCCCAGGCGTAAGAGACGATAGCTGCGCGATGGAGGGGTTGGGAGAGAAGGGGAGGAGGAAAGAGAAAGAGAGGAAAAAAATTTAGGGTAATGTAAGATATAGTTACCGTGAAGGTGATTAGAGCATTGTTTTTATTAGAGACGACAATATATAAATACCTAATAAGTATTATTATCTCATACTTATATCCATGACAAAAAATAATCTTGTCGGGTCACTCATTTTGGGTTTTGTTCGGTTATTTCCGTTCTATATGAGGCATTGTTCGGTTATTTCTATTCGACATGGATTGGATGGGATGAGAAAAAATATGAAGAATTTTGACTTGATATGGATTCAAACCCACCTAATCTCGCCCAATCTACATGGATTGTGATTGAAACGAATAGACCCAGAATTGGAGAGGATTAGTATGGATTGAAAGAGATTTTGACTTACTAGGGATTAAAACCAACTCAATCCCCTTCAATCCATATGTATTGGGGTTAAACCGAATATGATTGGTTGGTATGGATTTACCCACATACCCATACCTATACCCATGTGGGTATGGATGACTCGTCGGATCACTCATATCCACAAAGATTAGATATATATCATATATGGTAAGCCTCATTCAACAAATATATATGAAACATCATATTTAAATAAACCATGTGACATAATTAAGCATCACGCTATTTGATTTCTAACATTATAGACACATGAGGCTGCAAAAATCAAACTGCATAAATAGGATTGTGCTCAGATTTATAGAAATAATATCTAGTTACATAGTTGCACAAGAAACAACTATGAAATCTTCTTAGAAACTATACTTATACAATTGATTGGACGAGGTTACGATCAGGATGAGCATGAGTACGATAGTCTATGGACTGTGCCTGACTGTCTGTGGACTTCTAGAGTAGAAGGAGATTATATAGCAGGGTTTCATTTATATTGGGCAAGGCTAAGTGCTCAAGTTTATGTTTTTGGCCAAGTTTATACTGGGTATTTTATAGCCACGGGTCAACGGGTATGGGTGAGGACAAAACATTCTAATACATGTTTACCCATTTGGATGAAGGTTCTTGCTCAATAAGAGACCTATGGATAGAATATTTAGTCCATGTACATACCTTAATAGAGTAAATACCCATCGGATATCGGGTTGCGGGTACCCCAGGGGCGGAGCTAGAGATTTTTGTTAATGGGTTCCGGATTCAGGAATATACGTTGTTGGGGGCCTTCGTCTTCCGAAGGTCCTCAAAAACGTAATTTAACAGTCCTCCAAGTATGGTTTATGGACAGGTATCTTCGGATTTTACACGATCGGGAGCTTGACGAAGGCGGCCGTCGCTCCGAAGCTATGCGGAAGGGAGCTTCGGCTAAATCACAGAAAAGGGGAACCGACTTAAAAGGGAAAAGGTTGTTTAGTCCTCATAGATTTTTCTATAAGCCAATAGTAAATGTAAAGGGCATGAATGTAATTTTACACAGGCTACGCCCTGTGCCTATAAATAGATGAACAGTACCCCCGTACTGTTCACGTTGACTTGTATTCACTCGTGCGTCACGCTTGGACTCTTGCCTTCTGTCAAGCTGAAGGTATAAATGTAACTCAATATTGTTCACATTCATTCATAATGATATGATAAAAGAATATTAATGATGCCATATGATCATTTATGTTATTTCTTATACTTCGTATGTTTCTTCTTTCATTAATTTATACTGTGATGATGAAGGTACGTCCTTCATGACCTTTGTCTGAAGATCATTATATCCTGAGGGAAATAATGTGTTGAAGGACGAAGGGCATTAACCATTAATCTTTTCTATGTTGTCTTGTTCTTAATTCATAGTATTTGAGAACAAGTCCCCAACATTGGCGCCCACCTTCGGTGAACCCTTTTTCGACCACCTTCGGCAAGCATTGACCCTCGCCATGCCGCCGAAGAAAGTTTCAGCGACAGGGGCTGCTGCACTACAGCCACTGGACCCAAATCAGGAGAACCTTTCTCTCCGAGAGGCCCGAAGCCAGAAGAGAAGGCCACTAGTCCAACACTCTAGGTGGAAGAGTTGGATCAAGAAATCAGAAACATGGAGATAATTCATCAGCAAGTACAAAGGAAGAAGGAGAAGATGGCCAGACTGGCTGATCTTCAAAGGCAGATCGACGAAGCCACTGAAGAAGTACGCCATCTTGTTCAAGACGAACAAGATCAAAGGCCCCAACACAGGGAGCTTCATCAAGAAGGTTTATTCAACGAGGATAGATGGTATGATGATTTTAATCATGATACCTTTACCTTTGATGCTGCTTCTCCCTTAGCACCAGAACTGCAAGCTATCCCATGGCCTCCATCATACAAGCCACCTCAGCTCCCTATGTATGATGGGCATTCGGATCCGAAGCAGTTTTTGATGAGTTATGAGGCAACCATATCTTCATATGGAGGCAATGCAGCTGTCATGGCCAAATCCTTCGTCATGGCAGTTCGGAATGTGGCCCAAACATGGTATTCTTCTCTTCGGCCAGGGACTGTTACTTCTTGGCAGGAGCTCAAGAATATGCTACTGACAAGCTTTCAAGGTTTTCAGATGAAGCCGATCACAGCTCAGGCTTTGTTTCAATGTATGCAAGACCATGAGGAGTATCTTCAAGCATACGTCCGAAGGTTCTTACGTCTCAGAGCATAGGCGCCTACAGTGCCCAATGAGATTGTCATTGAGGCCATGATCAAGGGGCTTCGTCCAGGACCTACTGCCCAGTACTTTGCCAGAAAACCTCCATAGACACTGGAGAAGTTGCTTCAAAAGATGGATGAATATATCAGGGCTGACAATGACTTCCGCCAAAGAAGGGAGGAAGCTTACAGGTTCTCCGAGATGACCAGGGGCTTCAGAGGTAGAATACACCCGAGGCATGTCAGGTCAATTGACAACACCCAGAATGATGACAGAGGGAGTCAGCTGCAGAGGCCCCAATGTTCTTCACAATCTTCGGGGCAGCAACAAAGTTCTTTTCGGCCGCTAGCTCCAAGAGGCAGAGGCGCCAGGGGCTTCGGAGAAAGATATGGGGACCAACCCAGGAAGATTTACTGTCTATTTTGTGGTGAAGACAAAGGCCATACTACAAGGATGTGCCAAATCACCATCCAAAAGCAGAAGGAGATCGCAGAAGCCGAAGCCCAGCAAAATCAACCGAAGCAGGTCCTACATACTGCTTTGTGTCACTCACCCTACATACCAGAGTATGTGGGTAATCATCCTGCAGCTTCTGTTGCTTCGGCCAGTCAGCCACATGTTTCTTGGCCGCAGCTCCCACCTCCGCCACCACTACAACCTACCTATTCACGAGGTTAGCAGCCAGAAGGGAGCCATCAGACTCATCAGCAGCGAGAGCTTAGGGAGGAATCCGAAGCTCGCACAGTCAACAGTACCGTGCTAGAGTCAAAACACATCTATTGAGAGATATCCTACCTCTAAAGCATTTTACATTCATTGTCATTTTCTTTTTAATAAGGAACAATTGCTTTAAATCTAGTCTTCTTGTCACTTTTAATTTCTTGTAATAGCTTCGCTCTTGTCAAAATAAAATATATCTTTCCTACAGACTAACGAAGCTCAAAAACAGCCGAAGCTAAAAAGTCGTTCCTAGGGAACGCAGCGTAAGTTTGCCGAAGCTACAAAAAGTCATTCCTAGGGAACGCAGCGTAAGTTTGCCGAAAGTCGTTCCTAAGGGAGCACAGTGTAAGTTTTTTGCTCAAAAGTCGTTCCAAAGGGAATGCAGAGCCAAATACCGCCGAAATATAAGGCGAAGCGCGAAAAGTCAATGCGAATACCGTTGAAATAGAAGGCGAAGAAGTTCAAAAGACGTTCCTAAGGGGATGCAGAACTTACACCGAAAAATAAGCGGTGAAGCCAAAAAATAAATGGCAGAAAGATTTTTGATGGTTCCTAAGGGAACGCAGATGTTGTGTTTCGGTGTGGGTACGTATCTTCGGCATTAGCATCATTCTTTTTATCATATCATCGCATCATATCGCATAGCATCACATCATACATCATACCACATCAATTGGAAGCGAGTTTGGAGAATGCTTTATAAAAAATGAAAAAAATGCCAAGGCACAAAGTAAGCTGAGAGTTACAGCTTTGTCAGTTCTGATGTCGAAGGAGGTATCTATTCTTTATGAAGCATTGATGATTTTACAAAGGGTGGATGATTCTTACGAGGCGTAAAAACTCTTCTTTACGAAGCATGAAAAGAAGGGAAGGTGTTTTTTCGCCGAGGGCTCAAAAACGGTATGTACATAGAGTTTCATGCATAGCAAAGAAATGAATTACAAGCAATTCATATATTACATTTAAATCTTGTAAGCACCAAAGATTACAAACATAGTTTACCAAATGTTACAATAATATACTAGAAAATGTTTTTACAATATCTAATCTTCTTCCTTCAGAACTTTTTCTGCAGCTTCGGTTAGCAGTTTGGTAACAACTTCATCTACAATAGCTTCGGCCACATTAATGATTTATATTGCCTTCTTTGTTTCTGGGTCGGCCAGTGGGTCGAATGGCTCTGGTGGAGGAGGAAGTTCAGCTGCAGTAGAAAACATCAGTTAGCTCGAAGTCAAAAATAACAAAGCTAAAAGCCATTAAGTAATACCTATTCGTCTTTCGAGTTCCGCTACTCTTTCTGCTTCTTTTGTTGCTTCTCGAGCGTCATGAATATCCTTTTCGCTCTTCTTCATTATTTCATGAGCCATCCCTCGGCCGCCGTTTTCCCAGATATCAGTGAAAATTTTTCCACCTATTAAACTCGCTTCGGCCGATGGGTCCTTCGTATCGTCAACAGAGAAGGCGGCTTCGGACTGAGCCAAGGTTTTAATATGTTCACAACCTGCCTTCTCCAAAATCATGGCAACCCCCCTCGCACCAGAGAATGCACAGACGTCCCCACGGTCACTCAAAATCTCCTCAAAAGCTTCAGCTTCATTACTGATCCACTCGATGATGCCCTCGGGGTCGCCTCGTATGAAGTTGTTTTCGCTTGAATACACGCCCACGTTGGCAAAACTAGTCTCTATCTTTTTTACACATTCCACAGATTTTTCAAAACATCTTTCTTTTGATGCGCGAAGCTCTGCAACTATTTTTTCAAAATAATTTTTCCAGTACTCGCTAGCATCTCGGTCAGCTTCGGCAACAGCGCATTTTAATTTGGCCTCAGCCAGTTGTTTTCGAAGGTTTTCAATCTCATTCTTTTGAATTTTAGATTGAGACTTGAAGTTAGCTTCATCCTCCTTTACTTTGTCCACCAATGTAAGTAGAATTTTGTCTTTTTCTGTGGCTTCATTTCTCAGCTTGATAACCTCTGTTCGAAGGTTATTGAGAGCAATAGTGCAGCTCTCATCTTCAGCATTCTTTTGCGCCCTTAAGGCGTTGCTAAGTATTAAGCCCTACAAGAAAAAATGAATGAATTAACATACGAAGTAAAAGACTATTACATAATCCATAAGCTTCAAAATTCACAACTTTTGTACCTTTTGACTGTTGTATGCAAGGCTATCCGCAAGATCTTCCTTCGTCATGGCACAAAGGCCAGCTTCGAGCTTTGGAAAACCCATACTTCTGGCCATCTCCCGGCAGACGGATAATTCTTTGTTGTCTGGGAGGCAATACAAAAAAATCATCTTCACTTGTACCACTAAACACTAAGGCCCCTTTCGGGTACTTCAGTTCTCGGGCATAGTGTTTAGCTTCAAAAATTTCTCCTTCAGATAATCTTTTTCCCGAAGCATGTCGGATAATATAATCAAGATCTTCGGAAGATGCTTCGGGAACAGGAGCGACAGATTTTTTAGGCAAAGTCTATTCTATAACCTCTTCCTCCGTGGCCTTCTCTTCAATGTCCGAGAATCTTTTCTTAGCAGGCTCTGAAGGCCCGGCTTCGGCGCTAACCTGACTCATTGCAGCTTCAGTTTTGGCCAATTTTGTTTTAACTTCGATTTCCATTTTCGTAGCCTTGGCAATTTTCCCTGGAGTAGAGCTTGAAGCCTTTACCGTTTCTAGCACATCTAGTACACTCGCCATCCTTCTTCTTTTGGGAGTGGCCGCAAGACCTTTTTGTATCTTCGGCATTAGTACTTCTGCTGAAGGGCTAAAAACTTCTAACATTTTTCAGTCTCTGGCTTTTCGGCCTTATCTTTACTAGTCTTTGCCTCAGCCTGCTCGGCTGAGGGTGCCTTCGACATGGTAGCCGGTTCTTCAGCCTTCTGCGTAGGAGCAATTGGTTCCTTCGGCTCAGTAGCTAAAGGCGTCTCCCCACCAAACTTAGGCACTACGACCGGTTCAATGTAGCGTGGTTGGTGGGTGAGGACCTTTAATTTTTTACTCTTCGGCACAGGCTCGCTTGGAGCAGCCGAAGCAGCAACCTTTCCAGAAGTCGCACCTTTTCTTTTCTGTCCCCGTGGCAGGTAGCGATAGTTAGGATACACAAATCCAATAGCATCAAAAACCCTATTTAATCTTTTCTTTTTTCGGCCCCCGAAGGCCGCAGATAGTGCATTATCTTCAGACTTGGAATATGTTCCAAGTAACTCATCGCTAGTATTTTCAACACACATCAGCCAGTCATCATCTGGTTCAATAAACTGGTCCCCAAACCTGAAGGTGTATTTCAATCGAACCAGGCCGCCTTCGCTAGGGTCAGTGATGCTTTCTTTCGGCATTTCCCAGCTACCTAACAGTGGACATATCCTATAGGCTATATGTTCTTGAAGTAAATCTCTTGTCCCAATAAAAGAACAAACTGTGCTAAATGCCCTTCGACATGCTTTTGCTGCCTCATCAACTTCTACCTTCGGCTTTCGGAGGCCGAAGCAGGACCAGATGGGGCGCATGATGATCTCTTTAATGTCTTCTCTCGCCTTCAAATCATTTTTCACATAGAACCACTCTTCCATCCAGGCCCCGGGCCATCTTTTCCGAAACGCTGGCACTGGGTAGCTTGTGCCAGAGCGAGCAACGAAGCTATAGCAACCGAAATTATTATGATATTGTTCTTTGCCCCAGGGCTTCGTCTCATATGAAAGTTCATGCATACTGCAAAAACATCTTGCACTCGGCTCTAAACCTTGACTTCTCACAGCCCAGACGAAGATCCCCATTCTAATAACTGCTTCAGGGGTGATCTGGTGAAGGAAAATCTGGTATGTCTTTAAAACTTCAACCACAAATCTGCTCAACGGGAACCGAAGTCCATCTTTGAAGAAGCTCCGGAAGATTACAACTTCGTTTTCTTCGAGAGCAGGAACGGCTCTGTCTGCGTCGACCCTCACAATAGACATCTCGAAAATACCTTCCTCTCATATTATCAAGATGACTCTGCTTGATAGTTGATTTCCCGAAAACTGTATGACTTGGTCGCCAGGGCCGATCTTCAGAGTCTTCACCTCCACTCTCCACATCATAGCTGTCGCTATCATCGGTATCTTTAGACAAGCCTTCTGGTATTTCTTTAGTAATCTTCTCTGTATTTGTCTTTGCTATTGATTAAACAAATTCAGCAGTCTTCTCCTCAAGGAGCTTCTCCTCCTCGATCAGCTTCGTCTCAGCGGCAACTTTTTTGTCCTGAGACATCTTTTCTTCGAGAATGCTGAAAATGCGTCCTTAAAACCGAAACTTAGGGAACCTGAGAAACTAAGCAAGTGTTGGTAAGCAAGAGCCAGAAAGTTGAGCAAACAAAGCAAGCATCAAGTAACGTACCAAAATCTGGTCAGGGTGGGTTCTTATTTATACGATCGGTGCACTCCAAATTGGAGGGTCCCGCCTATCTTTGACTGTTGCTATTCTAGCAAAGGGAAGGTGTTTTTTTGGACCTTCAGCTTAAGGCCTTCGTTCATGCTGTAGTCTGAATTTGTTATCTTAAACAAATTTATACTGCGAGGGGCTACTGTTGGGGGCCTTCGTCTTCCGAAGGTCCTCAAAAACATAATTTAACAGTCTTCCAAGTATGGTTTATGGACAGGTATCTTCGGATTTTACACGATGGGGAGCTTGACGAAGGTGGTCGTCGCTCCAAAGCTATGCAGAAGGGAGCTTCGGCTAAATCACATAAAAGGGGAACCGACTTAAAAGGGAAAAGGTTGTTCAGTCCTCATAGATTTTTCTATAAGCCAATAGTAAATGTAAAGGGCATGAATGTAATTTTACACAGGCTGCGCCCTGTGCCTATAAATAGATGAACAGTACCCCCGTACTGTTCACGTTGACTTGTATTCACTCGTGCGTCACGCTTGGACTCTTGCCTTCTGTCAAGCCGAAGGTATAAATGTAACTCAGTATTGTTCACATTCATTCATAATGATATGATAAAAGAATATTAATGATGTCATATGATCATTTATGTTATTTCTTATACTTCGTATGTTTCTTCTTTCATTAATTTATACTATGGTGATGAAGGTACGTCCTTCATGACCTTCGTCTGAAGATCATTATATCCTGAGGGAAATAATGTGTTGAAGGACGAAGGGCATAACCATTAATCTTTTCTATGTTGCCCTGTTCTTAATTCATAGCATTTGAGAATAAGTCCCCAACATACGTATAACTATAAATCATAATAATACTACATATAGCTATTATATAAATTAAAGGAGAAAACATACCAGCTGAATAGAATCCTATAATCATATGTTTGCATGTTTCAAAAAAGCACTTTGATGTTGTGCAATGTATATGTAGTTTCCTCATTCCTGATATAATTAAACAAAAAACATGTTACTTTCACAAGTTTTGAACATTTGATCATGCACATTTAATTGAAACTATATATACTCACATGTTAAAGCTTCCCACTTTGAAATTTCATCTTCTTAAAAAGATCAATCACCTCATCAGTACTAATGGTTGAAAACATATCTTTCTCCACATAGCATATTAGGCAATCACTCATGAACTGATCACCCATCTTATTTCTCAACTTTTTCTTTACAACATTCATAGCTGAAAAACACCTTTCCACTGATGCTGTGGTAATCGACAATATTAGTACTAGCTTTAGAAGTTCATAGACCAATGGAAAAGTAATATGCTTATTTGTTTGCACCATTAATTTAGCTAGTTCAACAATCCCATCCAATTTGTCAAACCTTCTATCTGCTCTCACATTGTCAATGTATATAACAAGTTCAAGGCTTAGATCATCCAATTTGTTTGAATCAAAATCATCTGGATAAAACTCAGCAAACCTTACTAAGGTTTCTTTGTCAAATGCAAGATATGAGTTCTTTGGGTTAAAAGCAGCCATGTGACCCAACAATGTGGAACTTACCTCACTAAAATGGTCATCGAACTCTTGAAGTTGCCAATCAATAACATAATTAAGAACTTCTATTGTGTAGTGCTGCAAGTTTGTCTTATTGGATTTCTTTCGTGGTGCATGCCCATTGACATATTCGTCATGCATGCCCAAAGTATTCACCAGCTCTCGAAAGTTTCCCTTATTTTTTGACTCTTTTGATTCATCATGACCTCGAAAAGCTAAGCATTGATGAAGCAACTATCTAACTAAATTGATTGAAGTATTAAGTTGGATTCTATTCTTCTTTTTTGTAAGATCAGTTTGTCTATCAAAAGCAACATCAATTGATTGATTTTGATTCATCAAAGCATCACATCTTTTTACCACAACATTATGAAAACTGCTAGCATTACCCTTGCCCACATGAGTATCTAATCTGCCTTTCTTGTTCCAACCATTAATTGCAAATGCATCATTCCTAGCTTGTCCATGATTACAATCTCTAAAAAGGTAGCAGTATAAACAAAAGGCCTTATGAACATTGTCACTATATTCAAGCCAACCACCATATTCTTTAAACCATTCTGGATTAAATCTTCGACGGTCACTTCCAATGTCTCTATATGGATACTCAAAATTAGGTGGTGGTCTATAAGGTCCTCTAGTTAAATATCTTCTCCTAATCTCATCTTGCTTCTTAGGATTTTTAGTGTACTATGTACTTCTCTTCCGATCAGCTGGGTCATAAGGCAATTCATCTAAATCAATTTCTCTTTGATATTGGGCAGAAGACTTGGGAACGCTAGCAGGAACATTTGCTTGCTTCAATCTAAGGACCGATCTTGAAGTATCTGTTGTATTATCATCTAAATCTGATGATCTATTTCTTTTTTGAAAATAACGTTCAATGAGATGCCCTAGACTATTCAAGGTTTGCATGGAAAAAATCAGAGTATCAAACTCAGACCAATTTCAAACTTAAAGCCCTAATCTAGAATGAGTATACGACTATGAGAGATGATTAGCAGATAATGTGATTTAAACAATTAAACCGAGGAAGAGGATTACACCTGATTTTAGGAAATCAGAAGTAGCTAGGTGGTACTGCCAAGTGGCAACAGTCGATGGCGGAAGGAAGAGAATAAGCGACTTGTGACGATGAACGAGAACCAAGAAGTTGAAGCAATGAAAATCGAGAGGAGCGAGACTGAGAGAGCGTGCGGTCACGGTCAGACCTCCGGCTGAAATGCTGAATTTAGGGTCTGTTTGGTTGGGTTGTGGCTGTGAAAAAAGCTGCTGTGGGCTGTGAGCTGTGAGAAAAGCTGTTGTGGGCTGTGAGCTGTTAAAAAGCTAAAAAGTGTTTGGTGGAAACCACTAAAAGTCACTAAAAGTTTTTCCATATATATTTTCATAGTTCCATCCAAAAGCCGTTAAAAGCAGGTTCAGAGGTGCTTTCAGTTTTGCACTATAAGAAAGTCGGCTTTTAGAAAAAACTGCTTCCTAGATCCAGCCCTTTAGTTTGGCTTTTGGCTTTTAGGGAGTAAAAGCCAAAGCTAAAAACCAAACCAAACACACCCTCTTAGGCTGCATAACGGTGGCCTATTAACCTATTAAATTATATGGCCGAGTGGGCTTAGCTTTTGCAGTCCAAACAGGACTGGCCGACATACCCACAGGTCAATCAATGGGTTCACGACCAAACTTTTGTTGGTTCAAACAAATAAACTATGTATACTAATCGTTATTTTGAAAAAAAAAATTGGTGTCAGCTGAACCCAATGGTTGTTATGTAGCTCCGCCACTGAGTACCGATTGCGATCTCTAGTTTTTATGATCCAACGAGGGAAAGGGACGCTACCAGATAAACAGAGACCCATCCTCGGTGAAACAGAGAAGAGAAGGGAAGGTTTCTCACCGAGGAGAACCATTGGCGAGGACATCGTTGCTCCGACGAGGATGGCGAGGAAGACGGGGTGGTTCTCTTCCTTAGCGGCGGTGATCGTCGTTGCTGAGAACGTCTCGCCTGGGGATGCCTCCGTGCGCAGAGGGGGGAATGTTGCGAGAAGGCGGAGATGAGAATATACGAAGCGATCAGGAAACCATCGTTCGGTGAGTGGGTGGAGCGAGGCAGGAGGTTACAATGGGTTTATCCTCGCCTAGGCAATGTACCCTTAGAGATGACAGTGGGCATAGTAATTGTGTAAATCGAAGCGACCTATTTTGAGAATTAATTAATTATAATGGATACCGAATATATATTTAACACATAAAAATTGTTTTAAAGAGTAAAAAATTCTAGGAAAATTTCTATTCATGTTGAAGCTTAATAAACTCAAATAAAGTGTTTGGAGCTTATCTACTTTTTTAAGTGTCCTAAATACATAAAATTTGTTTTTTTCGAAAAATGAGAAAATTACTCGTAAAATATGAAAAATTACCGGAGACTTCTACAAAGTATGTTAACACGTTTTAAACATTTTTTGCATTTAAACACACTATGCAACAGCATGAATGCAACAATCAAAACTCCTCTAAGCTTAACACATATTTATATAGAATAATTCTTCACTACTTAAGAAAAAAGAAAAGCAAGGAACACCTGAATTTTAAGTATAGAGCAAATAATTTACTATACACCAAAATTTAGGGTGTTACAACCAGCAAGGAACATAAATGGATATTGGTAGCTGTTGGTCACTTATTCTCAAATACTATGAATCAAGAACAGGGCAACACAAGTGTTAATCGTTAAAGACCTTCGTCCTTCGAAACATTATCTCCCTTGGGATATAATGATCTTGTCGAAGGTCATGAAAAGCACACTTTCATCATTTTAATAAGTAAGGATGTAAACAAAGACATGAAAACGTGAAGGGATTATGAATAATTGTTTCAAATCATTAGACTATTCATATTCTCATTATATAAACATGAATGGACGTCAATGACATTTGTCGGCGTTTCGACCCCGGGAGGTCCCTGAACCGACGAGTAAATTGTCGCTGCGTGTCCCAGCCCAGATGGGTCGACGCGAGATGGAGCATAAGGGGGGAAACCAGTGAGGGGAAACCGCGGCCTCGTGTTGTCCTGCGCCCAGGGCAGATGCGCTTGCAGTAGGGGGTTACAAGCGTTCGCGAGGGAGAGAGAGAGAGGGCGTGAGACTGCGCGTCAGCCCGTTCTCCCGCGCGGCCACCTTCTCGTACGAGGGCCCTGGACCTTTCTTTTATAGACGTAAGGAGAGGGTCCAGGTGTACAACGGGGGGTGTAGCAGTGTGCTAACGTGTCTAGCAGAGAGGAGCCAGAGCCCTATGTACATGCCGACGTGGCTGTCGGAGAGGTGTTGGAGCCCTGTTCATGTGGTGTCGTGGCCGTCGGAGGAGCGTTTGAGCCCTGTAGAAGCACAGCTATCGGGGCTGTCGGATCCTTGCTTCCGTAGGGGGCTGAGAACCGCCGTCGTCATGGAGCACGCGGGGTGCCATCATTACTTGTTTTACCGGGGCGAGCCAGATGGAACGCCGGTCTTGTTCCCCGTAGCCTGGGCTAGCCTGGGCTAGCTAGGGATAGGGTAATGATGGCCCCCCTTGTGGCGTGGTCGGCCCGAGCGAGGTGGTGACTCCTCCGAGGTCGAGGTTGAGTCCGAGCCCGGGGGTCGGGCGAGGCGGAGACCATCGTCCGGAGGTCGAGATTGAGTCCGAGCCCGGGGGTCGGGCGAGGCGGAGACCGTCATCCGGAGGTCGAGGTTGAGTCCGAGCCCGGGGGTCGGGCGAGGCGGAGACCGTCGTCCGAGGTCGAGGTTGAGTCCGAGCCTGGGGGTCGGGCGAGGCGGAGACCGTCGTTCGAGGTCGAGGTGGAGTCCAAGCCCTGGGGTCGGGCGAGGCGGAGATTCCTATGGCGCCTAAGGCTGGACTTGGCTGCTGTCAGCCTCACCCTGGCGGGTGGCACAACAGTTGGAGCAGCGTAGGTGGCGCTGTTTTCCTGTCAGGTCAGTCAGTGGAGGGGCGAAGTGACTGCGGTCACTTCGGCCTTGTCGACTGGAAAGCGCGCGTCAGGATAAGGTGTCAGGCGATCCTTGCATTAAATGCTCCTGCGATCCGGTCGGCTGGCGAGGCGATCTGGCCAAGGTTGCTTCTCCGTGAAGCCTGCCCGAGTGTAAGACCTAAAAATTAGTAGGAGAAATATATATATATATATATATATATCATAAAATAATGAAATGAAGAATCAAAAATATATATAATAGTGTGGTGAGAAATTTTGAAGACCTTTGGAAACCTATTAGGATTCTTCCTTCTAATATTCAAACAATAATATTAAATTACTTAAAGTAACTAATAAATTGATAAAGAAAGCTTGATCCCTTGATGATGATTTTATGGTGATACATTCTATGGAACACATAAACTTGACCTCCAATTTTGAATAAAAACAAAAAAATATAAAATGAGAGGAAATGTTTAGGAAACCATTTATTCATCTCATAAATAAATGAGTGACAAAGAAAATAAATAATAATATTGTAAACAGTAAAGGATTATATTCACATTTGTATTAAGGTCGGCTCTTATAATTTTAAAGTTCAAAGTGGGAATTTGAATTTGATTTGGACATCTAAAATTTGAAATAAGAAAAGAGAATAAAAATAAAAAGGGAAAAACTCACCTTGGGCCGAATTCCCCCTGCTCGGCCCACCTCCTTTCCTATTCCGCGTGGCCCAAGTAACTCATCCGCGTGCCCTGGCGACAATGACATGTGGGCCCCGATGGCAGCCGCTCGCCGTCCGCGCGGTTGAGCACACTGGGGTGCGCGGGTCGCTGACTGATGGGGCTGCCTTGCCAGCTTTGTCTCCGCTCCCTGAACGGATCCGCGCACTCTTCGCCTCACGTTCGTCACTCCCACGGAGTCCGCGCTGGCATCGATTGCAGGTCGTATCCCCACCTACTCTTACGACTTTTCCGCGCTGCGTGACCGTGAGTCTGCAGGTGGGCCCCCATCAACAACCTACGGCTCGTCGCTACTTCAAATCGCCGTGCTCGACCGTGATCGCCGCCGCAGATTCCGGTGGCCATTGGAACAACCCCTCTCCTCTCGGCCGGACCTGGGGGGGATAAATACGGGCCTACCTCTCCGTTCTCCTCTCATCTCTTTTGCGCCACACATAAACATTAGGGCGCCGCCGCGGGGAAACCATCGCCGTCGCACCTCTGTACCGGCGCCACTGCCGTTCGGGCCTCGGTTTGGCGGGGGAAAGCACTAACGGCACGCGTGTGATCTAGCCATAGCTTCGCGTAGTGTGTGGATGGCCGAACACCGCCGCAATTTCTCATCGGTGGTGAAGCTGCACCGCCGTCCGCCTGGTGTCGTGGCCGGGCGGAACCACTCCGAGGATTCCGGTGAGGACCATCTTCACTGCTATTCCATATTCTCAATTCCGTGTTGCGTCATTTAATTTGTGTATGGGGGTGTGGAGCGCCAGTTTAAGCTCCCTCCGGCGAGGTCGCCACCATGGCCAGCGCGGTGCCGTCGCGGCGTTGGGGGGGAAGGAGGAATTAGGTCCCTGGCTGTAGGATTGTGATGGACGGCTGGGATTAGAAGTAGCACTTTCCCCTTCGCTTCAATGAATCGTGGCCGTTGGGCAGATCAGATGGTCCAAATTGGATCGTGTCCCAATAGATACTGACCGTTGATCCAGAATCCTGTGGCCGCGAGTGCGTACCGATTTGTTATTATGGCCGATCTAATCGTAGCCCTTGATTCTAGATCGTGCTGCTGATATGAACCGATACCCCTTCGGCCTCACGACTTTTACATATGAAACCCCCTGGTTTCCAGTATTCAACCCGCCGTCCTGTGCGGGGGAAGACTGTGTCTTGGGTTTTATTACGCTTGAGCCCCTGCACTTCCTAGTATTTGGTGCGCAGTACAGAAGATAGTGAAAATAGAAAATTAATTATAGAAATTGGTTTTTAATACAAAAATAAATCCAGAAACTTATTTAATTCATAACTAATTCATTTTAGCTCCTTTTTGACTCATTCCAGTTTCAATAATTTGGTTTTAATATTATTTATCACCTAGTACCTCTGTTTAGCCATGAAACGTGAATTAAAATTGTTCATTTGAAGTAATCTATTCTAAGCACTAAATACTTTCAGAAATTCATAACTTAATAATCGTAGCTCCGAATTTAGTGGTTCTTGTTTCTACGATCTCGTAGCAACACGTAGAATATTATTACATAGTTTATTTCTTATGTTTGGTGTAATGTTAATTTTGCCTATACCATTTTTGTTTGTAATGCTACGACTAGCGTGAGGACACGTGTCATCTGAAGATCATCCTGGTACCTGGAATCTCAAGTCCCAGGCAAGTTGTGCCCTTGATCACTTCTTTTACCTACTCATGTTCTAATTAATCATAATGATCTGCATAGGTTAATTTGATGGGACCTAATAGGTTACCCTAGTTTGTCTATCTTTATGCCTTGACTAAACTTTCTGGGTAGTACTTGCTAGTGCTATATGTGGATTTGGGCATTGAGATACATATTATTCATACTTTTGTTTTCAGTTGTTATTTACTGTTCATGATAAGATCATTATGTTAATTGGAACATGGAGAACCACCCGGGAAAACAGTGCTACCACAAGGGTTTAATGGGACGCCCTTGGCTGATTAATTAGGAAAGCTAGTGGAAGACTACCTTACCCGAAAGGGGCAAGGGCAGTAGGGGAGTGGTCAGTGTAGGGAGGCCCTCGGGAGGATTTTGCTGCGATGGCAGTCCTGCAAGGGATTCCTGCTAGGGAGGCCCTCGGGAGGATTTTGCTGCGATGGCGGTCCTGCAAGGGATTCCTGCATTGGAACTTCCTATAAACTGTAGCGGGTTTTCTGAAGCTAGTGGAACTTTGTAAAGGCCTCGTAGTGTTACCTTGCCTCGCCTCCTCGGTAGAGGTGTATGGGATTGGCCGTCTCTTGGCAGATGGGTAACACGACTTGTGGGTAAAGATGCGCAACCTCTGCAGAGTGTAAAACTGGTATACTAGTCGTGCTCACGGTCATGAGCAGCTCGGACACTCACATGATTAATTTATGGAACTAAATTCAATTTGTCATATGCATTGCATCGCAGGTGATGTTGTTACTTCTGTTCTACTACTTAATTGGGTTGGTATTCACTTACACTTAGTAACTGCTAATAAAATTTTGACCAACTTATAAAAGCAATGCTCAGCTCTAACCACCCTCTTTGGTAAGCCTTACACTTCACGTGAGCTCCCACCTTTGGCGAACTCATGCACATTATTCCCCACAACTTGTTGAGCGATGAACGTATGTGAGCTCACTCTTGCTGTCTCACACCCCCCCCCACAGGTCAAGAGCAGGTACCGCAGGATGAGGCGCAAGGAGGATGCTGCGATGAGTTCGTGAGAGATCTAGGCCGTCGTCTCCGAGTCAACTTTGGGTTGCTGGATCGTTTCCTCATATGATGTAATTATTTAATTATTTTGTATAAGACTCCTGTTATATAGTAAAGATGTGACATTCGATCCTGTGCCACTATACATCATATGTGTGAGACTTGGTCCCAGCAAACCTGGTGTTTATGTTCGCGCCCGGGTCTTGGTGCCCCTAAAACCCGGGTGTGACACCGAGCTGGGCCTCGGGCGAGTCGAAGGTGCGCCCGTTGCTTGAGGAGACCCTCGGGCGAGGCACGAATCTGCCTTGGTCTACCGTTCCTGCTCGAGGCTGGGCTCGGATGAGGCGAGATCGTGTCCCTTGAGTGGACGGAGCCTTTGACCGGAATTTCGCCCATCAGGCCTTTGCAGCTTTGTGCTGATGGGGGTTACCAGCTGAGATTAGGAGCCTTGGGGGTACCCCTAATTACAGTCCCCGACAGTAGCCCCCGAGCCTCAAAGGGAGTGTGGGTACTCGCTCGGAGGCTTTGCTGCACTTTTTTTCAAGGGGACCGGCCTTTCTCCGGTTGTATTTTGTTCCGGTGGGTGCGCGCGAGCGCACCCGCCGGGTGTAGCCCCCGAGGCCTCGGAGGAGTGGTTTGACTCCTTCGAGGTCTTAGTGCCTTTCGTGATGGCTCGACCGGTCTGGTTGTTCCCTCATGCGAACTGGTCGTTGCCCGGGTGCATACTCAGGTTCCGAGTTCTCGGGCTGGTATGTTGACGCTGTCAACGGTTTGGCCGGAGCCGGGTTTGCGAGTGCAGCCCCCGAGCCTCTGCACAGGGCGAGAGGACGGTCAAGGGAAGACTCGGCTTTTTTCATACGCCCCTGCGTCGCCTTTCCGCAAGGAGGAGGGGGGGGGAAAGCGCCATGTTGCCCTCGGAGGGCGCCGAACATGGTGTCTCCAGTGAGTTGCTAACGGGTGATCCGAGTGGACGCCCATGCCCCGTTCGATAAGGGTCGGCTAGTGGCCCAGAGGCGCGTTCCAAAAGTACCTGCAGGTGATTTGCCGGACCCGGTCCCGTTCGATAGGGTCCGAGGGCTCGATGCCTCCCTCTGATGGGATTCCGTTACAGAATCGCTCCCGCTAGTCTCGGAAATGTCCTAGGGTACCTCGGGAGCGTAGCCCGAGCCTTGGTTATGTATCGAACGTACCCAGAGTCATCCCTCACTCTGCGTGCTCTGAGGCGGCTGTCGAACCCTTTGGGGGGCCAGCCTTCAAACCCCTGATTAGTAGTGGGCGTGGAGCCCGAGTGGCCTGAGGCGGCTGTCGAACCCTTCCGAGGGGCTAGCCTTCGAACCTCTGACCAGTAGTGGGTGCGGAGCCCGAGTGCTCTGAGGCGGCTGTCGAACCCTTCCGGGGGGGCCAGCCTTCGAACCTCTGATCGGTAGGGGGGCTCGGGGCCCGCTTCCTTCAAGGAGAAGGATCCCTTTCGGAGTATCCCCCTTTCCCAGTCCCTGTAGCAAGAGAGAGAAAGGGGAAGAGGAAAAGGATACGAAATTGAACGACGTGGCGCACCTTTTTTGACACGGTCATTATGGCAGAGGTGAAGTGTCGCCTGCTTCGCCTGCCAAAGGTGTCGCCTGTCCTGCCGCAGAGTTAATGCGACAGGACGAGTGGTTCGCGAGGCAGCCGTTGTGCATGCGCGAGCCGTTCGAGGAACGGAACACGAGCGCGTCGTCTTCACGCCGTGGGAGAGGGCTCTCTCGCTGTTCCAGGAGGGGACGTGAGCCTGCAGATGATTTGTCTGCTGCTTCCGCCCGCCTGCCGCCGCCATTATTGTCGGCCCACTTCTGGCCATATCGACTGTCGCGCCTTCTCCCGCGACTGACTGACCCGTGACCGGCGTGCTTGGTTGGCACTGTTGGGCCATGTGCAGGGTTGCCTCGAGTCGCGGCACTGGTTCCGTGGTCGAGAAGGCGCGACACTGGCACAAGTGGCGCTGCAGTTTTTCGCACGTAGTAACTGGCGCGCCGGTTACATGACGTGTGGGCCTGGGCCTCCATGCTGGATGCGTCGAAGTCGAAAGGGTGCGCCCTCTTGGTGTAGTTGCATGCTGCCTGCATGGCGGTCCGCCCTTTCACCCGCTGGTTTGGGCAAAGATGGAGGAATGCTTGTAACCGCTGGGCAGTTACACGCTCCACGCGTGGCGGTTTGGCTTCTTCTGTCCTGGGGCAGCTTGCATGTCGCGTGGGGCCCAGCCCCCGTGTCGTAGGGGGAGGACCTTGGAGCGTGTTGGTGAAGACTTAGTCCGTGACGGCTGAGGATGCGAGCGGGGAGAGTCGCCTTTAAAAAGGGATCGACCTCCTGGGTGGTAGCCATGCCTTCGCACTTTCCTCATGCGTCGCGCCCTTCTGCCTTTCGAGCCCCCGGATGGGGAGCGTCCGCGTTGTCTTCGTCTCGTTGTGGAAGGAGCACAACCTCATGGAGGTTGGTACCTTTCAGCCATTGCTCGGCTTCAAGGATTTTCGCCGTGCAGCCCGACTGCATCCGCTCGCCGATGGTCACCCAAGACGGGGACCACCAGTTTCAAGGTGGGGGGAAGCAAGCCGGGCTGCGGCCTCTGCCCCACCCTCGGCTTCAAGGATCTTCGTCATCCTTGCTGGGGCGGAGGGCGAGGCGAGCCGGGGCCTGCCTCGGCGTGGGCTGGCGTCCCGCTTCTTCCTCCAGCTTCTGGGGGTGGAAACCATCCTCCAGCTCTGCGGAGGAGGCGTCCTCCAGCCATGCTGGGGAAGGCGAACTGCTGCTGCCTAGCCAGGGTGCAGCATTTCGTCCTCTGTCTGGGCGACGGTGACCAGCCGCACCGGGGGGGGGGGGGGGGGTCTCACAACACGTCGTACGCCGCGAGGGCGGTACTCGTGTTCTGGGGCGGTCCCATTCTTGTTCTCATGGCAAGGACAAGAATGAGGACCTGTCGGTGCGCTTTGGGGCGGCAGGCGCCCGCTGGTGCGGTGTTGGCGGACAGGTGGACGCCGCCGTCAGTGCTGAGGTGGTTGCAGCCGGAGAAGGCTTCTCTGCCGACGAGATCTCCAACTCTGCCTGCACCCCTGGGCCTCCGTCTCCCTGGTTTGAATGGCTGGTTCTCATCCTTGGTGGGCGAGAACTTTTCCGCCGCAGCGTTTGCTCGGAAGCCGTTGCTGCAGCTGTCTTGCCGCCTGGGACGGAGGTCGTTGCCGCTGCTGTCGGAGCGGGCGGTGGTGAGCCGCTTGGAGTTTGTCGTCCCGTGGGCCTCCTGGTATGGAGGTTGTTCATATCCGCGGGAACGGAACCGGAGTCCCGTTTGTAATGGCACCTTGAGTGCTGGCGTATGTTCATTGTGGCTGTCGGGGCCTGAACATCTGTGTATTTGGGCGTAAAGCCATGTTTCTTTCCCATTTCGTGCACCAGGACTCACCTGTCGGCTTGCTGGACCGCTTAACCAAGTGTGAGTTGCCCTGTGCGGAAGGTGACGAGTGAGGTATCCTTATCCCGGAGGCATAGGAGTCCCTCGGCTCGATCGGCCTTGCCGCTCGAGGCTTCTCTTGCTTAGTGAAGGAACCCTCGGCTGCTCTGCGATGAGCCGAAGCCAGAGGCAGCGGTGTCAGCATGGATAGAGGCAGAGTTGGCTGGAGAAGAAACTTCGTCGGCCCAGGAGTAGGGGACTTCCCAGGCCAACGAGGCGTTGCAGTGGCGATTGGGACCTGGCCAGGTCGTCCACTGGCAGGACCAACCCTGGAGTCGGGCTGCCGAGGCCATGAGCCGGGCTGGTTTCCTCGGGGGACAGCTGGCTAAGGCTACGGAGCGGCCGGTCCGGCCGTCTGCTTGGGCCGGGTTCCGAGAGGAGACCCTGGCGGCGATGGCCCAGGCACGGTGCTGACATCTTCCTTCGGGGTGGAGATCCTCCGACCTTGTTGCTGTCCGAGGCCGGGTCGGATTCCGCCGAAGGTGGAGTCATTGCCGACGGTGCTGCTGCTCCCCCTACCGACGTCTGAACCTGCGGGAACAATTTGTCTGTAGTGTGCGTATGTTTTTTGCGGCCGCCGAGGCCATAACATGCCGTCGTTGTGTTGTAAAGCTGCGTTTCTTTTCCCCTTGTTTCGAGTATCAGGACTTGTTTGTCGGTAACAGAATCGTTTATCCGAGCGTGAGTTACTTATCGCAGAAGGTGATGAGTGAGGTATCCGTATCCCAGAGGCCTAGGAGTCCCTCGGCTCGGTCGGCCTTGCCGCTTACGTGTACTCTTACTCGTCCGTAGGATTCTGTTATGGATATAGTCGAGATGGCACGAAAAATCGTTTCGGCAGAAAAAGTTTTCGAGCGTTAAGACTTGTTCGGACAGCGGGATCCCTTATCCGAGCGCGAGTCACTTATCGCAGAAGGTGATGAGTGAGGTATCCGTATCCCGGAGGCGTAGGAATCCCTCGGCTCGGTCGGCCTTGCCTGCTTACGTGTACTCCGTCGTTTTCAGGATTCCACTATCGAAGTAGTCGAAAAGCACGAAAGATGTTCTGGCAGAAAGACTTTTTCCGAGGAAAATTTTGACGCAGAGGGGGTTCCCCCCTTCTAGCCCCCGAGGGAGGGTCGGGCTTTGCCGAGGCAAGGCTGACCCTTCCTTGAAGGTTAGACTTTGCTTGCGTAAGTGAATGAGGTACATGAACGACATGAAAACATCTTAAGGGTAGAAGCGACGTAGCTGTCGGATGTTCCAAGCGTTGCTGTAGACCTCGCCTTGATTGTTGGCCAGCTTGTATGTTTCAGGCTTCAGAATCTTAGCGATGATGAACGGCCCTTCCCAGGGAGGCGTGAGCTTATGGCGCCCTCGGGCGTCTTGTCGTAGCCGAAGCACCAAGTCGCCCACCTGGAGGTCTCGGGGCCGAACCCCTCGGGCGTGGTAGCGTCGCAGGGACTGCTGATACTGAGCCGAGTGTAGTAAGGCCATGTCTCGAGCCTCTTCCAGTTGGTCAAGTGAGTCTTCTCGGTTTGTCTGGTTGCTTCGGGTGTCGTATGCCCTCGTCCTCGAGGAGCCGTATTCTAAGTCTGTGGGCAAGATAGCCTCGGCCCCATAGACTAGAAAAAACGGCGTGAAGCCCGTGGCTCGGCTCGACGTCGTCCTCAGACTCCAGACCACCGAGGGGAGTTCCTTCATCCACCGCTTGCCGAACTTGTTGAGGTCGTTGTAGATCCTCGGCTTGAGTCCCTGTAGAATCATGCCGTTGGCACGCTCTACCTGCCCATTCGTCATGGGGTGAGATACGATAGCCCAATCCACCCGGATGTGGTGGTCCTCGCAGAAGTCCAGGAACTTTCTGCCAGTGAACTGGGTGCCGTTGTCGGTGATGATGGAGTTCGGGACCCCGAAGCGATGGATGATGTTGGTGAAGAACGCCACCGCCTGTTCGGACCTGATGCTGTTTAGGGGTCGGACCTCGATCCACTTGGAGAATTTGTCGATGGTGACCAGCAGGTGCGTGAAGCCCCCGGGTGCCTTCTGCAAGGGACCGACGAGGTCCAGACCCCACACAGCAAACGACCAGGTGATGGGTATTGTTTGCAAGGCCTGAGCAGGCAGGTGCGTCTGCCTTGCGTAGAATTGACACCCTTGGCAGGTGCGTACAATCCTAGTGGCGTCGGCCACCACGGTTGGCCAGTAGAAACCCTATCGGAAGGCGTTTCCCACGAGGCCTCGAGGTGCTGCGTGGTGACCGCAAGCCCCCGAGTGTATTTCTTGCAATAACTCCTGACCTCCGGCGATGGATATGCACCGCTGGAGGGTGCCTGAGAGGCTGCGGTGGTAGAGCTCCTTTCCGTCACCCAGCAAGACGAACGACTTGGCGCGCCGCGCTAGTCGCCGAGCTTCGGCTCTGTCAAGGGGTAGCTCTCCTCGGTGGAGATATTGCAGGTATGGGGTCTGCTAGTTTCGATTAGGCGTGACCCCATTCCGCTCTTCCTCAACGCGCAGTGCCTCACCCTCGGGGGCTGAGGGTGCCTCGGGCGAGGCTAAGGGCGCCTCGGGTAGAGCCGAGGCCTTCTCGGGCTCGAGAATGTCGTCAGTCTTGACGGAGGGTTGATGTAGGTCACGGGAGAAGACGTCCGGAGGAACTGTTGTTCGCCCCGAGGCTATCTTAGCTAGCTCGTCTGCAGTCTCGTTGTATCGTCGAGCGATGTGGTTGAGCTCGAGCCCGTAGAACTTGTCCTCCAGGCGCCGAACCTCGTCGCAGTAAGCTTCCATCTTCGGGTCGCGGCAGTGGGAGTTCTTCTTGACTTGGTCGATGACAAGCTACGAGTCGCCACGAGCGTCAAGGCGCTGAACCCCTAGCTCGATGGCGATGCGCAACCCGTTAACTAGAGCCTCATACTCGGCCACGTTGTTGCACGCCGAGAAATGGAGGCGCAGCATGTAGCGGAGGTGCTTCCCGAGGGGTGAGATGAAGAGCAGGCCCACGCCCGCTCCTGTTTTCATCAGCGACCCATCGAGAAACATGGTCCAGAGTTCCGGTTGGATCGGAGCTGTTGGAAGCTGGGTGTCGACCCATTCAGCCACAAAGTCTTCCAAGACTTGGGACTTGATGGCCTTCCGAGGGGCGAACGAGATCGTCTCGCCCATGATCTCCACCGCCCACTTTGCAATCCTACCCGAGGCCTCTCGGCACTGGATGATCTCCCCCAGGGGGAAGGATGACACCACAGTCACCGGATGAGACTCGAAGTAGTGTCACAACTTTCGCCGTGTCAGAATTACCGCGTACAGTAGCTTCTGAATTTGCGGGTAGCGGAATTTGTTCTCGGGCAGTACCTCACTGATGAAGTAGACCGGCCTCTGGACGGGCAATGCGTGCCCTTCTTCTCGTCTCTCGACCACGATCGCGGCGCTGACCACCTGAGTGGTAGCGGCGACGTAGATCAAGAGGGCTTCTCCGGCAGCGGGGGGCACCAGGATGGGCGCGCTTGTAAGGAGCACCTTCAAGTTCCTGAGGGCTTCCTCGGCCTCGGGGGTCCAAGTGAAGCGCTCGGTCTTCCTTAAGAGGCGATACAGGGGCAGGCCTCTTCCGCCGAGGCGCGAGATGAAGCGGCTCAGAGCCACAAGGCATCCCATGACCCTCTGTACTCCTTTCAAGTCCTTGATGGGCCTCATGTTGGTGATGGCCGCGATTTTCTCCAGGTTGGCCTCGATGCCCCGCTCGGAGATGATGAACCCCAGGAGCATGCCTTGGGGGACTCCAAAGACACACTTCTCGGGATTGAGTTTTACGCCTTTCGCTTTGAGACACTTGAATGTCGTTTCAAGGTCGGAGAGGAGGTCAGAGGCTTTCCTCGACTTGACTACGATGTCATCGACGTAAGCCTCGACCGTTCGGCCAATGTGCTGTCCGAACACGTGGTTCATGCACCTTTGGTATGTCGCACCCGCATTCCTCAAACCGAATGACATAGTAATGTAGCAGTACATGCCAAAGGGTGTGATGAAAGAAGTCGCGAGCTGGTCAGATTCTTTCATCCTGATTTGGTGATACCCTGAGTAGGCATCGAGGAATGACAGGGTTTCGCACCCAGCAGTGGAATCCACGATTTGATCGATGCGAGGCAGGGGGTAGGGAACTTTCGGACAGGCTTTGTTTAGACCAGTGTAGTCTACACACATCCGCCATTTCCCACCTTTCTTTCTCATAAGCACAGGGTTGGCAAGCCATTCGGGATGGAATACCTCTTTGATGAACCCAGCAGCCATCAGCTTATGGATCTCCTCACCTATGGCTCTGCGCTTTTCTTCGTCGAATCGGCGCAGAAGCTGCTTCACGGGTTGGGCTCCAGCTCGGATATCCAGTGAGTGCTCGGCGACATCCCTCGGTATGCCTGGCATGTCCGAGGGACTCCACGCAAAAACCTCAGCGTTTGCGCGGAGAAAGTCGACGAGCACTGTCTTCCTATTTGGGGTCGAGCTCGGAGCCGATCCGAATCTGCTTGGAGGTGTCGTTGCTGGGGTCGAGAGGGACAGACTTAACCGCCTCTGCTGGTTCGAAGTTGCCGGCGTGGCGCTTCGCATCTGGCGCCTCCTTGGAGAGGTTCTCCATGTCAGCGATGAGGGCCTCAGATTCGGCGAGGGCCTCGGCATACTCCACGCACTCCATGTCGCATTCGTACGCGTGTCGGTACGTGGGGCCGATGGTGATGACCCCGTTGGGGCCTGGCATCTTGAGCTTGAGGTAGGTGTAGTTGGGGACGGTCATGAACTTGGCGTAGCACGGTCTCCCCAGCACCGTGTGGTAGGTTCCTCGGAACCCGACCACCTCGAACGTGAGGGTTTCCTTTTGGAAGTTGGAGGGAGCCCCGAAGCAGACGGGCAGATCGAGTTGTCCAAGGGGCTGGACGCGCTTCTCGGGAATGATCCCGTGGAAGGGCATCGCGCCGGCCCGGATCGAGGACAGATTGATCTGTAGGAGCCCAAGGGTGTCGGCGTAGATGATGTTGAGGCTGCTGCCTCCGTCTATGAGGACCTTGGTAAGCCTGACATTGCCGATGACAGGATCAACAACGAGCGGGTACTTCCCCGGGCTCAGCACGCGGTCGGGGTGGTCGCCTTGGTCGAAGGTGATGGGCTTGTCGGACCAGTCTAGGTAGACTAGCGCCACCACCTTTACCGAGCAGACCTCCCGACGCTCTTGCTTGCGGTGCCGAGCCGAGGCGTTCGCCACCCGCCCATCGTAGATCATGAAGCAGTCATGGACCTCGGGGAACTCCTCTGCCTTGTGGGCTTCCTTCTTGCCGTTGTCGGGGGCTCTGCCACCTTCCGCCGGTGGCCCGGCTTTGTGGAAGTAGCGCCGGAGCATGACGCACTCCTCAAGGGTGTGCTTGACGGGACCCTGATGATAGGGGCACGACTCCTTGAGCATCTTGTCGAACAAGTTGGCACCTCCGGGAGGCTTCCGAGGGTTCTTGTGCTCGGCGGCGGCGACAAGGTCCGCGTCAGCGGTGTCGCGTTTCGCTTGCGACTTCTTCTTGCCCTTTCTCTTCACGCCACGCTGAACGGACGCCTCGGGGACGTCATCCGGCTGGCGCCCCTGAGGCTGCTTGTCCTTCCGGAAGATGGCCTCGACCGCCTCCTGACCAGAGGCGAACTTGGTGGCGATGTCCATCAGCTCGCTCGCCCTGGTGGGAGTCTTGCGACCCAGCTTGCTCACTAGGTCGCGACAAGTGGTGCCGACGAGGAACGCGCTGATGACCTCTGAGTCGGTGATGTTGGGCAGCTCGGTGCGCTGCTTCGAGAATCGCCGGATGTGGTCCCGCAGGGATTCTCCCGGCTGCTGGCGGCAGCTTCGGAGATCCTAGGAGTTCCCAGGGCGCACGTATGTGCCCTGGAAGTTACCGGCGAAGGCTTTGACCAAGTCGTCCCAGTTGGAGATCTGCGCAGGATGCAGATGCTCCAGCCAGGCTCAGGCGGCGTTGGAGAGGAACAGGGGGAGGTTGCGGATGATGAGGTTGTCATCGTCCGTTCCACCCAGCTGGCAGGCCAGCCGGTAGTCCGCGAGCCACAGTTCCGCCCTTGTCTCCCCCGAGTACTTGGTAATGGTAGTCAGGGCCTGGAACCGGGTCGGGAACGGCGCCCGTCATATGGCCCGGCTGAAAGCTTGCGGACCGGGTGGTTCGGGCGAAGGGCTCCGATCCTCCTCGCTGTCATAGCATCCCCCATGCCTGGGGTGGTAGCCTTGGCGCACCCTCTCATCGAGGTGGGCTCAACGGTCACGACGATGGTGCTCGTTGCCGAGACGGCCCGGGGCCGCAGGCGCTGTGTCCCGCGTGCGCCCGGTGTGGACCGAGGCTTCCCGCATGAATCGGGAAGTCACGGCGCGATGCTCCGGGGGGTGCCCCTGCCTCCGGGAGGCAGAGCTTTCGGCCCTTTGGACCGTGGCATCTTCTAGGAGATTCTTGAGCTCTCCCTGGATACGCCGCCCCTCGGTGGTGGATGGTTCCGGCATCGCTCGGAGTAGTATTGCTGCTGCAGCCAGGTTCTGGCCGACCCCACTGGAAGCCGGGGGCAGCCTTGCCCTGGCATTGTCGGTGATGCAGTTCTAGACGTCCTGGGCCAGATGACGCGCTTCTCCGGCCGGTGCTCGACCTGCCCGCTCCTGCTTGATGTTCTGCCGGAGCTGCACAAGTTGTCCTGCTTCCTCGTCGAGCCTGGCCTGCATCTCGCGGATTTGCTCGAGCTGTGTGTCCTGACCCCCCGCAGGGACTGGGACCATAGCTAGCTCCCAAAGGATGTCAACGCGAGGCGCAGGCCCAGAGGGATCACCATTCTCCGGCATACCAAGGTGGTTGCCTTCGTCGAGACCCTCTAGATCGACGTGGAAACATTCGCGACTTGGGCCACAGTCCCCGTCGCCGAGGCTGTGGCTATCATCGGAGCAATCGGAGAGGCAGTAGTCGCATGCGGTCATGAAGTCCCGCATGGCACTAGGGTTATCGAGCCTGGAGAAATCCTAATCAGAGTCGGGCTCGTCATCTTCCTCGGAACTCGGGGGCCCGTAGGTCGAGACAGTCGTCAATCGGTTCCAGGTTGACCACATATGGTACCCCGGAAGGTTTGGATATGCCTTTATTAAAGCGTCCACCGAAGCGGGGTCGCTTGGTGGGTCGAAGCTGAATCTAAAAGGCACAGGATGGGAAACTGTCAGTACCTCTTGATCGACGGACGGTGACGAAGTCGCGTCAGGGACGGACTGCACCGTTATCTCAGGTACGAGGCTAACGCCTAGTAAGTCCTTCGCGAGCGTGCTGGCGTCGTTCGTCTGCTTGGGGTTGGCGTGTCGCGGGGAAACGACGCTCGTCTTCATCTCAGATGCGAGGTCAACGCCTCAACGTGTCCCCCGCTGGGGCACCGGCACCGTTGACTCGCTCGACAGCCGACGAGGCGCCGCCTCCTGCTTGGCCATGGTTGCCCCGCCTTCTCCCCCATCGACGAGGAAGGCTACGGGACAGACTCGGATGCTGTTCTTCCGCCACGCGGGGAAGACGTCGTCGATTCCGCCACCGGCGGGTGGGCTGACGACCGCCATTGTCGTTGTCGCGTGGCGGAGGAAGGAGTATCATGTCGTAGCTGCCGTCGAGGGACATGAACTCGAGACTCCCGAAATGGAGCTTCGTCCCGAGTTGGAGAGGTCGCTGGAGACTCCCCATCTGGAGCTTGACGGGAAGCTATTCGCCAACACGCAGCAGGCCCCTACCTGGTGCGCCAACTATCGGCATTTCGACCCCGTGGGGTCCCTGGACCGACGAGTAAATTGTCACTGCGTGTCCCAGCCCAGATGGGTCGGCGCGAGACGGAGCACAAGGGGGGAAACCAGTGAGAGGAAACCGCGGCCTCGTGTTGTCCCGCGCCCAGGGCGGATGCGCTTGCAGTAGGGGGTTACAAGCGTTCGCGAGGGAGAGAGAGAGAGGGCGTGAGATTGCGCGTCAGCCCGTTCTCCCGCGCGGCCACCTTCTCGTACGAGGGCCCTGGACCTTCCTTTTATAGACGTAAGGAGAGGGTCCAGGTGTACAACGGGGGGTGTAGTAGTGTGCTAACGTGTCTAGCAGAGAGGAGCCAGAGCCGTATGTACATGCCGACGTGGCTGTTGGAGAGGTGTTGGAGCCCTGTTCATGTGGCGTCGTGGCCGTCGAAGGAGCGTTTGAGCCCTGTAGAAGCACAACTGACGGGGCTGTCGGATCCTTGCTGACGTTTCCTTGCTTCCGTAGGGGGCTGAGAACCGCCGTCGTCATAGAGCACGCGGGGTGCCATCATTACTTGTTTTACCGGGGTGAGCCAGATGGGACGCCGATCTTGTTCCCCGTAGCCTGGGCTAGCCTGGGCTAGCTAGGGATAGGGTAATGATGGCCCCCATTGTGGCGTGGTCGGCCCGAGCGAGGTGGTGACTCCTCCGAGGTCGAGGTTGAGTCCAAGCCCGGGGGTCGGGCGAGGTGGAGACCGTCGTCCGGAGGTCGAGGTTGAGTCCGAGCCCGGGGGTCAGGCGAGGCGGAGACCGTCGTTCGAGGTCGAGGTTGAGTCCGAGCCCGGGGGTCGGGTGAGGCGGAGACCGTCGTTCGAGGTCGAGGTGGAGTCCAAGCCCTAGGGTCGGGCGAGGCGGAGATTCCTATGGCGCCTAAGGCTGGACTTGGCTGCTGTCAGCCTCACCCTGGCGGGTGGCACAACAGTTGGAGCAGCGTAGGCGGCGCTGTTTTCCTGTCAGGTCAGTCAGTGGAGGGGCGAAGTGACTGCGGTCACTTCGGCCTTGTCGACTGGAAAGCGCGCGTCAGGATAAGGTGTCAGGCGATCCTTGCATTAAATGCTCCTACGATCCGGTCGGCTGGCGAGGCGATCTGGCCAAGGTTGCTTCTCCATGAAGCCTGCCCGAGCTGGGCCTCGGGCGAGTCGAAGGTGCGCCCGTTGCTTGAGGAGACCCTCGAGCGAGGCGTGAATCTGCCTTGGTCTACCGTTCCTGCTCAAGGCTGGGCTCGGATGAGGCGAGATCGTGTCCCTTGAGTGGACAGAGCCTTTGACCAGAATTGCGCCCATCAGGCCTTTGCAGTTTTGTGTTGATGGGGGTTACCAGCTGAGATTAGGAGCCTTGGGGTACCCCTAATTACGGTCCTCGACAACATTTAAATTATATTTTTACCTTCAACTTGATAGAAGATAAAAAAACAGGAGTGACGCGAGAGTGATTACAAGTCAGCATGAACAGTACGGTGCTACTGTTCATCTATTTATAGGCACATGACGCAACCTGGATGAAATTACATTCGTGTCCTTGACATTTACTATTGACCCTAAGACAAGCTGTCGAGGAATAAGCAGTCTTTTTCCCTTTAAGTCGGTTTCTCCTTTCACCATCGTCAACGCGCTGAGCCTTGTCCCTTGTTCAGATCGCACCTTTGTACCATGCATAGCTTTATCTTAAACCGAAGCTTCCTGAAATAGTTATTATACTGAAAAACACGTTAGTTATGTTTTTGAGGACCTTCGGAAGAGGAAGGCCCCCAACAGTAGCCCCTCGCAGTATTAATTTGTTTTCACTTTTACCAAATTCAGACTATGACGTGAACGAAAGCCTTTAGCCGAAGGTCCGAAAAACACCTTCCTTTCGCTAGAATAGCGAAAATCAATGACATGTAGGGCCCGCCAAGTTGCAATACACCTGGGCATATAAATAGAAACCCGCAGCGATAGCATTTGCTGCGCCATTTCAATCGCTTGTGCTGTTTTCTCAAGTTTTAATTTTCTTGCTGTGAGATCTCGCTTGTTTTGTGAGCTTCGGCATCTGTTCAAGTGTCCATCAAATGGCTGATGAGAAGAAGGTTGTGGACCCTGCTCTAGCTAGATTTTACGAGGCTATGGAAAGGACAAACACGGAAAAGATTACGAATGAAATATTAGCTGGACTATTTGGAGATTCTGACGATAGCGAAAGCTTTGATATGGAAAGTGGAGACGAAGATGCTGACAACCGGCCATGGCGACCAAGTCACACCATCTTCGGGAAATCATCCATTAAGCAGAGTCAAATTGATGCCATGAAAGGGAGATATTTCCGAGATATTTCCATTGTGAGAGCTGGAGGGGATAGTACCGCCCCTGTTCTCGAAGAAGATGAAGTGGTTGTTTCTAGAAGCTTCATGAAGGCAGGGCTTCGGTTCCCGTTAAGCAAATTCCTGGTTGAAGTACTGAAGACCTTTGAAATTTTCCTTCATCAGATTACCCCTGAGGCCATCATTATGATGGGGGTTTTTGTTTGGGCCATGAGAAGTCCAGGGCTAGAGCCAAACGCAAAATGCTTTTGCAATATGCACGAGCTGCTGTATGAAACGAAGGCTACTGGCAAGGAATAGTATCACAACAACTTCGGTTGCTATGGCTTCGTGCCTCGCCCTGACGTAAGCTTCCCAGTTCCAACATTTCGGAAAAGGTGGCCAGGTGCCTAGATGGAAGAATAGTTTTATGTGAAGAATGATTTAGTTGAGAGGGAAGATATAAAAGGGATTATTCAGCGCCCCATTTGGTCTCGCTTCGGCATTAGGAGGCCAGCCACTGCTCTTGGAAATGATATAGAAACATGCTAGAGAAGCTTCAACACTGTGTGTACCTTTATTGGCACAAGAGACTTGGTTCAAGAGCACATCGCCTACAGAGTATGGCCGCTCGTGAATGAGTGGGAGATGCCGAAGGAAGATGCTGCCGGGTCTAGCCAGGGTGGCTTGGTTTATCTGAAGTATACTGTTGGGGGCTTGTTCTCAAATGCTTCGGATTAAGAACAAGGCAACATAAAAGATGTTAAACGTTAAGGCCCTTCGTCCTATCGAACATTACTCCCTATCGGGAATGATGAGTTCCGGACGAAGGTCACAAGAAACATACCTTCGTAAATTCAGCACGTAATAATGAAGGACTCATAAAAAACATGGAATGTAAATCATGGAATCATTTCTATTTTATTAATACAAAGGAATAGAAATGATTATGAATTACAAATGTACCTTCGGTCCTGAGAGAAGGTAAAAAGTACGAGCGTGACGCAAAATGCCAAGTCAGCGTGAACAGTACGGGGGTACTGTTCATCTATTTATAGATGCGGGACGCAGCCCACATGAAATTACATCCATATCCATTACATTTGTTAATAGCCTACGGAAATCAGTCAAGGTCCACGCAGTCTTTTCATCTTTAAGTCGGTTCCCCCCTCAGCAATTGCGCCGAAGCTCTCCTGCGCACAGCTTCGCCTGCGCTCGTCCTTCGTCTGGTTCAAGCTTCGTCCCGACCGTGCTTCATATTCATAGTTCTGAGCCCGAAAACACCTGCTCACATAATCCACTTGGAAAACATTGTCAAACCATGTTTTTGAGGACCTTCGGAGGACGAAGGCCCCCAACAGTAGCCCCTCGCAATATTAATTTGTTTGACAATAAATTCAGATTGCGATATGGACGAAGGCCTTAAGCCGAAGGTCCGAAAAAACACCTTCCCTTTGCTAGAATAGCAATATTCACTGACAAGCGGGGTCATTCAATTTTCAACGCCCTGGGCGTATAAATAAGAGCACACCGCCAACTCATTTGGTACGCATACTTGCCTTTTGCTTCGGCCCACTAAAATTTTTAGCGCTTGTTCATCAGGATTTGCTGTTCTTTTTGATTTTGGAGCTTCGGCCTCGGGAACAATTTTTATCGTTCTCGAAGATGTCTGAAGGCAAGAAAACCCCTGCTGAGATGAAACTGAAGATCCCGGCTGATACGAAGCTGAGTCTCGAGGAGGAGAAGAATCTGGGGTTCCTGATAGCGATGGCAGAGACCAATACAGAGAAAATCACGAAGGAGATTCTCGAAGGTTTGTCCGAGGATACTGATGACAGCGACAGCTTTGATGTGGAAAGTGGTGGGGAAGAGGGCGAAGATCGACCGTGGCGACCAAGTCACTCGGTTTTTGGGAAAACGACCATCAAGCAGAGTCACATTGATAATATGAGGGGGCGATATTTCCGAGACATATCTATTGTGAGAGCTGACGCCGGGGAAAAGACTTCTCCCACCCCCGAAGAGAATGAAGTTGTGATTTTCCGAAGCTTCCTCAAGGCTGGGCTTCGATTCCCCCTGAGCAATTTTGTTGTTGAGGTATTGAAAACATTCCAAGTCTACCTTCATCAACTCACTCCCGAAGCTATTATAAGGATGGGGATTTTTGTCTGGGCTGTAAGAAGCCAAGGTTTGGAACCGAACGCTAAAAGCTTCTGTAACATTCATGAGTTATTATACGAGACGAAGCCCTGGGGAAAGGAGCAATACCACAACAACTTCGGGTGCTACAGCTTCGGCGCCCGCTCCGGGTCAAGCTGCCCTGTGCCGACCTTTCGGAAGAGGTGGCCCGGAGCCTGGATGACTGAATGGTTTTATGTAAAGAATGATCTAGCAGCTCAAGAGAATGTAAAGAGTATTATTATGCACCCAATCTGGCAACGCTTCGGCCTTCGAAGGCCGAAGGTCGAAATGGACGAAGCCGCCGAGGAATGTCAAAGAGCCTTCGGGGTAGTCTGCTCATTTATTGGGACAAGGGACTTGGTCCAAGAACACATTGCCTTCAGGGTATGGCCACTTGCAGAAAAGTGGGAAATGCCAAAGGAAACCATCAAAGAGTCCGACGAAGGCGGACTAGTCAGATTAAAGTACACATTCAAATATGCAGATAAATTTATTGAACCTGATGATGACTGGCTGAAAAGTATTGAAACATTAAGTGATGAATTACTTGGGGCATATTCGAAGGCTGAAAATACTGCTCTATCAGCAGCCTTCGGAGGCCGAAAAAAGAAGAGACTGAACCGAGTGTTTGATGCAGTCGGGTTCTTCTACCCTGATTATTGCTATCCCATCCGAAGGCAAAAAAGGAAAAACATAACCTCTGAAAAAGAAGAAGCTGGAACCGCTCCTAGCGAGCCAGAACCAAAAGGAAAAAGGTTGAAGGTCCTCACACACCGACCACGCCATATTGAACCAGCTTCGGTGCCTGAGTTTACTGGAGAAGCTTCTTCGGCCGCCGAAGCTGAACAGCCAACCTTGCTGCCAGAAATTGCAGAAATGGCCGAAGCACCATCGACAGAGAAAATGGAGGAAGCGAAAAATCTGACTAAGGAAAAAACATCAGAAATTTTTAGTCCTGTAGTAAATGTCGAAGCAGCAAAAAGCCAAAAGGGTCCAATGGTGACCCCAAAAAGGAAGAGAATGGTAAATGTACTAGATGTCTTGGAGACAATTAAATCTTCAAGCACAACTCCAAAAAAGAGTGCTGAAATTGCTGAAACTTCCTCTGAAACTCCGATGCAACAAGCTGAAGCTGAAGCTGGGCCTTCAGAGCCCTTCAAGGAACAACCTTTGGAAGCCGAAGCAGTTAAAATACCAGAACCAATTTTAATTGAAGAAACTGACACTGCCATCCCCGAGGCGCCTGCCAGCATGTGTGATTACATCATTCGACACGCCTCGGGGAAAAAATTATCTGAAGAAGAAATTAATGAAGCTAACCATTATGCAAAGGAGTTAAAATATCCAAAGGGGGCAGTAATATTCAATGGGACAAATGAAGACGATTTTTTATACTGCCTGCCTGACAACAAAGAGCTCTCTGTCTGCCGAGAAATGGCCAGGAGTATTGGTTTCCCGAAGCTTGAATCTGGATTAAGCGCCATGACGAAAGAAGATCTCGCAGACAGTCTTGCGTACAACAGCCTGAAGGTACGGGAATTTAACGCTTGAAAAGAGAACCCCCTTATTTTTTACGCAACTCGTTCCTTTTTTCTTATATGAATTCTTCTTCGTATAGGGCCTGATCCTAAGCAACGCGCTAAGAGCGCAAAAGAGCGCCGAAGATGAAAGTTATGAAATTGCATTTAATAATTTACGCGCTGAAGTTATCAAACTGAGAAACGAAGCTTTGGAAAAAGATAAAATTCTGCTTACATTGGTAGATAAAGTGAAAAAAGACGAAGCTGCTTCAAGGGCCCAGACCGAAGCTCAAAAACGCGAGATTAAAGAACTTCAAAAACAGCTGGCTAGAGCTAAAGAGGAGCGCGCGCTTGAGGAAACGAAACGAGAACTTAGTGATTTTATGGTCGGTAAATTGGAATCAAGAGTCAAGGAGCTTCGGTCATCCCAGGGGAAATGCTATGTTAAATCTATAGAATGTGTGAATAAAATTAAAGCCAGCTTTGCCAGCGTCGGCGCCTTTTCCAGCGAAGAAAATTTTTCTCGAGGCAATCCCGAAGATCCGTTGGAATGGATTAGCCATGAAGCAGAAGCCTTCGAAGAGATTCTGAACAGTCGCAGCGATATCTGCGCTTTTTCGGGCGCCAGAGGGATCGCTTCTGTCTTAGAGAAGAAAGGTTGTGATCATGTAAAATTTCTAGCTCAGTCCGAAGCTGCCTTATCTTCCGAAGACATTAAGGACCCCTCGGCCGAAGCAAGCGTGGTTGGCGGTAAATTTTTTACGGATATCTGGAACGACGGCGGCCGAGAAATGGCGCAAGAGATCATCCAAAAAAGCGAAAAAGGCATACATGATGCTAGAAAAGTAGCAGAGGCTGCCGAAGGGAGTACGGAGCCTGAAAGACAATTAGGTACCAATTAATCATTCTTGTTGCGTTGTAATTTTCATTTCAAACTCTGCATATTGTTTGCGATAGTGACGAAGAAATGTTCTCTTCCCTCGGCAGCTGCTGGGTCAACTGCCGACCCTTACACAAAAGGAGATGAAGAAATCAAACAAATGGCCGAAGCTATCATGGACAAGGTTGTTGATCAACTTTTAAATGAAGTCGCCGAAGAAGTATTAAGAGAGGACTAGATGCTGCTAGAAAAACATTTAAATTGTGATCTATGTAATATTTTGTACATTTGGATGTAATATACAAGTTTTTTTTTCATTATTCAATTCTTCACGATGCATGAAACTCTATATACATACCTTTTTGAGCCTTCGGCGAAAAAACACCTTCCCTTCTTTTCATGCTTCGTGAAGAAGGCATTCTTCGTTAAAATTATTCTGATGGATCACATCCATGCTTCGTGAAATCATTATCCGAAGCTATACTCCGTAGCTATACAATCTCAATATTGATCTGATAAAGCTTGCCCATGTTTCATAGAAATGTTCTCCGAAGCTGTAATCCGAAGCTATACAATTTCGATATCACTTTCTCGGAGCATCCTTTCGAAGGTTGAGAGTGTCACTTTCTTTTGCCAAATGCAATATGATGTATGATGTTTATGTTATGCAAAATGATGTGATGATGTTATGCTATGCATGTGACATTTGTTCCGAAGATACTCATAAAATATATTCATAAGCTCTGCATTCCCTTAGGAACGTCTTTGGAGCTTCTTCGTCTTTTACTTAGACGATCTCAGCGTTGACTTTTCGCTGTAAGCCTCCCTTAGGAGCTTCTTCGCCCTTTACTTAGGCGGTATCAGCGTTGACTTTTCGCTGTAAGCCTCCCTTAGGAGCTTCTTCGCCCTTTACTTAGGCGGTATCAGCGTTGACTTTTCGCTGTAGGCTCTGCATTCCTTTAGGAACGACTTCTGAGCAGAAAACTTACACTGCGCTCCCTTTGGAACGGCTTTTTGTGACCTTGCAAACTTACTCTGCGTTCCTTAGAACGGCTTTCTGTTACTCCGAAGGATTTCTAATTCGAAGGTCCTCCTTGGTAACGGAAAAAATTTTGAACTTCAGCAACTTAAGCTTGTGGAGCAAATAGATCTTCCTCGTGGAGAACAACGAAATTATTACATGAAAACTATCAATGTTTTTTGTTTCGCAGAAAATAAAACTGAAAAGGAAAGACTGCTATCAAAGGTAGGATATGTATCAATAAATGTGCTTCGACTCTGGCACAGTGCTGTTGACTGTGCGAGCTTCGGACTGTTCTCTGAAATCCCTCTGATGTGGAGCATGTTGATTCCCTTCTGGCTGTTGACCTTGCTGTAATGGAGGTGGAGGCGGAAGCTGCTGCCAGGAAGCTTGAGGTTGACTTGCCGAAGCTACAGAAGCTGCAGGGTGGTTGTCTATGTATTGTGGGACATAAGGCGGATGATACGAAGCAGTATGCATGACCTGCTTCGGCTGAGCTTGTTGAGATGCAGCTTCGGCAATTTCCTTTTGCTTCTGGATCGTAATATGGCACGACCTAGTGGTATGGCCCTTGCCTTCTCCACAGAACAAGCAAAACAGTCTCCTTGGCTGATCTCCGAATCTTCCGCCGAAGCCCCTGGCGCCTCTGCCTCTTGGGGCTGGTGGCCGGAAGGAAGTTTGTTGTTGCCCTGAAGCCTGTGATGAGCATTGCGGTCTGTTCTGGCTCCCCTTATCATCATTCTGAGTGTTGTGGATAGAACGGACATGTCTCGGGTAGTATCTTCCTCCGAAGCCCCTGGCCATTTCAGAAAATCTGAAGGCCTCCTCCCTTCTTTGACGGAAGTCATTGTCAGCGCGAATGTACTCATCCATCTTTTGGAGCAATTTCTCCAAGGTCTGAGGAGGCTTTCTAGCAAAGTATTGAGCTGCAGGCCCAGGACGAAGCCCCTTGATCATAGCTTCGATAACAATTTCATTGGGCACCGTTGGTGCCTGTGCCCTCAATCGTAAAAACCTTCGGACATACGCCTGAAGGTACTCTTCGTGATCCTGAGTACACTGGAACAGGGCTTGAGCTGTGACTGGCTTTGTCTGAAATCCTTGAAAACTGGTCAGTAACATATCCTTCAGCTTCTGCCATGAAGTTATTGTTCCTGGCCGAAGGGAGGAATACCAGGTCTGAGCAACATTCCTGACGGCCATGACGAAAGACTTCGCCATAACTGCAGCATTGCCCCCGTACGAAGACACCGTTGCTTCGTAACTCATCAAGAATTGCTTCGGGTCGGAGTGACCATCAAACATGGGGAGCTGAGGTGGCTTATAGGATGGAGGCCAAGGTGTAGCCTGCAGCTCAGCAGACAGAGGAGAAGCATCATCAAAAACAAAATTTCCCTGATGGAAATTATCATACCAGTCATCTTCGTTGACGAAGCCCTCCTGATGAAGGTCTTTCTGATGAGGCCTTCTGTTCTGCTCATCGTGAGTGAGATGACGGACTTCCTCAGAGGCTTCGTCTATCTGCCTTTGCAACTCAGCTAGGCGGGCCATCTTCTCCTTCTTCCTTTGTACTTGTTGGTGTAGCATTTCCATATCCCTGATTTCTTGGTCTAGCTCTTCTTCCTGAAGTGTCGGGCTGAGAGCCTTTCTCTTCTGGCTTCGGGCTTCCCGAAGAGAGACGGTCTCCTGGTTGTGGTCCAGCGGTTGCAGTGCTGAAGCCCCGGTCGCTGAAGCTTTCTTCGGCGCCATAGCTTCCGAAGGTGTTCAAAAAAAAAGCTTGAAGTGGAAGTGAGTTCACCGGAGGTGGGCGCCAATGTTGGGGGCTTGTTCTCAAATGCTTCGGATTAAGAACAAGGCAACATAAAAGATGTTAAACGTTAAGGCCCTTCGTCCTATCGAACATTACTCCCTATCGGGAATGATGAGTTCCGGACGAAGGTCACAAGAAACATACCTTCGTAAATTCAGCACGTAATAATGAAGGACTCATAAAAAACATGGAATGTAAATCATGGAATCATTTCTATTTTATTAATACAAAGGAATAGAAATGATTATGAATTACAAATGTACCTTCGGTCCTGAGAGAAGGTAAAAAGTACGAGCGTGACGCAAAATGCCAAGTCAGCGTGAACAGTACGGGGGTACTGTTCATCTATTTATAGATGCGGGACGCAGCCCACATGAAATTACATCCATATCCATTACATTTGTTAATAGCCTACGGAAATCAGTCAAGGTCCACGCAGTCTTTTCATCTTTAAGTCGGTTCCCCCCTCAGCAATTGCGCCGAAGCTCTCCTGCGCACAGCTTCGCCTGCGCTCGTCCTTCGTCTGGTTCAAGCTTCGTCCCGACCGTGCTTCATATTCATAGTTCTGAGCCCGAAAACACCTGCTCACATAATCCACTTGGAAAACATTGTCAAACCATGTTTTTGAGGACCTTCGGAGGACGAAGGCCCCCAACATATACCTTCAGATAAGGAGGCGAGTTTGATGAACGAAATGATGATTGGTTGAGCAGTATTGAGGCAACCAGTGACAAATTGCTTGGGGCTTATACAAGGACCAAAGATGATGCAATGACCTTGGCCTTCGAAGGCCGAGGAAAGAAAAGATTAAATAGAGTTTTTGATGTCATTGGCTTCGTATACCCTGATTATAGTTATCCCTCACGAAAGCCAGGGAAGAAGAGAAAAGCTGCTACTTTAGCCATTTTTGTTGTGCCGAAGGGCAAAAAGATCAAGGTCTTAACGCACCGGCCAAGATATATTGAAACGGCCATAGTGCCGAAGTTTGATGAAGGGACATCTTCCACTGCTAAGGCAGAACTGACTGAATTGTCGAAGGCTTCTACAGCCAGGCCAATCGAAACACCAAAACATGATGCCGAAGCCAAAGAAAAAGCGGCCATAGAGGCGAAGCTAGGGGAAGCATTGGAGCTGCCAAAAATCTCGAGCCCGCCAGTAGAGCCAAAATTGCCGAAGATATCAAAAGCTCCTGTAATAACCCCCAAGAGGAGGAGGATGGCAAGCATGCTAGACGCTGTCATGGAGTCGACAAGGGCATTAACTTCTGCCCCGGCAAAGAAGGTTGCTGAAGCTGCTACAGCTTGCGCTGAAGCCAAAGCCGGGCCCTTAGTGTCCGCTAAAGTAGAGCCTGCTGGCACTGGGCGAGGGTCTTCAGATGCTGGTTTTGCTCTAGAGAAGAAAGATATGCTTGAAAAAATTGAATCTCCAACTCCCGAAGCACCCTTCGAAAACCTTGACTTTATTGTTCAACATGCTTCGGGAAAAAGATTGTCTGCCGAAGAAATCGCGGAACTACGCCCGGGAACTGAAATATCCGAAGGGGGCCTTAGTGTACAATGGCACCAACGAAGATGATTTTCTGTACTGTCTCCCGGACAACAAGGAAATTTCTGTTTGTCGGGAGATAGCAAGAAATATGGGATTTCCGAAGCTTGAAGCTGGTCTTTCTGCCATGTCGAAGGATGACCTCACAGACAGCCTTGCGTACAACAGTCTGAAGGTATGGAAGTTATGAACATAAATAGATTGTCTTTTGTTTTTTATTCTCTTGCTGATCCTTTATCTCCCTTCTTTTTGCAGGGCTTAATTCTTAGCAACGCTTTGAGGGCACAGAAAAATGCTGAGGATGAAAGTTGCCGGATAGCACTTAGCAACCTTCGATCAGAGGTTATTAGACTGAGGAATGAAGCTGTAGAAAAAGACAAGATTCTGCTTTCCTTAGTGGACAGAGTAAAGAAAGATGAGGCAAAATTTAATGCACAACCCAAAGTTCACAAGGCCGAAATCGAGAACCTTCGGAAACAACTTGCCGAAGCTAATGAGAATTTTGAACTTGCGAAAGCAAATCAAGAAATAAGTTAATGGAAGAACACAAGATTGGAGAAAAATGTTAAGGAGCTTTGTGAATCCAAGGAGAGATACTTTGAAAAATCCTTGGATTGCGTAAGAAAACTGAAAATCAGCTTTGCCAAGGTGGGTGCATACTCTTCGGAGGAAAAGTTCATCCGAGGTGACCCCAAAGGAGTCATTGATTGGATAGGTGAAGAAGCCGATGCCTTTGTAGAGATCCTTAGTGATCACGGGGACATTTGTGCTTTCGTCAGCGTCCGAGGGGTTGCAACAATTCTGGAGAAAGCCAGTTGTGACCATGCATGTTAAGGCTGCAGTCTAGACCGAAGCCACCTTCTCCACAGACGACACGAAGGACCCCTCGGCCGAAGCCATGTTGGTGGGCGGGAAGTTTTATTCCGATGTCTGGGTGAATGGTGGCCGAGAATTGTCCAACGAGATCATAAATAAAAATAAAAAAGAAACTCATGATGCTCGAGAAGAAGCTAAACGAGCTGAAGAAGCTGCCGAGCGCGAGAGGCGTATAGGTATTATAATTGAATTTTAGCTTCGGTGTTTGTTTTCTGGCTTCGGACTAACGAATTGTTTATTACAGCTGAACTCTCACCGCTACTCGAGCCATACGACCCCTAGGCCGATCCCGTTATGAAAGAGGCGCTGGATGTGATGAGTGTTGCCAATACCATCATCGATGAAGTCGTTGACAAACTGCTGAATGAGGCCGCTAAAAAAATTCTCAAAGAAGACTAGGCTTTTGTTGTAATGAAACAATGTAACATTTGTGTATGAAACAATTATGAAACATATATATTAATGTAATATATTTCTTTGCGATGCATGAAATTTAAGCACATACCATTTTTGAGCCTTCGGCGAAAAACACCTTCCCTTCTTTTCATGCTTCGTAAAGAAAAGAGCCCTTTTGTAGCAAAGCTGTTGTGTGAAGGCTGTCCAGGTAAGTTTGTATTTGCCGAAGGTTTGCTTCGTGCCTGAGTACATTTTCATTTATCATGCTACTACCGAAGATCTGCTTCGTACTCAATCTTTGCTATTGATGCGATATGGCGTATGATGTAATGCTATGCGGAATGATACAATGATATGATGCAACATGATGTTTATGCCGAATACACACGCCCATACTGAAGCACTCAAGACTCTACATCCCCTTAGGGACGTCTTTGGAGTCTTTAAGCTCTGCATTCCCTTAGGAACGACTTTGGAGCTTCTTCACCTTCTATTTCGGTGGTATTTAAGCTCTACATTCCCTTAGGAACAACTTTGAAGCTTCTTCACCTTATATTTTGGTGGTATTTAAGCTCTGCATCCCCTTAGGAACGACTTTGGAGCTTCTTTACCTTACATTTCGGTGGTATTTTGGCTCTGCATCCCCTTAGGAACGACTTTGGAGCTTCAAAACTTACTCTGCGCTCCCTTAGGAATGGCTTTTGTAGCTTCGGAACTTACTCTGCACTCCCTTAGGAACGACTTTTGTTGCTTCAGAACTTTGTTAGAAGGAAACATTTTACTCAATGACACGAGCACTATTATTACATGAAATCAGAATTCAATCCTTCGTGACTTGTTTTTTATACAAGAAAGATAAAATGATAGGAAAGATAAAGATACACCAAGGGTAGGATATTCTTTAGTAGATGTGCTTGGATTCGAGCATAGTACTATTGACTGTGCGAGCTTCGGACTCCTCCCAAAAATCATGCTGCTGTTCAGCGTGCTGGTGCCCTTTTGGCTGTTGGCTTCGGGTCAAAGTAGGTGGTAGCGGTGGTGGTGGTAGGAGCTGAGCCTAGGAAGATTGGGAGTGACTTACCGAAGCGATAGAGGCCTTAGGCTGTTGATTACCTACGTACTCTGGGATATAGGGAGAATAGCACGAAGCTGTATGTAGGACCTGCTTCGGCTGATTCTGCCGTGCCTCAGCTTCGACAATCTCTTTTTATTTCTAAATTGTGACTTGGCATGTTCTTGTGGTGTGGCCTTTATCTTCGCCGCAGAACAAGCAAAATAGTATTCTAGGCTGATCTTCGTACCTTCCTCCGAAGACTCTGCCGCCTCTGCCTCTTGGGGCTGGTGGCTTGAAGGAGTTTTGTTGTGGCCCTGAAGACTGGGAGCTATGTTGCTGCCTTTGAGGTTGACTTCCTCTATCATTACTTGAGTTGGAATTGTGGATCGACCTGACGTGCCTGGGGTGAATTCTTCCTCCAAAACCCCTGGTCATCTCAGAAAACCTATATGCTTCCTCCCTTCTTTGGCGGAAATCATTGTCAGCTCGAATATACTCATCCATCTTTTGAAGAAGCTTCTCCAAGGTCTGTGGAGGCTTCCTGGCAAAATATTGAGCCATAGGTCCCGACCGAAGCCACTTGATCATGGCCTCAATGACAATTTCATTGGATACTGTAGACGCTTGTGCTCTTAGACGTGGGAACCTTCGGACATACGCCTGAAGGTACTCCTCATGGTCTTGTGTGCACTGAAACAAAGCCTGAGTAGTGACTGGCTTCGTCTGAAAGCCTTGAAAGCTAGTGATTAGCATATCCTTGAGCTTCTGCCATGACGTGATTGTCCCTGGCCGGGGAGAAGAATACCAGGTTTGTGCTACGCTTTTGACTGCCATGACGAAGGATTTCGCCATGACTGCAGTATTGCCCCCATATGAAGATATGCTTGCTTCATAGCTCATCAGAAACTTCTTGGGATCTGAATGCCCATCATACATAGGAAGCTGAGGTGGCTTGTATGATTGGGGCCATAGAGTAGCCTATAGTTCTGCTGCCAAAGGAGAAGCATCATCAAAAGCAAAATTGCCATGATGAAAATCACCATACCATTCATCATCATTGTATGGATTCTCTTGCCGAAGCTCCCTATGATGGGGCCTTCTGCGACGGAACCTCCCAAGTCATTAGGCCCATCTACAGTTGTCCTTGTCCAACGGACCTCAGACAACCCTGCAGGTGCCCCTGATCACTTAACAAGTTCGGTATCTGATTTCCTTACCTTGCCCAAGAGCGTTTCACCCGTCACGCAGACATTACAATACATCGGAGGTACGAAATTGCGGAAGCAGTTACAATAACTTAATTTATTTAAAAGTAAGAAAGAGTAGTATTTATTACAGACTAGAACAAATATAAGAGTGCTGGGTATTATTATTACATAACCTGGGAGGCAAAAACCCCTCCTGATAAACAATAAAAAGTTTTTCTTAAAGGAGGATCCTTCCTCCCGCAGCTTCAATCTTGATTTTCTTCTTTTGATACCAGCTTGGAACATAAGCAACAAAAGTTTGATGCTTCTTCACCTAAAACAACATGGGACAAAGCCCTGAGTATGAAGTGTACTTTCGCAAGTCTTACCTGTCAAAATAAAAGACTCTCAAGGAATATGCTGGCTTTAAGGGAGTCAAGGTAAGGTTTATCAATAATCAAAGACTTTGTTTTCAAAAATGCTTACTAATAGTGGATCCTTAAAATACCAGTTTTATTTGTCAGGTTTAGTAAAGTTACCTGCATCTAGAGTTCTTCCTACCCTAGTTCAAGCACTTGACTTGTACTAGCCAATTTCTTAATAACCCTTCTTATTCACTGGAGTGCTACGTGTAGGGCAGTTACCAAGTCTTCATATCCGCGAAGTTACGGTGATCCGAATCGATTATACTCAGCCGAGGATCTCCAATCACACGACATATGTAGCACTGAACCCTTGGATATGTCAACTCGCGACCGGGGTTCTTAAGACCAGATCAGGTTCACGCCAACCGAGAGCACAGATACACCACCGTCCAGCCTCTTGCCATGGAGGGTACACGCTACTCTCGCCATCTCTCCACTCCCATTGCGTGTTATCTTATTCTGGTATTAGTCTGCCCGAGGCAAAGCTTACCCATGACGAGGCATGTGACTAGTTAAAGGGTTCTCGATCATCAAGCCTACATCGAGAAGGTCCTTAATCGACTCAGACGGAGACACTACACCCAGACTCTCTTCTCGTGCAAGTCACCCGCCCGGTCTCAGCTTTATCATTTCAACCCAAAGTTTGGTACCTGGCAGAGGTACATCTTTTCCGATGTTGAACCCATCATGGCCATGATGGATCCACCATCCAGTTTTATTTTTGAAAACATCCCACCCACTTTGAAGCATCATCTTTTGTAAAAACAAACCATTTTGTTTTCTAGAGCAAGGCTAAGCACAAGAAAAACCTTTTGTAAATCAGGGGATTAAGGAGAAGTAATCAAATCCAAGGAAGGAAATGCAGCAACTGGTTTAGCACATAACTCCTATCACTTAATGCATCAAGTAAGTGAGAAAGATTTCAAAATAACAAGGGGGTGGCAAATGCACCGGGGCTTGCATTGTGTGATAGGTGAATCAGGCTCTGCTCCATAGATATCAAAGTAAAAGCAGTTTCCTGCCTGAGGTTCTTCAGGTGGTGGTGGTGGTGTAGTCCTTGCCTCTTCAACCTCTATTTCCTCTTCGTTCTCTAGATATAGCCATATATAATCATGAATGCTCATGTAATGCTCATGACAATGCAAAGATAATAAAAGTTTATTATCTAATGTCTTGAATATAACTTTCCTTCACGGATCTCCGGGAAACTTGGGTTTTCGGAGTCTATAGTGAAGTTCATAGGGCAGGGGGGCTAGGGTTTTGAGTTTTAAGTACCAAACAAGGTCCAAATCATACCAAACTTTACCCCAAGGCTTTTAAATAATATTTAAAGTTTATCTAAAAAGTTTGGTGAATTTTGGAATTATTCATTATTCTCTAAAATTCTAGAAGTATGGTTTTTGGCTATTTTAAATGTCCCAAAATTCCCTATTGGAACTAAAAACCATGAGACTATTTTTATTAAATACTATAGAAAATTAGGAGCCTAGTAAAATTGGTCTGGTATTTTTAGCATTTTTCTATAATTTTCTGGGAATTCTCTAGTTTTGGCAGAAAAGGAAAAAGACAAAGTCTCTACCGTGCTGGGCTAAAACTGGCCCGAGGCGGCCCATTTAATGGCGAAAGCACGCCCGCGCACGCCTGCACTGTCAATTTTGCAGAGACACCCTTACCGGTTCAAAAATCAGAGCGACAGTCCTTGGCACTATTCATGTCTCACTGACCTTTGCAAGAACACCCCAGCGCTTCTATTCCTTCACAGACCGAAGTCCACGACAGCGAACCACGCAGGGCCGAACTCCGGCGAGCTTGTACCGGCTGATTCACGCAACGGCTGGTGCTCTACTTTGGCGCAGACCTAATTCAAGCCCTAACAAGCGTTTCCCCTCAACTAATTTCATGAACGGCGCTCTAACCTATTCTTTCCACGACGACCATATGATCAACGAACATTCTAATGCGTTCCCGGCGATCTAAGGTAGCTTAGTTCAATCGAGTTGGTCGAGGAGTATCAGGGGCACACAAGAACACTAAAACGAAAGGGCAGAGGGTATGAGGGGACCTGTGACGAGCTGACCACGGTGAGGACTTTTTCATGGTGGAGGAAACACAGTTTGGGGGAAATGAGCAATTCGTGCTCTCTGGTGAACAATTGGAGGCAATTTCTGGTGCTTTGGATGGGTGATTACCCTACGGAGCTCACGGCGTGCTTAATTTATAGCATGCTTGAGCGGTGGCCAGTGAATTTGGGTTGGGCACAGTGGCGGTCGGAGGAGAAATGAGTCACTGGCGCAGTGATTCGTGGGCAATTACCGTGGCAAGCTCTCCGGCGAATACCGGACGGACTAACGTGAGTCACGGCGGTGAGGTTAACGTGCCAAGGCACGTGGCGCAAGGCCGCGAAGTGGCTATCTCCGGTGAACCTATCCAAGGTGGCCGTGACACGCTCGGGTACGGCGGCCGGAGTAAAATAGTGGCTGAAGTTCATCCCTGAGTGATATTTTCTTACTCCCGTGATGTTATCCATCTGCGCCGAGCGCGAATCACCGCGGTGGCGTGAATCTGGGTGCACGGTCGCCGACGGTGAGATCTCTGAGTTGGCGTCCTGATCAGTACACTGTACCATCACGCATCTTATTCAGTTAGCCTGACAGCCCAAGTTTGGCGTCGATTTGCTCCAGGTTTCATGTAATGACTGAATCAACTCTCTGTATCAAAGTTATAGCCTAATAAACCAGCTACAACTTTGCTACATTGTGCACCCTCAAAAAGTCACAGGATCTTGCTAGAATTGAGCCCTAAGTTCATGCAATTCCACTGTCAGTCTGAATTTAGACTTAAGGCAGTCTGACAGCTCGACTTTGGGCACATTTTTCTCCAAATTTTTCATGTGACCATGGTTTAATCCCTATAACAAAGTTGTCCTCCTTTTGTAGCTCTACAAACTTGATGTGTTGACCTAGGGCAAAATCTTCATAATTTGGAAGATATAGGGCTTCAAAGTGGACCCTATGTCACTGAAATTCAGACTTAATAGAGTTTAAGTGGGGCTTTTTGCAAATAGGTCCAAATCTCAAGGTTTACTTTGCAAATCCACATTCATGTGAATCATATGAGTTAAGGTACCCTAATTTCATGGTTTTTTCACTTAGGTCCAAAAATGTGCATATTTTGCATATAACCCCTTAGGGTTTCAGTCCAGGGTTTTTTAGGGGTCTATTTAGGGTTTCTGGTACTTCTAGGGTTTGAATGCCATTTAAGTCTATTCCTGGTGACATTTTATGACTATTTCCATTGAGTTTTGAAGTTTTCTCTTAGTTAGGCTTTGTTTATTCTTCTGAGTCCAGTTTAGGGTTAAGTACCTTATTCTAGGGTTTTACCCATAGCCAGTCACATCCACACAACTTGTTTAAAGTTTTTGCCTAGTGAATGCATTCTAGGTGTAATAAACACATGATATGCCAATTCTTATGATGTCATGCTCAAGTTTTAGTGGCAGTAACACCAGGGGTGTTACATCCTTCCCCCATAAAAGAATCTCGTCCCGAGATTAAAAGTCCTAGGGCAAGTAATGGAAAAGGAAACGTGTCATACTTTTATTTCTTTATTTTTGGTACAAGGCGGGGGTGGAATGGGGTTTATTCCTTTATTACAACAAGTGCATACATCTTACAATTTACACGAAGCTAAAAATCCTGGGAAATTCTTATCTAAAAAGTCTTGAGTTTCCCATGTAGCTTCATCTTCTGTGTGTTGGTTCCACAGTATCTTGTAAAACTTGAGAGTTTTCCTTCGGGTAATCCTGTCCTTTTGATCCAAAACTCGAATAGGGCGTTCAGAATATGTCAAGTATGGTTCTAAGGCAACATCCGTTACATCAATGGTTCGATCGGGAACCCGAAGACACTTCTTCAATTGAGACACATGGAACACATTATGTACTGCAGACAAGGTTTCGGGTAACTGGAGTCGGTATGCCACTGGTCCATATCTTTCAAGGATAGGAAAAGGACCAATGTATCAAGGTGCAAGTTTCCCCTTTACCCCGAAACATGATACACCCTTCATTGGTGAAACTTTCAGGTAGACATAATCTTCCACTTGAAAGTGCAAGGGTTATCGTCGCTTGTCTGCATAACTCTTTTGACGAGCTTGAGCTTCCTTCAAATTATGAATTATTCGTTGAACTTTCTCTTCTGTCTCCTTTACCATATCTAGCCTGAAGAAACTTCTTTCACCTAGTTCAGACCAGTTTAACGGAGTACAACACCGTCATCCATACAAGGCTTCAAAGGGTGCCATTTTGATGCTTTCTTGATAGCTATTATTGTACGAGAACTTCGCTAATGGTAAACAGTCATCCCATTTCTGTGGGAATTCCAGAATGCATGCTCGCAACATATCTTCAAGTATCTGATTTACTCTCTCAGTCTGTCCACTCGTTTGGGGATGATAGGCCAAACTGTGGAGCAATTTAGTACCCAAAGATTTGTGAAGTTCTTCCTAGAATTTGGATACGAATTGAGGTCCACGATCCGACACTATAGTCTTCGGAACACCGTGTAGACTGAGGATGCAAGCAATGTATAGTTCCACATATGCGATTATTGGATACTTTACTTTGACTGGGAGGAAGTGGGCAATCTTTATAAGTCGATCAATCATAACCCAAATGGAATCATACCCTTTTGCTGTCCTGGGCAATCCTACAATAAAGTCCATGCTTATATCCTCCCATTTCCATGTTGGTATAGGTAGAGGTTGTAATGGACCAGCAATTTTCATATGTATGGCCTTGACACGTCTACAAGTGTCACATCTTGCCACATAGCATGCAATTTCAATCTTCATCTTCATCCACCAATAATGCTGCTTTAAATCATGATACATCTTAGTGCTTCTGGGATGAATAGAATAGCGACTAAGATGTGCTTCATCTAAAATTTGTTGGCAGATCTCATCATTCTTGGGCACAACTATGCGGTTGTTAAACCATACAACGCCTTGATCATCTCTTCAGAAGCAGTTGGCTTTACCGGCCTCTATTTTCTCATGAATGTGTTTCATACCCACATCATTCCTTTGTGCATCAATTATTCTTTGTAGAAGAACTGACTCAAGCTTTAGTTGATTTAAGGCTCCATGTTGGATCATTTCTAGGTTTAATTTCTCCATCTCTTGGCATAATGTAATGTCAGAGGTCTTCACCGTAAGACAGTGATAGGAAGCCTTGCGGCTTAGTGCATCTGCCACTACATTGGCCTTGCCTGGGTGATAATGAATTTCCAATTCATAGTCCTTAATAAGCTCAAGCCATCTCCTCTGTCTCATATTCAGCTCTGACTGGGTAAAGATGTATTTCAAACTTTTATGATCTATATAGATATGACAGATATTCCCCAGCAGATAATGACGCCATATTTTTAGGGCATGAACCACAACGGCTAATTCCAAGTCATGAGTCGGATAATGCTCTTCATGCCGGCGCAACTGCCTTGAAGCGTAGGCTATCACTCGACCTTCTTGCATTAGAACACAGCCGAGACCATTGCTTGATGCGTCAAATACACATCAAAGGGCTTTTCAATGTCCGGTTGAGCCAATACCGGAGCAGTGGTCAATAATGCTTTTAGCTGCTCAATGTAACACCCTAGGTGTTACTCAGGGTGTCCACCCCAGGGTTACCCCCTTTTTAGCCCATAATTACATAAAGATTTGTGGGCAAGGCACTCCAATCTTGGAATTCAAGGTCCTAATCAAGTGCAAACTATCTTGGTTTTCATGCCCTAGCTTGTAATGCACATCTAAGGGGGGATATCCCAAAACCCTAGAACAAAACCCCCATAGGCAATTATAACCCTAATTGAAGCCATGATCAAAAGATCATGTAAACATCATGATCATGGTTTGGGCCAAATATAAAAGTTGTAATATACTTAATAACCTACAATTAATAGTAAGGAAGTACCCCCAAAAAGTTTTCAGAAAGGTCCTAAAAAGATCACCAAAGGTTGAACACAAGGGAAAAATGCAGATTTTGTCTAAGTCAAAAACCAACCCTTGAGCAAAGATCCCTCATGTTCACCTTGATTCCCTTTTCAAAACTAGTCGACCCAATTAACAAAATGGCGCCAAATTAACCCTAGAACACCCTGGCAAGAGATGACACCTACCCTAGGGCGCTAGACACGACTTGACACCCCTTTTGTCTCGGCTTGAACCCAGCTGACACAGCAAACTTCTCCCCTCTCTATCTCCCTGCCCTGACCATATCTCGACTTGGAACTCACAGCAAAAGGGTAGGATTTGGAGCAGAGAATTGACCGTACACAGTGACTTTGCCAAGATACGCACGCCATGGCGCTCAAATCGACCGTTGAACCTTGGCAGAAGCAACCCTCCACGTGTTCGACGCGAGCTGGCACCCGGGGGCGCGCTCAGAGCACGCCCGTGCGCAAACCCCCGCGCGCCCGCGGCCGCCCGTGACCACGCCCGAGCCGCGGCTATAAAACCCGCCCCAGCGCTCGGTTGCCTTCCCCATTGCCTCCTCCGTACCTCGCCGGACTCGCCCGAGCCAGCCATTGCCTCCGGCGACCTCCCTGCGACCCGCCAGTGCCGCCCGCAAGCCACCGCCGTGGCCAACCCCTCTCTCGTCCTCCTCCGTTCGATCCAAGCCCCCAGATAGCTTCCTGGTGAAGCCGTGAGCCGTGCTCAAGCTTGACCCGAGGCCCCGCGTCACCGGTGAAGCCGAATCGCGCTCACCGGAGTTCTAGAACCCGTCGGCGCACGTGGACCGGGTAAACCCCTTCACCATTTCCCGATTTGTTGCGTGTATGACCTCTGTGTCATCCCGTGAAGCTCCTCGTGCCCATTGATTGAACTCTACCGCCGTGGTTTGGCCGGAGCAGGCGTCGCCGACGATCTCCGCCGCCTGTGTTCGTGGCCAGGGTGACTCCGACCACCTCCGGCGACGACCCGCACATCGGCGTGACCGTCACGACCTCCCGAACGTCACTGACCACCTCGCTGGGCCTCCCTCGCCGCCGGTAAGCCGCGCCATCCTTTCTCTTCCGCGGCTACTGTTTTAGTTAAGGGAAGGACTGCGGGTGAGAGGGAGAGAAATCCAGGGGGTTAAGTGAAAAGTCAGAGACTCAAATGAATAGTGGCCCGAGGGTAGATCTGCGAGGTTTGATTCGGTTTAAAACCAGGGGCCTCGGTGCAAACTGCTTTTTCAGAAAAACTTAAATAAAACCTGATTTAAATTCAAATAGAAACTTTAAAAACCCATAACTTCTGTTTGGTTTATCCAAATTTGGTCAAACTAATTTTGCCAGACTCTAAATAATATAACCTGTCTAAGAAAAATATAAAACCCCATAAGTATTAGAGAAAAATATAAGGTTCTGATTTAATTTCAGTTTTGGCCAAAAGCTTAATAATAGCAAGAAAAGTAGTTGTACTATTTAACTAGGGTTGGAAAAATTTGGAGAAGTTATTGTCTACCTACTGACCTAGCTAAAAATGTTAAACCTCTCTGTCTACTAAATTAAGTTAGTTTTAACCCCTTATTCCATAATATGCTTAAGTTTAAGAAAAATAGAGAAAGTGACATAAATAATGAACCAGAGGGCACCCCTATTTTTGTTGAGATACTTAGTCAATGAAGTTCACTGGAAAAATGTATCATACCCTGTTGTAGTGTAAAATAAGAAAGCTACCTTTTAAATTAATAAAACAAGGATAACTTAGAAAAACCCTACAAAAATAACCCTAAGGTGAAACCTCCCCAAACCTTAGGATAACTAATGTATTGATAAGAAGAACTTAAGAAAAATCTGAAATCTGTTGTTTGATATTTTTCAAATGACAAGTTAGTTCTAATCACCCTTTTTGCACCCAACTTTAGAAATCCATCATTAATTAACCATCATGTTGCTCTCTGCCATTTTTGGTACAAGGGCTTAGTATCACTAATAGAGGCCAACAAAAATAACCTGTAGGACAAAACCTACCCCTAACTAAGACTTGTAGAGTAAAGTGGCCCATTTTTGCCTAACTATTGTTATTTTTGTTTAAGGACTAGCTTTTGTACTTTAAGCCTCAAATTCTTGAAACAAGCTAGAATAGCCAGTGACAACCCACTGTAATTTTTACAAAATTTTTGGAAATTTTTAAACTACTGTCATAGTTCAAACCCCTACTAGAAACCCTAGAGGGAAATTAAAGAAAGGAAAATGGATGATGGAATTTAATGTCCTCCTAAGACCTTTATTAATTGTCCACTGAAATCCATAAAGGCAATACAAATCCAATATGTTATCCTAAAAGAAAACCTAAACCTAAAAGGTAATAAGTCTATGTATACCACTAGAAGACCCGCGTAGCCAAGGAACCCTAAGTTAATTCTTGACTTAATTTCTGTGGCTTAATGTTCTTAAATCTTGCATAATCATGACATACATGTTCATTGCATTTCGATAGACTGTAATCTTGCTGACGGAGAGTACGTCCTCGTGCCGGAGCAAGGAGCTGCCCAGGAGGTTGCCCTAGACCCCGCACCAGAGCCTGCACCAGAGAACCTGCCTGCCACTGCTTTGGAAGGCAAGCCCCGGTTTTATGCATAACCGTTATAAATGCTACTTTACTGCACTTAATGTTTGTAGGCTTGTACTGTGCACTTAAGTGTAGGAATTGTCTGAAACCCTAGTTGCATTAACTCAGGTTTTCCTTTTGAGATGAATACTAGTATGCTAGGTCGAATAGCTGCTTTGCTAATTAGGGATCTCGGTAGAAGTCGAGTGATTTTTCTAGCACTCGCGCGAGGTCAGGACATTGATTGTAACCACCTTCCATATCATATTGGTGTTGGTATGTGGACACGGATCCATGGGGATACGTGGTCTATGAGGTAAAATGGAAATAAGGATTAACGTGCGGATACCTGTGTCAAGCATTTGAATGTACTAAACACATACCGAGAAATATGGTAAATTGGTAAGCCTAGTACCTGAGTGAACCTGCCCGCAGACATACCCCCTCACGCGACCTGAGACGTAGTCTCCCATTCCGGTTATGGTGGGTGCAAGTGCGGTCACTGCACGACGGCCAGTCGGGGTCAGTGAGGCATTGTACGCCAAGGCGGTGAGACCTGATCTGTTGCCAGGGAATCGATGGGGACGGTTGATGTGTGTGGGGACGGAGTGCCCCTACATGTCGTGTGTTTAGGTTTACCTTGCAAGGATAAAAACTCGATTCGAATCGTCTGCTTCTCGCAGCTAATGAGACTGCTTGATCCATTGTACTGCATTGAGTAACAAGTGAAACTGTGATGAGATGATACAAGCTGTTGATTGTTAAAAATGCTTGCTACTATGTATGAGTAGATAGTACACTTTTAGCCTTAAGAGAGTCACACTTAATCTGGACAAAGTTAAAATCTTGATTTAGAAACTCAGCTAGTGCTTTTGGCAACCAAACCCCACAGCCAAACAGCTGCATGTCTAGAGGTAGAGGAGTATAGACTCCTCACACCGGGTAAGTCTAGCTGAGTATTAGTATACTCAGCCTTGCTTGTGGCATAATTTTACAGGTTCTCTGGAGGACATGGTTGCTGGAGTGACTTGGCCATCCACCCTGCCACCGGGTTGGACTGTCGAGTGGGACCCCGCCTCGGCTGAGGAGGAGCATGAGGAGTGATGGGACAGGCTTCCCCATCTCTCCACTTATTTATCGTTAGTTTATTTCCGCTGCACTTCAAAACAATGATGGCTACTTTTGGCAAAACTCCGATGATGATGATGATGTAATAACTTAATACTCTGACATGTATGGTTATATGCTTTATTGTATTTGCTCTGTGACTCACCATCGAGTGAGGATGTGGTACTTGATCCTGTCAGTGGCCGCGTCGGACTAGATCCGAGGGATTGACGGGTTATTCCCATTTAAGTGTAGTCTAGCCTCTAAGGCGGGGCTTAGGCACTTAAGTTGGAATAATTCGGGCAGTTCCGCCACAGCTGGTATCGGAGCATGTACCACCACAGAGGGATCAATAAAACATAAATGCTATCCCTTTTCTAAAGTAAAATTTGATAGAAACACTGTTGGATAGATTATAGGACGAGCAGGATAGACCTAGGACGTGAAGCCTTAGGATAATAGAAGGGTAGCTAGGTGGCTAAGTGACTAGGCCCTATAGGCCACTTTTTAAAGGATGGGAGTCCTTCCCTATTCCTTTTTATCTTTTGGAAAGGTCGTTCAGGACGAGCATGCATGCATTCATAATTAAGCAAATGGATAACTGAGTAAAAGAGATATAAAAACAAGGTAACAATCAACTAGGTCCCCAGTGCCTTTTTCTTTTAGTTAGAGGCAGGCTGAGTTTTATTTTCCTTGTTCTTTTTGAAATTCTTTTTCTTTTACTTACGCTTAACCGTGCACAGATGACTTCCCACGGATCCTCCGAGGACGGAAATGCACTGACCCACACTGACGGACTTGCACGAGAGGGTTTTCCCCGCATCTTATGGGAGGTACTTCAGGGGGCAGGATATTTGACACCCCCTCAGTACGCGGTGCAGCAGTTCGAGAAGCACCGGGTGCCTCGCTGTAGGGTGAGGATGACTTTGGAGCCTCATCCCCTACAGCCAGGCTGGCGTTCACTGGACTCTGAGTCCTATGGATACCGGGCTGAGGACACCATTGAGGCTATCGCTCTGCATGGACTGACTACCTTCTGTGGATTTCATCCCTTGGAGCTGGCTACCCACCCCATTGGGTTGTTCCCTGCGGAAAAGGAGGACGACCCGATGTGGAAGGACCGGGTGGAGCATGCCAAGGACATCTGGGCTCTCTACCCAGGCCACACCGCTCACTTGTCGGTGCGATGCATGAACGCTCTGTATCGTCTGCAAGTGATGCGTGGGGAGGCCATGTCCCATTTGATGGCACTACTAGAGGCAACCAAGATCACCCTGGACAACAGGGAGGAACTCGTGGTGGACTTGTCCCAGGAGCTCGTGGAAAAAGATTTGCAAGTGGAGCAGCTGTCTGATGAGATTCATGAGTTAGAGGAGCTAGTGGGCACCCGGGAGAACACCATCGAGGTTCTCGAGGATCAGCTCCTCAACACTCAGCAGCAGCTGGCAGAAGCAAATGAGCACCTGGACATGCATCACCAAGAGATCCATGGTGAGGAAGCTGACGAGGACGTTGACATCGAGGGAGGAGACGAGTCTGCTTCCAGTGTAGACACCGCTGGCTCAGGGAGACCACCTTCCCCCGAGTCCAGCGTTGCCTCGTTCGCTCACTAGATGCCAGGCCAATCCTAGAGGCTGATGATAGTTGGACTCCTCGCCGCTAGCTTAGCTTTTGCACCCTTAGGGTACTAGGCTAGGTAGAGTTGAGTCTTTTGGATCATTGATGTAACCGTATTAAACTCTTTTGGAGGTTTGGGGATGATAAATGGCAAGTTAAAAAAAATGGACGGAAGGTTTATGTTTTCATTTCGTTTCATGTGGAATCTACCAAATTGCTTTAACTCCCCTACCATGTTAAACCCTAAACTGGTATCGTTTTTCAGATGGCTGGGAGAGCGCGCCGTGGTCAGAATGAGCACGTTCCTCCACCACCACCGCCTCCCACTCTGCAGGAGCTCATGGCCCAGCAGAATGAGATCCTGAGACAGCTAGCTCAGCGTCAGCCACCACCTCAGCATTATGGTGGAGACCATCAGCGTCACCCCGTCGCTGCTACCTACCAGGAGTTCCTCAGCACTCAGCCACCATTGTTTACCAGGGCGGAGGACCCGCTTGATGCAGATGTGTGGTTGAGGGTGGTAGAATCCAAATTCCCACTGCTCCATGGAATTTGCTCAGAGGTCACCAAGGTCAGGTTCGCCACCCAGCAGCTTCGCGGACCTGCAAGGACTTGGTGGGACCATTTTCTTGCCATGCAGCCAGAAGGCAGAGAAGTGGAATGGAGGGAGTTTAAGGCCGCTTTCAGAGGGCATCATATTCCAGCTGGCATCATGGACCGGAAACTCAATGAGTTTCTGGCACTCACTCAGGGCAGCAGGTCGGTATTGCAGTATGCCCAGGCCTTCAATGATTTGTGTCAGTATGCTGGATATCATGCAGATACGGATGAGAAGAAGCGAGACAGGTTCAGGAGGGGGCTCAGCACTAAGCTCCGTGACCGTCTCAACACCGTCAGGGCCAACAGTTACAATGAGTTGGTCAACATGGCTATCTCCCAGGAGGACTGCATCTTGGCTCGACAGGCGGAGAAGAAGAGGAAGACCCCTGTGGCAGGACCCTCGTCTCAGCCACAGCGCTTCAGGATTGTGTCTGACACGCAGAACAAGGGGCCTCAGCAGCAGCAAGGGAGATGGGTGATCAGGCCACCGCAGCAGCAGCAGCAGGCACCCAACCGCGCCCAGTTTCCAGCTCAGAGGAACAATCAGCTGCAGCAGTACCGCTAGGCTAATGATAACAGGTGTTTCACTTGTGGCAGCACTGGGCATTATGCCAAGAATTGCCCCAAAAATCAGCAGAGGCAGGGGCAGAATGTCAATCAGAACCAAGGAAAGAGGTAGAAAGTGCAAGTGAGGCAGGGCAAGCTGAACTTCACTACAATGGCTGATATTCCAGAGGGAGCACCCGTCATGACTGGTATCTTTACAGTTTTAAATTTTCCTGCTATTGTTCTTTTTGATTCTGGTGCTTCGCATAGCTTTGTTAGTGCCAAATTTAGTGTCAAGTGCCAATTGCCTTTTCACCACACCAACGGGGCTATTACCATTTCAACCCCAGGAGGCAGGATTGCCACTAATCAAATCAGCATGAAGGTGCCTCTAAAGTTTGGTAGTTTGATAATTAAAACTGACCTTCTTATCTTGGGACTGGATAGTGTGGATATCATCTTAGGAACTGATTGGTTGACCAAACATCAGGCAATATTGGATATTGCATCCAGAGCCATTGAAATTCATTCCCCTGCTTATGGCGAGACTGTTTTGTATTTACCCAACCAGGGTGATACCCGGTCTTGTGCCTTTGTTATGGCAGAATCCCCAGTAAGGCAGATCCCAGTAGTCTGCGACTACCCCGATGTTTTTCCGGATGAATTGCCAGGAATGCCACCTGACAGAGATATTGAGTTTGCCATTGAATTGCAACCCGGGACTGCTCCTATCTCCAAGAGACCTTATAGGATGCCTCCCGCGGAATTGGCAGAAATGAAGAAACAATTGCAGGAATTGTTGGACAAGGGGTTTATTCGTCCAAGTACTTCACCATGGGGATGTCCAGCTTTATTTGTGAAGAAAAAGGATGAAAGTTTGAGGATGTGTGTTGATTACCGCCCTCTCAATGCGGTGACTATCAAGAACAAGTACCCGTTACCCCGCATTGATGTCCTGTTTGATCAGTTGGTAGGAGCCAAGGTATTCTCCAAGATAGACCTTCGCTCAGGCTACCATCAGATCAAGATCCGCGCCAGTGATATTCCCAAGACGGCCTTCTCGACCAGATATGGGCTGTATGAATTTTTGGTGATGTCTTTTGGGCTGACCAATGCCCCGGCTTATTTCATGTATTTGATGAACTCAGTATTCATGCCCGAGTTGGACAAGTTCGTGGTTGTTTTCATTGATGACATTCTGGTCTATTCCAAGAATGAAGCCGAGCACACTAAACATCTGCATGTTGTGCTTCAGAGACTTCGTGACCATCAGTTGTATGCTAAGTTGTCCAAGTGTGAGTTCTGGTTGAAGGAGATAAAATTCTTGGGTCACACAATTTCTCAGGATGGGATATCAGTTGACCCTGAAAAGGTACAGGAAGTGATGGACTGGAAACCTCCGACTACAGTGAGACAGATTCGGAGTTTTCTGGGATTGGCAGGGTATTACCGACGATTTATTCCGGATTTCTCCAGAATTGCCAAGCCAATGACTGAACTGTTGAAGAAGGGAGTCAAATTTGAGTGGAGCCAAAAGTGTGAAGAGGCTTTTCATACCTTGAGGCAACAATTGACAACAGCCCCAGTGCTAGCCCAACCCGACAATACCAAGCCATTTGAAGTTTATTGTGATGCTTCTGGTACCGGATTGGGATGTGTTTTGATGCAAGAGAACAGAGTAATTGCTTATGCTTCCCGAGCACTCAGGCCCCATGAGCAGAACTACCCGACACATGATTTGGAGTTGGCAGCAGTAGTTCATGCACTCAAGATATGGAGACACTACTTGATGGGAGCTCACTGTAACATTTACACTGATCACAAGAGCCTCAAGTACATTTTCACTCAGGCAGATCTGAACATGAGGCAGAGAAGATGGTTGGAATTGATCAAGGACTATGATTTGGAGGTGCACTACCATCCTGGCAAAGCCAATGTTGTGGCAGATGCTTTGAGCAGAAAGGCCCAGTGCAATTGTATGAACATGGATGCAAGAATCACCACCTTGTGTGATGAGTTGTGCAAGCTAAATCTGGAAGTTGTTCCTTCCGGTGGATTGAGGTATATCGCAGTGGAGCCCACATTGCAAGAGCAAATAGCTCAGACACAGTTTGGGGATAAGGGAGTTCAGGTTATCAAAGAAATGATCAAGCTGAAGGCAGAGAAATACAAGTGTTTCCGTCAGGACAGCAAAGGAATTTTATGGTTTGAAGACCGACTGGTGGTTCCCAAGAACCCAGAGCTCAGAAGGAAGATACTGGATGAAGCTCACCTTTCCAAGTTCTCCATGCACCCTGGTAGCAACAAGATGTACCATGATCTCAGACCCTTGTATTGGTGGACCAGAATGAAGAGGGAAATTGCCAAGTACATTTCCGAGTGTGACACTTGCCAGAGGGTAAAAGCTAGTCACTTGAAGGCAGCAGGCCCTTTGCAACCCCTTCCCATACCATCTTGGAAATGGGAGGACATATGCATGGACTTCATAGTGGGATTGCCCAATACCTCCAGGCACCATGATTCTATATGGGTTATTGTGGACAGATTGACCAAGACTGCTCATTTCTTGCCAGTGCACACCACCCACAAGACAGAAAAGTATGCGGAAATTTACGTGGATCAAATAGTAAGATTGCATGGCATCCCAAGGACCATCATATCGGACAGGGGAGCACTGTTTGTGGCACGCTTTTGGGAGAAACTGCAAGAAGCTCTCGGGACCCACGTAATCCGAAGCTCAGCTTATCACCCTCAAACCGATGGTCAGACAGAAAGGGTAAATCAGATTTTGGGAAGATATGTTGCGAGCATGTACACTACACTACGGAAAGGATTGGGATAGATGTCTTTCCTTGGCAGAGTTTTCCTACAATAACAGCTATCAGTCCAGTCTGAAGATGGCACCTTTTGAGGCCTTATATGGGAGAAGATGTAGGACCCCGCTGAACTGGTCTCAAGCAGGAGAGAGGGAGATATTTGGGCCGGATTTGGTACTTGAAGCAGAGGAAAAGGTCAGAGTTATCAGGAAGAACTTAGAAGCTGCTCAGGCCAGGCAAAAGAGTTATCATGATAAGAGGCGGAAGCCTCTACAGTTTGAGGTGGGAGATCATGTCTATCTTAAGATATCGCCAACCAAGGGTGTCCAGAGATTCGGGATCAAGGGCAAGTTGGCCCCTCGCTACATTGGACCCTATAAGATCAAGGCAAGTTGTGGACCCGTAGCTTACCAATTGGAATTGCCACCCCATATGTCAGCAGTTCATAATGTGTTCCATGTATCTCAGCTGCGGAAATGTGTTCGTCTACCCACTGAAGTGCTGCCAGAACCAGACATTGAGATAGAACCAGACTTGTCCTACCCAGAGTACCCCGTCAAGGTATTGGATCAGAAGGAAAGATCAACTCGGGCAAGATCCATCAAAATGTATAAGGTTTAGTGGAGTCATCATTCAGCAGAAGAAGCTACATGGGAGACGGAGGAGTTTCTACGCTCTCGCTTCCCCGACTTTCTACCCAAAGAAATCGGTATGTAACCCCAAAACCCCACCCCCGCCTGCCCTTTGAAGTCAATTATAAGAAAAACTTAGATAGCAAGGATAGTCTAAGTTGTGAAATTGACTTAAGAAGGGCTTCCTTCTGAAGTTGCAAAGAGGATGACATTCGAAGAGCAGTTATAAAGGTAAAACTTGAGTATAAGGGGAAAGTAGCACCAACACACCTTCAAAGCATCCCTCCAAGGGACTCTACCTGAAATCTCGGGACGAGATTCCTTTAAGGGGGGAGGGCTGTAACACCCTAGGTGTTACTCAGGGTGTCCACCCCAGGGTTACCCCCTTTTTAGCCCATAATTACATAAAGATTTGTGGGCAAGGCACTCCAATCTTGGAATTCAAGGTCCTAATCAAGTGCAAACTATCTTGGTTTTCATGCCCTAGCTTGTAATGCACATCTAAGGGGGGGATATCCCAAAACCCTAGAACAAAACCCCCATAGGCAATTATAACCTTAATTGAAGCCATGATCAAAAGATCATGTAAACATCATGATCATGGTTTGGGCCAAATATAAAAGTTGTAATATACTTAATAACCTACAATTAATAGTAAGGAAGTACCCCCAAAAAGTTTTCAGAAAGGTCCTAAAAAGATCACCAAAGGTTGAACACAAGGGAAAAATGCAGATTTTGTCTAAGTCAAAAACCAACCCTTGAGCAAAGATCCCTCATGTTCACCTTGATTCCCTTTTCAAAACCAGTCGACCCAATTAACAAAATGGCGCCAAATTAACCCTAGAACACCCTGGCAAGAGATGACACCTACCCTAGGGCGCTAGACACGACTTGACACCCCTTTTGTCTCGGCTTGAACCCAGCTGACACAGCAAACTTCTCCCCTCTCTATCTCCCTGCCCTGACCATATCTCGACTTGGAACTCACAGCAAAAGGGTAGGATTTGGAGCAGAGAAGTGACCGTACACAGTGACTTTGCCAAGATACGCACGACAATGAGGCTCAAATCGACCGTTGAACCTTGGCAGAAGCAACCCTCCACGTGTTCGACGCGAGCTGGCACCCGGGGGCGCGCTCAGAGCACGCCCGTGCGCAAACCCCCGCGCGCCCGCGGCCGCCCGTGACCACGCCCGAGCCGCGGCTATAAAACCCGCCCCAGCGCTCGGTTGCCTTCCCCATTGCCTCCTCCGTACCTCGCCGGACTCGCCCGAGCCAGCCATTGCCTCCGGCGACCTCCCTGCGACCCGCCAGTGCCGCCCGCAAGCCACCGTCGTGGCCAACCCCTCTCTCGTCCTCCTCCGTTCGATCCAAGCCCCCAGATAGCTTCCTGGTGAAGCCGTGAGCCGTGCTCAAGCTTGACCCGAGGCCCCGCGTCACCGGTGAAGCCGAATCGCGCTCACCGGAGTTCTAGAACCCGTCGGCGCACGTGGACCGGGTAAACCCCTTCACCATTTCCCGATTCGTTGCGTGTATGACCTCTGTGTCATCCCGTGAAGCTCCTCGTGCCCATTGATTGAACTCTACCGCTGTGGTTTGGCCGGAGCAGGCGTCGCCGACGATCTCCGCCGCCTGTGTTCGTGGCCAGGGTGACTCCGACCACCTCCGGCGACGACCCGCACATCGGCGTGACCGTCACGACCTCCCGAACGTCACTGACCACCTCGCCGGGCCTCCCTCGCCGCCGGTAAGCCGCGCCATCCTTTCTCTTCCGCGGCTACTGTTTTAGTTAAGGGAAGGACTGTGGGTGAGAGGGAGAGAAATCCAGGGGGTTAAGTGAAAAGTCAGAGACTCAAATGAATAGTGGCCCGAGGGTAGATCTGCGAGGTTTGATTCGGTTTAAAACCAGGGGCCTCGGCGCAAACTGCTTTTTCAGAAAAACTTAAATAAAACCTGATTTAAATTCAAACAGAAACTTTAAAAACCCATAACTTCTGTTTGGTTTATCCAAATTTGGTCAAACTAATTTTGCCAGACTCTAAATAATATAACCTGTCTAAGAAAAATATAAAACCCCATAAGTACTAGAGAAAATTATAAGGTTCTGATTTAATTTCAGTTTTGGCCAAAAGCTTAATAATAGCAAGAAAAGTAGTTGTACTATTTAACTAGGGTTGGAAAAATTTGGAGAAGTTATTGTCTACCTACTGACCTAGCTAAAAATGTTAAACCTCTCTGTCTACTAAATTAAGTTAGTTTTAACCCCTTATTCCATAATATGCTTAAGTTTAAGAAAAATAGAGAAAGTGACATAAATAATGAACCAGAGGGCACCCCTATTTTTGTTGAGATACTTAGTCAATGAAGTTCACTGGAAAAATGTATCATACCCTGTTGTAGTGTAAAATAAGAAAGCTACCTTTTAAATTAATAAAACAAGGATAACTTAGAAAAACCCTACAAAAATAACCCTAAGGTGAAACCTCCCCAAACCTTAGGATAACTAATGTATTGATAAGAAGAACTTAAGAAAAATCTGAAATCTGTTGTTTGATATTTTTCAAATGACAAGTTAGTTCTAATCACCCTTTTTGCACCCAACTTTAGAAATCCATCATTAATTAACCATCATGTTGCTCTCTGCCATTTTTGGTACAAGGGCTTAGTATCACTAATAGAGGCCAACAAAAATAACCTGTAGGACAAAACCTACCCCTAACTAAGACTTGTAGAGTAAAGTGGCCCATTTTTGCCTAACTATTGTTATTTTTGTTTAAGGACTAGCTTTTGTACTTTAAGCCTCAAATTCTTGAAACAAGCTAGAATAGCCAGTGACAACCCACTGTAATTTTTACAAAATTTTTGGAAATTTTTAAACTACTGTCATAGTTCAAACCCCTACTAGAAACCCTAGAGGGAAATTAAAGAAAGGAAAATGGATGATGGAATTTAATGTCCTCCTAAGACCTTTATTAATTGTCCACTGAAATCCATAAAGGCAATACAAATCCAATATGTTATCCTAAAAGAAAACCTAAACCTAAAAGGTAATAAGTCTATGTATACCACTAGAAGACCCGCGTAGCCAAGGAACCCTAAGTTAATTCTTGACTTAATTTCTGTGGCTTAATGTTCTTAAATCTTGCATAATCATGACATACATGTTCATTGCATTTCGATAGACTGTAATCTTGCTGACGGAGAGTACGTCCTCGTGCCGGAGCAAGGAGCTGCCCAGGAGGTTGCCTCAGACCCCGCACCAGAGCCTGCACCAGAGAACCTGCCTGCCACTGCTTTGGAAGGCAAGCCCCGGTTTTATGCATAACCGTTATAAATGCTACTTTACTGCACTTAATGTTTGTAGGCTTGTACTGTGCACTTAAGTGTAGGAATTGTCTGAAACCCTAGTTGCATTAACTCAGGTTTTCCTTTTGAGATGAATACTAGTATGCTAGGTCGAATAGCTGCTTTGCTAATTAGGGATCTCGGTAGAAGTCGAGTGATTTTTCTAGCACTCGCGCGAGGTCAGGACATTGATTGTAACCACCTTCCATATCATATTGGTGTTGGTATGTGGACACGGATCCATGGGGATACGTGGTCTATGAGGTAAAATGGAAATAAGGATTAACGTGCGGATACCTGTGTCAAGCGTTTGAATGTACTAAACACATACCGAGAAATATGGTAAATTGGTAAGCCTAGTACCTGAGTGAACCTGCCCGCAGACATACCCCCTCACGCGACCTGAGACGTAGTCTCCCATTCCGGTTATGGTGGGTGCAAGTGCGGTCACTGCACGACGGCCAGTCGGGGTCAGTGAGGCATTGTACGCCAAGGCGGTGAGACCTGATCTGTTGCCAGGGAATCGATGGGGACGGTTGATGTGTGTGGGGACGGAGTGCCCCTACATGTCGTGTGTTTAGGTTTACCTTGCAAGGATAAAAACTCGATTCGAATCGTCTGCTTCTCGCAGCTAATGAGACTGCTTGATCCATTGTACTGCATTGAGTAACAAGTGAAACTGTGATGAGATGATACAAGCTGTTGATTGTTAAAAATGCTTGCTACTATGTATGAGTAGATAGTACACTTTTAGCCTTAAGAGAGTCACACTTAATCTGGACAAAGTTAAAATCTTGATTTAGAAACTCAGCTAGTGCTTTTGGCAACCAAACCCCACAGCCAAACAGCTGCATGTCTAGAGGTAGAGGAGTATAGACTCCTCACACCGGGTAAGTCTAGCTGAGTATTAGTATACTCAGCCTTGCTTGTGGCATAATTTTACAGGTTCTCTGGAGGACATGGTTGCTGGAGTGACTTGGCCATCCACCCTGCCACCGGGTTGGACTGTCGAGTGGGACCCCGCCTCGGCTGAGGAGGAGCATGAGGAGTGATGGGACAGGCTTCCCCATCTCTCCACTTATTTATCGTTAGTTTATTTCCGCTGCACTTCAAAACAATGATGGCTACTTTTGGCAAAACTCCGATGATGATGATGATGTAATAACTTAATACTCTGACATGTATGGTTATATGCTTTATTGTATTTGCTCTGTGACTCACCATCGAGTGAGAATGTGGTACTTGATCCTGTCAGTGGCCGCGTCGGACTAGATCCGAGGGATTGACGGGTTATTCCCATTTAAGTGTAGTCTAGCCTCTAAGGCGGGGCTTAGGCACTTAAGTTGGAATAATTCGGGCAGTTCCGCCACACTCAAAGGCTTCATTACATTTTGAAGACCAATTAAATTTGGTATCATTCTTCAATAAACATGTGATTGGTTTCACAAGCTTGGAAAAATCTAGAATGAATCAGCGGTAATAACCAGCCAGTCCAAAGAAACTTCGGACTTGATGTACAGTGGTTGGGGGTTTCCACTCCAAAATATCCTTGACTTTGCTGGGATCCACCGCAATCCCCTTGGCAGATAATACATGTCCCAGAAATTAGATCTCCTCCAGCCAGAACGCGCACTTACTGAACTTAGCATATAACAGGTGCTCTCTTAAGCGCGTTAATATGATCCGCAAATGCCGAGCATGCTCCTCTTTATTCTTAGAATATATCAAGATATCATCAATGAATACCACCACGAATTTATCCAACTCGGGCATGAATACCGAGTTCATAAGATATGTGAAGTGGGCAGGAGCATTTGTTAGTCTGAAAGACATAACCAGATATTCAAATAATCCATACCGCATAGTGAATGCAGTCTTTGGTATATCTTCGGGCTGGATACGGATCTGATGATAGCCCGACCTGAGGTCAATCTTAGAGAATACCCTTGCTCTAGTTAGTTGATCAAATAGAATATCAATCCAAGGAAGAGGGTACTTATTCTTGATTGTGACCTCATTAAGGGGTCTGTAATCCACGCACATCCGAAGTGTTTGGTCCTTCTTCTTGACAAAGATGGCTGGACAACCCTATGGCGATGAGCTTGGCCGGATGAATCCTTTTCTAATAGATCTTTTAATTGGGTCTTGAGTTCTGCCAACTCGTTCGAAGGCATTCGGTACGACCTTCTAGAAATAGGTGCCGTATCGGGCTTCAACTCAATCACAAATTCTACATCTCTTTCGGGAGGTAATCCAGGCAGATCTTTCGGAAAGACGTCCAGGAATTCACATACTACCGGAATATCTTGGATTTTCGGTATGATGGCTTCATATACTCTGCCAAATGGTTTAGCTGGAATAGCTACGGGGATGGACAAGAGAACCTCTTCCTAACCATAGCTCAACCTGATGGTTCTTAGATCAGTGTTGAGGATAGCTTTGTGTTGGGCTAACCAATCCATGCCCAAAATTACATCTTTATCTTGTCCTTTTAGAACAATCATGTTTGTAGGAAAGTTCCGTTCAGCCAATTTTACGGGCACATGGAAAACCACTTCTTTAGTGAATATTTGACCCCCAGGCGAATGAATTATAAACCCTTCCCTTTATTCATTGTATGGAATGCAATGTTGCTCCACAAACTTCTTGCTTATGAATGTATGTGAAGCACCAGAATAAAAAAGAATAACTGCAGGGTGATTGGCCACGAGAAACGTACCCATCATAACCGGTTATCCTTTCGATGTTGTGGCCACTTGCGTATAATAAATCTACCCAATTTTCTTCATATTTTTGCCCGCTGTATTGTTCGCCGCATTTCCCTTGACTTGAGCGGAACTCCCAAAACTCTGCTGATTATTTGATCTGTTCTGCTTCGGGTATGGACATTCCTTGATAAAATGTTCGGACTTTCCACAATTAAAGCAACCTATTGAAGAGCTTGGGAGGGCGGGGAAACGAGTACCAGGGGCACTCGGTTGAGTTGTTGGGGTGGGGGCAGTGGCAGGACGGATAAAGACCGGTTGTTTGAAGGGGTAGGAGGGTGGACGCGACAAAGAACGGTTCTTATTAAAAGGTCGGATCACCAACCTTTGTCTTTTCTCAGGCCCCTGATTGGGCCTGTCGCCTCCATAACCCTTTGATTTTCCTAGGCCTGCATATTTGGCTTTGACTGCCAGAGCCATGCTGACAGCCCTGCTATAAGTGAGAACGAGACAAGTGGCCATTTTCCGCTGCAACCGATCATTGAGGCCTCTCATAAAACAATTTTTCTTCTTCAGATCAGTGTTGACCTGATCGATGGCATACTGGGACAAGTGGTTGAATTTGTTGAAATACTGGGTGACAGTATCTCCACCCTGTTTGAGCTTCATAAATCCTTCCTGTTTCATATGGAGCACCCCATAAGGAATATAGTGCTCCCGGAAAGCTAGTTTGAATTCGTCCCAGGTAATTTGATGACCAGCAGGCTGGATAGCCACATAATTTCCCCACCAAGTGCTGGCAGGGCCTCGCAACTGCTACGCCGCAAATAAGGGCTTTTGAGTCTCCGTGCATCGGAGAAGCCCAAACTTCTGTTCGATAACCCGGATCCACTCATCCGCTTCAAGAGGATCTTCAGCCTTGACAAATAATGGGGGGCGTGTCTCCGAGAAGTCCAAATATGAAGTTTCGCGGGGTCCTTGCGGATACGCTCGCCCGCCTTGCTGTTGCATTTGTTGTCCCGCCATTTCCCGCAGAAAACGGGTGTTGTCGGCTGTGGCATTAACTAAGGCAGTGATGGCTTCAGCTAATGTTGGGGGTACTGGTGGCGGATTAGGAGTTGCTTCCCTCCCACGGGAGGTTCCCGCACCATCCTGTGCACGAGTCTTGGATGGCATCTAAGGCAAAGAACATTTGAGAAAAAATATAATATGCCAAAGCAAACCATCCATTTTACATTACTAAAAAGGGTAATGATACAGACTCGAATTTACAACAGGATTACATTACCTATTTTACATCATCTCTAAACTATACTATTCTAGTTTCTTATCACTTTTGGTAGCTTCACTATCCGGCGTAGGAGACCATTCATCAACTAGCTTCATAGAGGGAGGGGGCCTGAAAAGGTCCAACTCACCACCAAGTGCTTCTCCTGCTACTCCAGAAGGTCTGGCTCCCATCCCGACAGGATTTGCAGGTACGTTAGGGTGCAGTTGTAAATACAATACATGAACCTCCTCATGTAGTGTATTACAGTAAACCTGCAAGTTGTCCATGGCTGTGCTAAGCTCCTCCACGCGAGCTCGAGCTTTGGCTTCCTTGGCCCAAGCAAGTGAACGGGAGTTAACAGCCCAATCGAGCGCTAAATCTCGTTCAGCAAGTTGGTCTTGCAAGTGTCGGATGTCAGTTCTTAACTCGTTTATTCGCTGACCATCCTCGACCCACATATTATTTCTGTGATGTAACTTCGATTGAAGCCGCTCTACCTAAGCCTCTAGATCACCAATAGGATCATTGCTGCCACTACTACTATCCTCATGCCTTGGGGCTAATTGGTGCCGAGGCACGCCAATTGGTCCGGTGGATTTGCGTGCAGTTTTCCTTGTGCGCGGCGGCATATCTCCATAAGGGGGAAAATCTTATTAGTCTAGTTTTTAACATGATGCATGCATAATTACAGAATCAACCTTAGTTGATTCACAACCTTCTATACATTGTACTCTACTATCTGGTCTTAAAAATAAGTACTTTAGAAGGTAGTTAGATAAAAGAAATTTTCTAGATAAGTCTTTGAAAATTCTTTTTGAAAATGCCTCAACATCTGCAGAGATGGGCTTCGCTCCGATACCAGCTGCGACGGAATCTCCCAAGTCATTAGGCCCACCTACAGTTGTCCTTGTTGTAACACCCAAATTCTGAATTTGGAATTGGTAGAAGAAATCTGAACAAAGTATCATAATGTTTTGGAAATTGGGAAATAAGAAAATGAGGAGAAAAAGGATTTTTCTTTTAAAGGAAACCATTTATACATCCCATGAGACAAATAACAAGGAGAATAAAACTTAAATTAGTAATATTAAAATAGTATGGTTTATATTCCCCTTTGGGTTTCAATTGATACATTTGAAAAATCTGAAAACTAAAATAGAAATATAAGTTTGAATTTGAATAGAAAATAGAAAATAAAAGAGAAGGGAAGAACTAAGAAAAATATTACATAAAATAAAATAAAAATCAGAATAAACATCCTTCACACTTATAGTATTCAGGACAAGTTATTCACAAAAGTTTGAATTTAAACTTGAACTCAAATTGGATTTGAAAATGAAGAAAAGAAAATAGAAAAGGAAAAATAGAAAGAAAAAGGAAAAAGAATAAAAACCTGCTGTTGGGCCGCAACCTGGAATTCGGCCCACTTGGCCTTTCTCTCCCGCGCGGCCCAAGTTTCTACATCCGCGCGCGCCCCCGCCATCCTGACGCTGACCCGTGGGGCCCTCTGTCCAGCCTCTCCCTCGTGCCTCTGCCAATCGGGCCCACCTGGCGGCCTTCGCCTCTTTCTTTTCTCTCTAGACGCTGGCGCATGGGGCCCTGGTGTCAGACCCGTCTCCTCCGCGTCGCGTGCCCAGGAAACGGAATTCGCCGCCAGGGAAATCGGGGCTCCTTCAACCACCTCGCCCACGGACATTGCGCGTGCTCGCTGTGTGCTATCTCTGGCACATGGGCCCAACCTGTCGGGCTCGTCCCCTCCACACGGACTCCGCCCCAATCTCAACTGGGCGCCGATCTCCGCGCCGCCATGGATGTCCGCCAAGCTCGGCTGCGGTCGTTTCCTTGCCGGTGGAGCCGCCGGGAATCGTGGGTACGGACTTCACTGTCAGGGCGCTATAAAAACGTGAGCCGCGACCCCCCTCCTTTACATCTCGCCCCCAGGACCGAGCTCCCTCCCCGCGTCTCCGCCGCCGTCGACGATTCAGGCCCTGGCGTGTGTTCCTGTCCCAGTGCGTTGCGTCCGGGGCTTCGGCGGGGTCCCTGAAGAAGCGACGTGGCCGATTGGGTGAAACCGGCCTCTGCGTTGGCCGGAATTCTTCGCCGTAGTTGGTGCTCCGCCGCGGAGCCGCATCGTCTCGTGGGCAGAGCATTCACCGCCCCGATTTGAGGTAAAACCACCCCCATCCTCTTTGTCTCACTCACCGCTGTGCATAGCACCTTTCGGAGGTAGATTTAGGGGGCTCAATCGCAATCACCACGCCCGGCCGGGACTGCTCCGCCGTGGAGCTCAGCCTCGCCGTCGGCGTTGGGGGGGTGTAGAAGAAAGGCCGGTGCCGTCCGATCTCACTGAACGGCACAGATTAAATGTCAAATACCCTTTCACTCGAATTAGATCGGGACCGTTAGACGATGATCGAACGGCTGGCGGTCTATAGGTGTTATTTTGAATCTGGCCCCTCGATTTTGAATCCAACGGTCATGGGAGCGTACCGGTTCGCAGGGCTTTGATCTAATCTGGATCATCGATTGTGGATCGGACGGTTAGGAATAACGGGTACCCCTTCGCGATGGTCATTTTTCTAAAGAGCCCTCGGGGTTTTGTGAAATCAACCCGCCATCCTTTAGTCACTATGCGCTGTGTCTTGGAAATCTTTCCCCGAGACCCCTGGACTTTCCAGGAATTGAGGCCCAGTCCAGAACTTGTTTAAATTGAATAAATAAAATAGAAAATGGATTTTTAATATGAAAATAATTGCTAGAACTTAGATAATTCATAGAAAATTCATTTTAGCTCCAAATTGAACCATTCCAGTTTCTAAAATTTTGTAATAATATTCTTCATCATTTTGTGCCTCTGTTTTGGCATGAAATGCTCATTTAAATTTATCTAATACTTAATCTTGTATTAAACACATAAAACATTAGAAAATCCATAACTTAAAATCTATAACTCCAAAATTAATGATTCCTGTTCCTAGAATCTTATTTTAATGTGTAGATTATTATTATGTATTTTGTTTACTTGTTTGGTGTGATGTTAAATTTTGCCTATCATGTTTGTTTGAATTGCTACGACTAGCAGTGAGGTCACGTGTCATCTGAAGAATCATCCTGGTACCTGGAATCTCAAGTCCCAGGCAAGTTGTGCCCTTGATCACTTCTTTTTACCCAGCCATGTTCTGATTAATCATAATGATCTGCATAGGTTAATTTTGATGGGACCCAATAGGTTACCCTAGTTTGTCTATCTTTATACCTTGTTTACCACTGAACTTTTTGGGTAGTACTTGCTAGTGCTTTATGTGGTTTTGGGTATGGAGATACACTATTCATGATTACACTTTTGTTATCAGTTGTTATTTACTGTTCATGTTAAGATCATTATGTTAATTGGAACATGGAGCGACCACCCGGGAAAACAGTGCTACCACAAGGGAGGAATGGGACCCCTTGGCTGATTAATTAGGAAAGCTAGTGGAAGACTACCTTACCCGAAAGGGGCAAGGGCAGTAGGGGAGAGGTCAGTGTAGGGAGGCCCTCGGGAGGATTTTGCTGTGATGGCGGTCCTGCAAGGGATTCCTGCACTGGATCTTCCTATAAACTGTAGCGGGTTTTCGGAAGCTAGTGGAACTTTGTAAAGGCCTCGTAGTGGATCCCTAGCCATTCACCTCGGAAGTGTCTAAGGGCCTTGCAAACCCTGGCGACATGGGATACACGACTTGTGGGTAAAGATGCGCAACCTCTGCAGAGTGTAAAACTGGTATACTAGCCGTGCTCACGGTCATGAGCAGCTCGGACCCTCACATGATTAAATTATGGAACTTAAACTCAATTTGTCATATGCATTGCATCGCAGGTGAAGTTGTTACTTTTGTTCTACTATTTAGTTGGGTCTGGTATTTACTTATACTTAGTAACTGCTAATAAAATTTTGACCAACTTTAAAAGCAATGCTCAGCTCTAACCATCTTCTTTGGTAAGCCTTACACTTCACGTGAGCTCCCACCTTTGGCGAGTTCATGCACATTATTCCCCACAACTTGTTGAGCGATGAACGTATGTGAGCTCACTCTTGCTGTCTCACACACCCCACAGGTCAAGAGCAGGTACCACAGGATGAGGCGCATGGAGGATGCTGTGAAGTGTTCGTGAGAGGTCTAGGCCGTCGTCTCCCAGTCAACTTTGGGTTGCTGGACCATTGTCTCCCTATAATGTAATTATTTATTTTGTATAGAACCCTGTTATAAATAAAGTTGTGACATTCGATCCTGTGCCACTATACATCATATGTATGAGACTTGGTCCCAGCATACCTGGTGTTTATGTTAACCCCGGGTTTTGGATCCCTAAAATCCGGGTGTTACAGAAGTGGTATCAGAGGAATGTTGACTGTAGGACGAAACCTAGATAGAACTGGACAACCCTTGTCTACTTACCTCTGCTACTCTGATTCTTTTCTAAACTTATCTTAATCTTTTCTCATCTATTTCCGCTTACTCTGATTATTCTTATCTTTTCACTTCTAGAGACAAATGTGGATTTCACACTTTGAAATCCTGTGCCTAAAGTGACCTTTAGGAATAGGAGACCTAATCCTAGGAACAAAAACAAAACTATTTTTATAAGTGTCTATATATTTGAATGTTTGTTCTTATGATATCTGTCTGATTTGGATCTTTGTTTGAGTGTGATAGGGTTGTGGAGTAAAATCCACAATTACATCTGCATATACATCTAGGTATAGAGGATAGCATTTGTAAGATAACTAGACAACCTAGATTATCCCCATTGAAACATACCTAGCTTAAGAGATTTATCTTATTCTAAAAAGATCTCATTCTAACCAATTCATCTTATCTTAAAAGATTCTCCCTTATCTTAATAGATCCATCTCATCTTAAAAGATACCCATCTTATCTTAAAAAGATTTTATCTTATCCTAATAGATCTAATTGACCTCAAAATATTCTACCTTATCCTTATGGATTCATCTAGCCCTAATTAGCATATTTATTACACTCTAGAATAACAACCATGAGTTAATCCAAAATTTATTTAGCTCTTAACTAGTCTAATCTAGTCATATCCAACCTAATCTAGATCCCATCTAATCTATTATGATCTAATCTAAAGTAAGATACTTCATGCTGGTACAAAAGCTAAGGCCATACCCCTCATGCACTTAAAACTAAACTAGTGCCTTAGACCAACTCAACCAAGAGTAGAAGATCTAACTCAACCTCAGGGTCATGATGGATTGCATAATATGTCTATCTTCACCTAATAACAAACAAACTTTTAACCTACATCCTGTAGCCCATCTCACCCATATATATCTCTCATCTTGACAGATTCTATCTTACCCTTGGATATTCACCTTATATGATTGGTTACCCCAATCTGGACATAAAACAAAGATTAAACCCTACTAAAGAAATCTTCAGATTATAACCAGCTACTAGCCTATTCATTCTGCTTATTGAATATGGTCATTTGCAAAAACTATTGCCACATGCTTCTAACTTTCATGGTCAATACCAGGAAAGGAAAGATTATCACGTAACAACAAACAGAAAATGAATCCTCCAAATCCTCCACCTGTTGAAATCGATCAAGTGGTTGCTACCCAAAGACTGGTAATACAACAGTTAACAGACCTGGTGACCGAGATGCAGAATCAGATAAGACAACAACGCGAGGAAATACGTCAGGCCCGCCAAGAAATAAGGCAAGCACGGTTGGAGAGACAACAACAACAACAACCTCCACCACCACCACCAGCTCCACCAAGCTACATAGATATAAATTATGAGGATTTGTAAGATCTAGATGTTACTTTAGTTAGTAGATGATATGATATTATTTTAGAAGGAACAATAAGGTCTATTGACCCTATGTTTTGTTAAAGAATTATACCTCATGCTGAGATTTCTTTGTTTGTGCATATGTTCCGAGAACAATATGAATATACATCCCTTTTCTTACAAATCTCGAGGACGAGATTATTTTTAAGGGGGGTAGGATTTGTAACACCCAAATTCTGAATTTGGAATTGGTAGAAGAAATCTGAACAAAGTATCATAATGTTTTGGAAATTGGGAAATAAGAAAATGAGGAGAAAAAGGATTTTTCTTTTAAAGGAAACCATTTATACATCCCATGAGACAAATAACAAGGAGAATAAAACTTAAATTAGTAATATTAAAATAGTATGGTTTATATTCCCCTTTGGGTTTCAATTGATACATTTGAAAAATCTGAAAACTAAAATAGAAATATAAGTTTGAATTTGAATAGAAAATAGAAAATAAAAGAGAAGGGAAGAACTAAGAAAAATATTACATAAAATAAAATAAAAATCAGAATAAACATCCTTCACACTTATAGTATTCAGGACAAGTTATTCACAAAAGTTTGAATTTAAACTTGAACTCAAATTGGATTTGAAAATGAAGAAAAGAAAATAGAAAAGGAAAAATAGAAAGAAAAAGGAAAAAGAATAAAAACCTGCTGTTGGGCCGCAACCTGGAATTCGGCCCACTTGGCCTTTCTCTCCCGCGCGGCCCAAGTTTCTACATCCGCGCGCGCCCCCGCCATCCTGACGCTGACCCGTGGGGCCCTCTGTCCAGCCTCTCCCTCGTGCCTCTGCCAATCGGGCCCACCTGGCGGCCTTCGCCTCTTTCTTTTCTCTCTAGACGCTGGCGCATGGGGCCCTGGTGTCAGACCCGTCTCCTCCGCGTCGCGTGCCCAGGAAACGGAATTCGCCGCCGGGGAAATCGGGGCTCCTTCAACCACCTCGCCCACGGACATTGCGCGTGCTCGCCGTGTGCTATCTCTGGCACATGGGCCCAACCTGTCGGGCTCGTCCCCTCCACACGGACTCCGCCCCAATCTCAACTGGGCGCCGATCTCCGCGCCGCCATGGATGTCCGCCAAGCTCGGCTGCGGTCGTTTCCTTGCCGGTGGAGCCGCCGGGAATCGTGGGTACGGACTTCACTGTCAGGGCGCTATAAAAACGTGAGCCGCGACCCCCCTCCTTTACATCTCGCTCCCCAGGACCAAGCTCCCTCCCCGCGTCTCCGCCGCCGTCGACGATTCAGGCCCTGGCGTGTGTTCCTGTCCCAGTGCGTTGCGTCCGGGGCTTCGGCGGGGTCCCTGGAGAAGCGACATGGCCGATTGGGTGAAACCGGCCTCTGCGTTGGCCGGAATTCTTCGCCGTAGTTGGTGCTCCGCCGCGGAGCCGCATCGTCTCGTGGGCAGAGCATTCACCGCCCCGATTTGAGGTAAAACCACCCCCATCCTCTTTGTCTCACTCACCGCTGTGCATAGCACCTTTCGGAGGTAGATTTAGGGGGCTCAATCGCAATCACCACGCCCGGCCGGGACTGCTCCGCCGTGGAGCTCAGCCTCGCCGTCGGCGTTGGGGGGGTGTAGAAGAAAGGCCGGTGCCGTCCGATCTCACTGAACGGCACAGATTAAATGTCAAATACCCTTTCACTCGAATTAGATCGGGACCGTTAGACGATGATCGAACGGCTGGCGGTCTATAGGTGTTATTTTGAATCTGGCCCCTCGATTTTGAATCCAACGGTCATGGGAGCGTACCGGTTCGCAGGGCTTTGATCTAATCTGGATCATCGATTGTGGATCGGACGGTTAGGAATAACGGGTACCCCTTCGCGATGGTCATTTTTCTAAAGAGCCCTCGGGGTTTTGTGAAATCAACCCGCCATCCTTTAGTCACTATGCGCTGTGTCTTGGAAATCTTTCCCCGAGACCCCTGGACTTTCCAGGAATTGAGGCCCAGTCCAGAACTTGTTTAAATTGAATAAATAAAATAGAAAATGGATTTTTAATATGAAAATAATTGCTAGAACTTAGATAATTCATAGAAAATTCATTTTAGCTCCAAATTGAACCATTCCAGTTTCTAAAATTTTGTAATAATATTCTTCATCATTTTGTGCCTCTGTTTTGGCATGAAATGCTCATTTAAATTTATCTAATACTTAATCTTGTATTAAACACATAAAACATTAGAAAATCCATAACTTAAAATCTATAACTCCAAAATTAATGATTCCTGTTCCTAGAATCTTATTTTAATGTGTAGATTATTATTATGTATTTTGTTTACTTGTTTGGTGTGATGTTAAATTTTGCCTATCATGTTTGTTTGAATTGCTACGACTAGCAGTGAGGTCACGTGTCATCTGAAGAATCATCCTGGTACCTGGAATCTCAAGTCCCAGGCAAGTTGTGCCCTTGATCACTTCTTTTTACCCAGCCATGTTCTGATTAATCATAATGATCTGCATAGGTTAATTTTGATGGGACCCAATAGGTTACCCTAGTTTGTCTATCTTTATACCTTGTTTACCACTGAACTTTTTGGGTAGTACTTGCTAGTGCTTTATGTGGTTTTGGGTATGGAGATACACTATTCATGATTACACTTTTGTTATCAGTTGTTATTTACTGTTCATGTTAAGATCATTATGTTAATTGGAACATGGAGCGACCACCCGGGAAAACAGTGCTACCACAAGGGAGGAATGGGACCCCTTGGCTGATTAATTAGGAAAGCTAGTGGAAGACTACCTTACCCGAAAGGGGCAAGGGCAGTAGGGGAGAGGTCAGTGTAGGGAGGCCCTCGGGAGGATTTTGCTGCGATGGCGGTCCTGCAAGGGATTCCTGCACTGGATCTTCCTATAAACTGTAGCGGGTTTTCGGAAGCTAGTGGAACTTTGTAAAGGCCTCGTAGTGGATCCCTAGCCATTCACCTCGGAAGTGTCTAAGGGCCTTGCAAACCCTGGCGACATGGGATACACGACTTGTGGGTAAAGATGCGCAACCTCTGCAGAGTGTAAAACTGGTATACTAGCCGTGCTCACGGTCATGAGCAGCTCGGACCCTCACATGATTAAATTATGGAACTTAAACTCAATTTGTCATATGCATTGCATCGCAGGTGAAGTTGTTACTTTTGTTCTACTATTTAGTTGGGTCTGGTATTTACTTATACTTAGTAACTGCTAATAAAATTTTGACCAACTTTAAAAGCAATGCTCAGCTCTAACCATCTTCTTTGGTAAGCCTTACACTTCACGTGAGCTCCCACCTTTGGCGAGTTCATGCACATTATTCCCCACAACTTGTTGAGCGATGAACGTATGTGAGCTCACTCTTGCTGTCTCACACACCCCACAGGTCAAGAGCAGGTACCACAGGATGAGGCGCATGGAGGATGCTGTGAAGTGTTCGTGAGAGGTCTAGGCCGTCGTCTCCCAGTCAACTTTGGGTTGCTGGACCGTTGTCTCCCTATAATGTAATTATTTATTTTGTATAGAACCCTGTTATAAATAAAGTTGTGACATTCGATCCTGTGCCACTATACATCATATGTATGAGACTTGGTCCCAGCATACCTGGTGTTTATGTTAACCCCGGGTTTTGGATCCCTAAAATCCGGGTGTTACACTTGTCCAACGGACCTCAGACAACCATGCAGGTGCCCCTGATCACTTGACAAGTTCGGTATCTGATTTCCTTACCTTGCCCAAGAGCGTTTCACCCGTCACGTAGACATTACAATACATCGGAGGTACGAAATTGCGGAAGCAGTTACAATAACTTACTTTATTTAAAATTAAGAAGAGTAGTATTTATTACAGACCAGAACAAATATAAGAGTGCTGGGTATTATTATTACATAACCTGGGAGGCAAAAACCCCTCCCGATAAACAGTAAAAAGTTTTTCTTAAAGGAGGATCCTTCCTCCCGCAGCTTCAATCTTGATTTTCTTCTTTTGGTACCACCTTGGAACAGAAGCAACAAAAGTTTGCTGCTTCTTCACCTAAAACAACATGGGACAAAGCCCTGAGTACGAAGTGTACTTTTGTAAGTCTTACCCGTCAAAATAAAAGACTCTCAAGGAATATGCTGGCTTTATGGGAGTCAAGGTAAGGTTTATCAATAATCAAAGACTGTTTGCAGCTTACTAATAGTGGATCCTTAAAAATCTAGTTTTATTTGTCAGGTTTAGTAAAGTTACTTGCATCTAGAGTTCTTCCTACCCTAGTTCAAGCACTTGACCTGTACTAGCCAATTTCTTAATAACCCTTCTTATTCACTGGAGTGCTACGTGTAGGGCAGTGACCAAGTCTTCATATCCGCGAAGTTACGGCAATCCGAATCGATTATACTCAGCTAAGGATCTCCAATCACACGACATATGTAGCACTGAACCCTTGCATATGTCAACTCGCCACTGGGGTTCCTAAGACCAGATCAGGTTCACGCCAACCGAGAGCACAGATACACCACCATCCAGCCTCTTGCCACGGAGGGTATACGCTACTCTCACCATCTCTCCACTCCCATTGCATGTTATCTTATTCTGGTATTAGTCTGCCCGAGGCAAAGCTTACCCATGACGAGGCATGTGACTAGTTAAAGGGTCCTCGATCATCAAGCCTACATCGAGAAGGTCCTTAATCGACTCAGACGGAGACACTACACTGAGACTCTCTTCTCGTGCAAGTCACTCGCCCTGATCTGGTCGGTGCATCTTTTCTATGTGCTAAAGTTTGGTACCTGGCAGAGGTACATCTTTTCTGATGTTGAACCCATCATGGCCATGATGGATCCACTATCTAGTTTTATTTTTGAAAACATCCCACCCACTTTGAGGCATCATCTTTTGTAAAAACATATCATTTTGTTTTCTAGAGCAAGGCTAAGCACAAGAAAAACCTTTTGTAAAATCAGGGGATTAAGGAGAAGTAATCAAATCCAAGGAAGGAAATACAGCAACTGGTTTAGCACACAACTCCTATCGCTTAATGCATCAAGTAAGTGAGAAAGATTTCAAAATAACAAGGGGGTGGCAAATGCACTAGGGCTTGCCTTGTGTGATAGGTGAATCAGGCTCTACTCCGCAGATATCAAAGTAAAAGCAGTTTCCTGCCTGAGGTTCTTCAGGTGGTGGTGGTGGTGGTGTAGTCCTTGCCTCTTCAACCTCTATTTCCTCTTCGTTCTCTAGATATAGCCATATATAATCATGAATGCTCATGTAATGCTCATGACAATGCAAAGATAATAAAAGTTTATTATCTAATGTCTTGAATATAACTTTCCTTCACGGATCTCCGGGAAACTAGGGTTTTCGGAGTCTATAGTGAAGTTCATAGGGCAGGGGGGCTAGGGTTTTGGGTTTTAAGTACCAAACATGGTCCAAATCATACCAAACACTACCCAAGGCTTTTAAATAATATTTAAAGTTTATCTAAAAAGTTTGGTGAATTTTGGAATTATTAATTATTCTCTAAAATTCCAGAAGTATGGTTTTTGGCTATTTTAAATGTCCCAAAATTCCCTATTGGAACTAAAAATCATGAGACTATTTTTATTAAATACTATAGAAAATTAGGAGCCTAGTAAAATTGTTCCGGTATTTTTAGCATTTTTCTATAATTTTCTGGGAATTCTCTAGTTCTGGCAAAAAAGGAAAAAGAAAAAGTCTCTACCGTGCTAGGCTGAAACTGGCCCATGGCGGCCCATTTACTGGTGAAAGCGCGCCCGCGCGCGCCCGTGCTATCAATTTTGCAGACCCTTACTGGTTCAAAAATCAGAGCGACAGTCCTTGGCACTATTCATACGTCTCACTAACCTTTGCAAGAACACCCCCGCGCTTCTATTCCTTCACAAACCGAAGTCCACGACGGCGAACCGCGCAGGGCCGAACTTAGGCGAGCTTGTACCGGCCGATTCACGCAACAACCAGTGCTCTACTTTGGCGTAGACCTAATTCAAGCCCTAACAAGCGTTTCCCCTCAACTAATTTCACGAACGATGCTCTAACCTGTTCTGTCCACGGCGACCGTATGATCAACGGACATTCTAATGCGTTCCCGGCGATCTAAGGTATCTTAGTTCAATCGAGTTGGTCGAGGAGTATCAGGGGCACATAAGAACACTAAAACGAAAGGGCAGAGGGTATGAGGGGACCTGAGACAAGCTGACCACGGTGAGGACTTTTTCACGGTGGCGGAAACACAGTTTGGGGAAATGAGCAATTCGTGCTCTCTGGTGAACAATTGGAGGCAATTGCTGGTGCTTTGGATGGGTGATTACCCTACAGAGCTCACGGCGTGCTTAATTTATAGCATGCTTGAGCGGTGGCCAGTGAATTTGGGTTGGGCGCGGTGGCGGTCGGAGGAGAAATGAGTCACTGGCGCGGTGATTCATGGCCTATTACCGTGGCAAGCTCTCCGGTGATCACAGGACGGACTAACGCGAGTCACGGCGGTGAGGTTAACGTGCCAAGGCACGTGGCGCAAGGCCGCGAAGTGGCTATCTCCGGTGAACCTATCCAAGGTGGCTGTGACACGCTCGGGTACGGCGGCCGGAGTAAAATAGTGGCTGAAGTTCATCCCTGAGCGATATTTTCTTACTCCTGCGACGTTATCCATCTGCGCCGAGCGCGAATCACCTCGGTGGCGTGAATCCAGGCGCACGGTCGCCGGCGGTGAGATCTCTGAGTTGGCATCCTGACCAGTACACTGTACCATCGCGCAGCTCATTCAGTTAGCCTGACAGCCCAAGTTTCGCATCGATTTGCTCCAAATTTCATGTAATGACTGAATCAACTCTCTGTATCAAAGTTATAGCCTAATAAACCAGCTACAACTTTGCTACATTGTGCACCCTCAAAAAGTCACAGGATCTTGCAAGAATTGAGCCCTAAGTTCATGCAATTCCACTGTCAGTCTGAATTCAGACTTAAGGCAGTTTGACAGCTCGACTTTGGGCACATTTTTCTCCAAATTTTTCATGTGACCATGGTTTAATCCCTATAACAAAGTTGTCCTCCTTTTATAGCTCTACAAACTTGATGTGTTGACCTAGGGCAAAATCTTCATAATTTGGAATATATTGGGCTTCAAAGTGGACCCTATGTCACTGAAATTCAGACTTAACTCAATAAAGTTTAAGTGGGGCTTTTTGCAAATAGGTCCAAATCTCAAGGTTTACTTTGCAAATCCACATTCATGTGAATCATATGAGTTAAGGTACCCTAATTTCATGGTTTTTGCACTTAGGTCCAAAAATGTGCACATTTTGCATATAACCCCTTAGGGTTTCAGTCTAGGGTTTTTTAGTGGTCTATTTAGGGTTTCTGGTACTTCTAGGGCTTGAATGCCACTTAAGTCTATTCCTGGTGACATTTTATGACTATTTCCATTGAGTTTTGAAGTTTTCTCTTAGTTAGGCTTTGTTTATTCTTCTGAGTCCAGTTTAGGGTTAAGTACCTTATTCTAGGGTTTTACCCACAGCCAGTCACATCCACACAAGTTGTTTAAAGTTTTTGCCTAGTGAATGCATTCTAGGTGTAACAAACACATGATATGCCAATGCTTATGATGTCATGCTCAAGTTTTAGTGGCAGTAACACCAGGGGTGTTACACCTTCGGTCTTGGTCTTCCTCGGTGAGATGGCGCATCTCCTTAGCGGCTTCATCAATCTTTCTGTGGAGATCGGCGAGCCGAAGCATTTTCTCTTTCTTCTTTTGAACCTGTTGGTGGATAGCTTCAAGGTCCCTGATCTCTTGGGCCAGTTGCTCCTCCTGAGGTGTTGGGCTGGTAGCCTTCCTCTTCTGGCTCCTAGCTTCGCGTAGCATCTCCTGATTAACATCCAGCGGCTGCAGTGCAGCCCCTGGCCCGACTGTCTTCTTCGGAGGCATGACGAAGGTCGATGCTTGTTGAAGGTGGTTGAATGAGTTCATCAGAGGTGGGCGCCAATGTTGGTCACTTGTTCTCAAATGCTATGAATCAAGAACAGGGCAACACAAGTGTTAATGGTTAAATACCTTCGTCCTTCGAAACATTATCTCCCTTGGGATATAATGGTCTTCGGTCGAAGGTCATGAAAAGCACATTTTCATCATTTTAATAAGCAAGGATGTAAACAAAGACATGAAAATGTGAAGGGATTATGAATAATCGTTTCAAATCATTAGATTATTCATATTCTCGTTATATAAACATGAATGAACATCAACGACATTTAAATTCTATTTTACCTTCAGCTTGACAGAAGGTGAAAAAGCAGGAGTGACGCGAGAGTGATTACAAGTCAGCGTGAACAGTACGGTGCTACTGTTTATCTGTTTATAGGCACAGGACGCAACCTGGATGAAATTACATTCGTGTCCTTGATATTTACTATTGACCCTAAGACAAGCTGTCGAGGGCTAAGCAGTCTTTGCCCCTTTAAGTCGGTTTCTCCTTTCACCATCGTCAACACGCTGAGCCGAAGCTTCTTCAGCCACAACTTTAGAGCTAGCTTGTCCCTTGTTCAGATCGCACCTTTGTACCATGCATAGCTTTATCTTAAAGCCGAAGCTTCCTGAAACAGTTATTATACTGAAAAACATGTTAGTTATGTTTTTGAGGACCTTCGGAAGAGGAAGGCCCCCAATAGTAGCCATTAAATATTTACCACGGTGGAAGTTATCTTGATGAAAAATGTCACGACCAAGGATGTGGTTAGGTTTGTAAAGGAGCATATCATATATAGATTTTGGATACCTTAGGTGATCAAGACGGATGAAGGGTCTCTATTTATCTCAGAAGAGTTCAGGATGTTTACAGAAGAGATGGGGATCATCCTGATTTAGTCATTGTCATATTATGCTCAGACCAATAGGCAGACCTAGGCCACAAACATGAGTTTAATGAAGTTGATCAAGCAGAAAATAGATGAATATGTGGCAATGGCATGAGAAGCTAGCCGAGGTATTATGGGCTTATAGGATGTCCTATCATTGGGGTTGAAAGGGAAATAAGGTCAAACCTTTTCCTAAATGATTTTGGTGGTTGAATTGCCCAACACAAATAATTGGACTAACTAGTTTGCTCTAGAATAAATGTTCTACAGGTGCCAAAAAGTTCACATCAAACCAATACAAAGTCAAAAGAAAGGGCTCAAAAGAAAGGAGCATAGGAAACCAAAGTGCTCCCTGGTCTGGCGCACCGGACTGTCCGGTGCACCACCAGACAGTGTCTGGTGCACCAGGGAGGATCGACCTCAAACTCTTCAGCTTTGGGTTTCTCAGGCGCAGCTCTGCTATAATTCACCGGATTGTCCGGTGTGCCAGCGGAGCAACGGCTATCTACGCGCAACGGTCGACTCTGACAGTGAACAGTGCAGAACAGTACACGCTGTAGAAGTCAGAGCAGAAGGTCAGAGGGGCACCAGACTGTCCAGTGCGGCACCAGACTGTCCAGTGCTGCATGAGGACAAAGCCTCCAACGGTCAACCAGCTCCAAGCCCTAACGTCTGAATGACGTGGCGGCGCACCGGACACTGTCCGGTGGCACACCGGACTGTCCGATGCGCCCATCGCCAGCAGCCTTCTCCAACGGCTACATTTTGGATGGTGGCTACAAATACCACCCCAACCGGCCACTTCAAGGTGTGGGAGCCCAAGCAACATTCCAAGTCATCTAGTTGACATATTCAAGCCCTCCCAACCACCTATATTCATTGATCCATCCTATACACAAGATTTAGACCACTACAACCAACACAAGTGCCACAAAAGAGAGAGCAAGCAAGAGAGAAGTACTCATTTGAGTTTAGCACTAGTGCCTTGTGAGATTCATTGAGAGATAGTGTGTGCTACATCTTTGTGTTCATTTGCGCGTGGAGTTTTGACTCCCATTGAACTTCCTCCAATGTTTTGGAGGCTTGTAAAGCTAGCAAGAGACACCAAAGAGTGTGGTGGTCCTTGCGGGGTCTTAGGTGATCCTTGAGAAGAAGAAGAGCTCGCCGGTCTTGTGTGATCGGTGGAGAGAGGGAAAGGGTTGAAAGAGACCCGTCCTTAGTGGACTCCTCAATGGGGACTAGGCCGTCGAGGGCCGAACCTCGGTAAAACAAATCACCTGTGTCTCGTGTGCTTATTGCTTGTGATTTGTTTGTTCTTTCCTTTTCTAAGTTTTTCTTGCACTATTCTTTGCTAATATCATTTGGTGTTGCTTCAAGCTAAATTCTCATTTAGTGGAGCAACACCTTGCAAGAAAGAACTTGTGTTATTGCTCTTCTTATCTAAGCCCCCTTGCTTTATTCTCATAGACTTGTTAGTAGTATTGATTTATCATTTCCGCATTATTTGAAAGCAATACTCTTTACAAGCAAGGACTTAGTTTTTATACTCCGATAATTGCATATCTTGTTCTAACCACTAATCAAGAGATCTAGTTGGGGGATAAAGTTTTAATTTTCAGGTTTCGCCTATTCACCCCCCCCTCTAGGCGACTTTCAATTGGTATCAGAGCTAGGTACTTCATATTGAGTCTAACAACTCGAAGTGATGGCTCGAGGAAGATCCCAAAAGAACAAGAAGACACCTCCGAAGAAATTCAAGGAGGTAACTCTTGAGATTTTGCTTGATGATTGTTCTAATTATGCTTCATGGTCTACTATTGTGATAAATGCCTTTAGAATCGTAGACTCCCAATTAGAACAAATTATAGACAAGAGTATCATGCCCTCCAATTATGATAGAAAGAATATTTCTGAGCAAGATCAAAGATGTTTAAGCTTAAATTATCTTGCTTTTGACATCTTAGGTAATTCTCTTAGCAAAGAAGATTATCATGCCTTCATAATTAATTATAATGAATCTATTCATGATGCGCATGATATTTGGACTAGAATTAAAAGCAAATTTAATGAGTCCAAACATGATAGTTCATTTTATGCCTCTACTTCCTTTGGTATTTGTGAAACTAACTCCTTGAAGGAAGAAGAAGAAAATGAACGATGGAGACCAAACGATGAATCCACATCTCCAAAAGGTTTGTCTTCCCATTTCGATTCCCACATATGTTGTGTGGCTAATGAAAATGATAGCAGAAGCACAAATGAGGATGAGAAGGAAGAAAGAAGCTTCTTGCAACTCTACGCTCGTCTAAGCCAAGAAGATAAGGCGGTCATGCTCAAACTTCTAAAAAGAGCGAGAGAGCAAAGCGAGGTTCGTCAAAGGCTAGAAGATATTCTCTCCATAAAAATGCTAAGCTTTGACGAGTTGACTAAAGAACATGAGGAGCTAAAGTGCTCTCATGTTGATTTGGTCCAAAGGTATGAAACTATTTCAATTGAGCAAGATAACTCTTTACATTGTATCACTCAATTAGTAAATAGGAATGCCTTACTTAAGGACCAAGTAGAAAAGCTAAAATTTGAAAATCTAGCTTTTCAAGAAAAATATGATATGCTTCTATGCTCTCATGAAAACCTTGTGGATGATCATATCATATTAAATATTGCTCATGAGGTTGTGATAGAAAACTTAAAATTCCAACAACCTCACTCATGCGCATGTATTCAAATTGAAACTACATTACCATGTGCTAATGCTTGTTGTCCGTCAACAAGCAAATCTTCCTTTGAGCTAGAATTTGCAGGAACAAAAGATGATACATATCAAAAGCTCAAAGAAGAAAATGAGAGGCTAAAAATGAGCTTGACACAACTAAAAGGGAAGTGCATTGCTCAACCTTCTCAAGATAACCGTAATCACATGGTGAAGAAGATTGAGACGGGAACAACCGTGGCATGCACTAAATCCCTTGAAAAAATGTCAAGGACTTGAGGATTGCCAAGAGGAAGGAACAAAAGATGAAAATCAATGCCTCCTCCAAAAGCCTCAACCACGCCTCCATGAAAGGTAACATCCAAGGTAATAATCAAGCCACACTTTACACTAAGAGAAGTAAGAAGTGTAGTGAATGCTTTGAAAAGGGGCACTCGATTAGGTCTTGTCCCTATATTAAAAATGACTTGATTATTAACAAGGATGATAAACTTTGTTTTAAATGCTCAAAGAAAGGACACTTAATTAGGTCCTGTCCCTATTTAAAACAAAAAGGCATTATGTTAGAAAAGAAAACATCCACTAACCATGTAGCAAGCAAGAAACAAGGAAGGAAGGAATCTTCAAGGCTTGAAGATCGCCTATGCTACATATGCCAAAAGAAGGGACATCAATGCAAAGATTGTCCCATTGGTAACAACCCCACTCCTAGCTTGTCAATTAATTCTCTTGTAACTAGGCAACCCAAAATTGCAACTTGTGCTAGAAAGGTAATGAGTTTACCTAGTGCTAACACAAAGGACTTTTGGGTTCCTAGATCTTTGTTGACTAACCGTGATGGGCCCATCAAGCGATGGGTACCAAAATATGCTTGACAAGCTTTGTAGGAGAAGGAGATGATGTGAAGCTTTGGGGTGCTTGAGAGAGTCAATTCAACTCTTATTAACTCAAGCTATCAATCTTTAATGATCTACATATTCAAGATTGACCCAAGGTTATTTCAGATTATTATGTCTAAAACTCATATCATCTCGGAGAAGATATTGATGTTGTAGGAAATAAAGAATTATTCTGTGCGGAAAAATCAAGGCCTACAACATGGAGGAAAGCCAAAGGATGGTAACACTTATGTTTTTAAGTGCAAGAATCTTAAATTATGATTTCTCATGTGTCTTGTGTAGTCACATAAAAAAAGAAGCACTTTAAATGTCTTTATAATTATGTCACCATTCTTTGGAGAAATTCCTCTCATATGGTAGATTGCTTATTCATCTCTTCTATGCTATGGCAATCTACATGCTCTAATTTGTTGCAAGCACCTCATGGCATGTTTTACACTATTTATCATATTATTGCCATGATTCTAGATACAGAGAGACATTCCAAGTTCTTAAAAGAATAAGGTGTCATGTAAGGAATTCAAATCCTTAGGACACTTATAAAAGGAAAATTCTCTCTATAACTAGAATAGTGTGACTAATGCTTTTATCTAAGTAACCCAAGTAGTCTCACTTGTAGAGAATAAGTTTCTCTTTGGAAGTGCGTAATTTAACTTAAAAAGAAAAATCAATCCAATGACTTATGTTGTTGTGCTTCTTGCTTAAATTGGATATGATTCTTCTACATTCATCGCTCTCCATGATTAAATTAGATTTGTTCCCATTATCTTAAGGAATTAACTATGCTTGTTTCATAAGTTAAAACTAAGCATATATCATAGAATAATCTAGTTCATATTACAAAGTTTCCATGCTTTAGTAATCCACTTTTCATTCCTTGTCAAAATGATTACAAAAAGGGGAACTTGTGCTTTTGTTACTAACCATGTATCTCTTGAGCTTACTCATGAAAATCTACAAAAGAGAAAGTGCATGTCTAAAGTCACAAGCCTCTAGGGTTACTCTTCACCCTAAGGAAGAAAGGTAAAAGAAAAGGTATGGGAACCTTTTTTCCATCAATGGTTATTTACTCTAAATTATCTTATTCTACCTATGTGAAGAATAGATTCTTTATTGGACTTAATTTTTGCTAGGTGTGCATTCAATCTCGTTCTCATAAACACACTAGTCCATTAGAATCTATTTCATGCCTTTGCTATATCTATTCTCATATTGATACGCTTCTAAGTTATGATAATAAATTCAATATGAAGAAGTAAAATTCCTATGATTGACCAAAAATGTTTAAAAGGTGCACATTCATCTTTTCTAATGAAATGCACTAATACTAAGGATTTTACTTCATGTCTATGTGACTTATGGATGATGAATTGTTTTTATTTCCTATCTAAAGAAATCATCCTTCATCATATACTCCCTTGTGCTATTAACATCTTTCTTGAGTATTTTCAATAAGTTTGGAAGGAAAAAGGAACAACTACAAAGGGAGGACACTCACATGAAAGAGAAGAACATCAAGAACAACACCACCTACTTCTACAAAACAATCAATGTTGTGGTTGTGAGCACTCTAAATCCTTTTCATTGTAAGAATATCATGCATAAGGTATTTATTGCAAATCTTATAAGCCTTGATCAAGATGTATAATGCTTCTCCCTACACGTCTCTAAAATGAATGCATCCATTCATCTCATTAAAATTCTTTGATGCATATCTCTAGGGGGAGCCTATTTTTATATCTTGATTATGTTGAGACTATCACTTTATCCTAGTAATCTCATATAGTCTCTTGCATGAGAATAAGTTTCTCATGATGTATGCTACTACATATCAATCCAACTTGTTAAAATAATGTCGCTCTTGTCAAGGATTGTTGCTTTCATTGCTAAAGTAGCATATTTACTGGATTCTCCTATTCTAATGCACATGTTGTTCTTTTGATCACATCTGTTATTTGTTTGATCATTGAATAACTTCAATTAACACTTATGTTTCTTAGTGTCGCATATACTATCAATCGATATCTCTCTTGATGTGCACTAAGTTAAAAGGAGGATTCATGATACATCTATGCAATTTGTGATCCATTTGATATATGCTGACAATGACTTAGAAAAGGATCACTAGTTGTAGAACTCTCTCTTGTGCAAAATATTCCCATATATTGTTTTGAGTATAGGTCCTAAGCATCTAAGACTAAGGACAAAGCACAATGAAGAGAGCGTCTCTACGTGAAGGTACAAAAGGGTAAAACTACTTCATCTCATTTATACATGTACCTAAATCTTCCTTGTATATACATTCTTAGAATATCTTGTATAAAAGGAAGAGAAAGCTTGTCCATGCATTATCCCTGCTTCATACCTAGTTTAACTTCTTAAAATTTCATTCCTGCATTAATGCATCTTTGTTGAAACTAGGTGAAGTAATTTTATTGTCAAAGAGCTTAAAGCTTAACCTTGTAACGAGGATAAACTACCTTTGTTTCAAAGGTGGATGGTCCTTAAGCCTCTTTGAAATCCTTAAGGGAAAAATGCTTAAGATGTTTATAACATGCTTTCATAAGTACATAAACTGTCATGAGCGTCACACTTATTCTATGACACAATGCACTTCACATTCTGTATGATGTAGCTATGTTCTCATTAACCTAATTATGTGCAATTGGCATTTAAGGCCAAAATATGTATTCCTATCCATGCACATATTTAGTGAGAGCAATCTATGTTATATAGAACTATGATCATGCTTAATTTGATGTATCCTTTGATCATATCTCTTTTATGTCTATGACTAATGTGTTTTCAAGTGTATTCTCATGCTTAGTCATAGAATTGAAAGGGAAATGGAGTATTCAGCAAAGACGATGCTTCTACTCAACTCCGTCGGTATTATCCACTCTTTGCCGTTATTATCCACTTTGGTACAATCTTCACTCATATTTATTTTACCATTGGGGAGAAAGTAAAAGGGCTTATATTTCACTCACAAGTATCCATTTTTGGCGATTCATGCCAAAGGGGGAGAAAGTATGAGCCCAAAGCAAAAGGACCGCACTACCACCGAATTTAAAAAAATGAAGTTTTCAAATTGATATATTATTGTGTTCAAAGGGGAGAAAGTATCTTCAAAAAAATTTGCAAAACCCTCTTGAACACTAAGAGGAGAATTTCATCGAGGGGGAGTTTTGTTTAAGTCAAAGGAAAAGCATTTGAAACAGGGGGAGAAAATTTCAAAATCTTGAAAATACTTCTTTCAATCTTATTCATGTACCTTTGACTATTTGCAAGATGTTTTGAAAAGAATTTTACAAAGGATTTGCAAAAACAAAACTCATGGTGCAAATGAGGTCCAAAATTTTAAATAAGAAGAAAACCATCCATGCATATCTATAAGAAATAATATATTGGTTTCATTCCAAGCAACCTTTGCACTTACCATATGCAAACTAGTGCAATTCTGCACTTTTATATTTGCTTTGGTTTGTGTTGGCATCAATCACCAAAAAGGGGGACATTGAAAGGGAAATAGGGTCAAACCTTTTCCTAAATGATTTTGGTGGTTGAATTGCCCAACACAAATAATTGGACTAACTAGTTTGCTCTAGAATAAATGTTCTACAGGTGCCAAAAAGTTCACATCAAACCAATACAAAGTCAAAAGAAAGGGCTTAAAAGAAAGGAGCATAGGAAACCGAAGTGCTCCCTGGTCTGGCGCACTGGACTGTCCGGTGTGCCACCAGACAGTGTCCGGTGCACCAGGGAGGATCAACCTCAAACTCTTCAGCTTCGGGTTTCTCAAGCGCAGCTCCGCTATAATTCACCGGACTGTCCGGTGTAACACCGGACTGTCCGGTGTGCCAGTGGAGCAATGGCTATCTGCGCGCAACGGTCGACTCTAACAGTGAACAGTGCAGAACAGTACACGCGGCAGAAGTCAGAGCAGAAGGTCAGAGGGGCACCGGACTGCCTGGTGCGGCATCGGACTGTCCGGTGCCGCATGAGGACAAAGCCTCCAATGGTCGACCAGCTCCAAGCCCTAACGTCTGAATGACGTGGTGGCGCACCGGACACTGTCCGGTGGCGCACCGGATTGTCCGGTGCGCCCATCGCTAGCAGCCTTCTCCAACGGCTACATTTTGGATGGTGGCTATAAATACCACCCCAACCGGCCACTTCAAGGTGTGGGAGCCCAAGCAACATTCCAAGTCATCGAGTTGACATATTCAAGCCCTCCCAACCACCTCTATTCATTGATCCATCCTATACACAAGATTTAGACCACTACAACCAACACAAGTGCCACAAAAGAGAGAGCAAGCAAGAGAGAACTACACATTTGAGTTTAGCACTAGTGCCTTGTGAGATTCATTGAGAGATAGTGTGTGCTACATCTTTGTGTTCATTTGCGCGTTGAGTTTTGACTCCATTGAACTTCCTCCAAAGTTTTGGAGGCTTGTAAAGCTAGCAAGAGACACCAAAGAGTGTGGTGGTCCTTGCGGGGTCTTAAGTGATCCTTAAGAAGAAGAGCTCGCCGGTCTTGTGTGATCGGTGGAGAGAGGGAAAGGGTTGAAAGAGACCCGTCCTTAGTGGACTCCTCAACGGGGACTAGGCTGTAACACCCCAAGTGTTACCCTAGTTGGAGCCCACCTTGATACTAAAGGCTTTGATCACATATGGTAGAGGCTTAGGGCCACACCTAAGAACTTTGGAAATCATGTGCTAACCATGTTGCCAATGACCTAAGAAGCATTACTCTAATCCTTGCTCACTTACTACCCTGGATAAGAGTGGAAAAGAACCCTAGACCTCTTTTTAAACTCAATCTTCCAATACCCTAAGTAAAGGGGGGGAAAGAGAGTGAGCAAATGTGCAAAGCATGGGCAATCTTTGCCCAAACCCTAAGCAACCTTGTAACCAGCAATTAGGGGAGAGGAATAATGCAAAAAGACCCCTGGAGAAACCCCAATTCAAATCTCCAAGTGGAGAGAGAGCTAGAGCTCTCTATCTCTCCCTAAGTCCATTTTTAACCCTAGTTTAAGGATCAACCGTGTTCACCTTGAAGATGGCACCAAAACCACTTGGCTTCTATACCAAAAATGTGGTATACCACTTAAGGCACCCCCTGGAAAAAGTGGAGACCGAGACTTGGACGTTTGACAGGGATTGGCATCAGTTTTGTCGCGGAGTGGGCAGTGAGACAAGCCAGATTTGGCGCCTGTCTATCTCCTGATCTAGGGCGTATCTTCCTTTGGAACTCACACATGTGAGATAGCCCTAGGTGCCAGGAGGAGGTCTGCGCCGGATTCATGGCAAGATTCGCACGTATGCGATCTCTGGAGACGTTTGAACAATGGAAGAAACTCACCTCCACGTGTTCGACGCCTTCTGCCCGCGACAGAGCACGCCCGCGCACGCTCCCGCGTGCCCAGCGCCGCGCCCGAGCCAAACCAGCGCCGTGGCCCGCGCCCGAGCCTATAAAACCCTCCCAGGCTTCGAATGCACTCTTCCGCGCACCCTCAAAACCTCATCGGGGTTAGCTCGTCGCCGTTTGCCCGTGCGCAGCGAGTCCGCGGCCGCCCGATCCCCCTGTCACCGTAGACCGGCCAGCAGAGCCATTCCCAACCCCGTCCAGCCCTCGGAGAAGACTGTGCACGCCTCCGTGAAACTCCCCGAGCGAGGAATCGGAGTTTGCTTCGCTGGAGAGGCCAGTCCACGCTCGCCGGAGCTCTCAACCCCGCCGGAGTACGTGGACCGGGTAAACCGCTCAACCATCCTTCGATTCCTTGTGCGCACAGTCGCTACGTTACACCGTGAAGCTCACCGTGCCCTTGGATTGAACCAGTTCGCCGTAGTTTGGCCGGTGCACTCACCGCCGACGAGCACACCCGCCTGCGCTCGTGGACCGGGCGATTCCGGCCATCCCCGACGTCAAGCCGTACCTCGACGTGACCGTCAGAGTCTCCCCGAGCCAACCCCACCCTTCGCCGGACCTCCCTCGCCGCCGGTAAGCCGCGCCACCCTTTTCTTTCCCGCGGTTACTGTTTCAGTTGGGGGAAGGACTGCGGGTGAGAGGGAGAGAAGGTCAGGGGGTTTTGTGAAATGTCAGAGACACAGGGAAACAGTGGCGCGAGGGTTGATTTGTTTTAAACCCAGGGACCCCGGTGTAAACTGTTTTTCCAGGAAACTCATTTTAAAATCTATTTTAAAATTGAACAGAGACTTTAAAAATTCATAACTTGTGTTTAGTGCATCCAAATTTGGTCAAACCAATTTTGTCAGACTCTAATTAATGTAACCTATTTAAGAAAAATATAAAAACCCCTTGGTATTAAGGAAGATTTTAAAACTCTGATTTAATGTTAGTTTTGGCCAAAAGCTCAATAATGGTAAGAAAAATAGTTGTGCTATTTGACTAGGGTTAGAAAAATTTGGAGAAGTTTATATCTACCTACTGACCTGTTTTAAAATGTTGAACCTCTCTGTCCACTCTATTAAGTTGGTTTTTACCCCTTATTTTATAATATGCTTAAAGATAAGAAAAATAGAAAATGTAATTTAAACCATGAACCAGAGAGCACCCCTATTTTTGTTAGGATACTTATTTAATGTAGTTCACTGGAAAAATATATCATACCCTGGTTTAGTATAAAATAAGAAGGATATCTTTTAAATTAATAAAATAAGGATAACTTAGAAAAACCCTACAAAAATAACCATAAGGCAAAAACACCCCAAACCTTGGGATAACTAATGTTTGGTTATTATGAACCGAGGAAAAATACAAAATCTGTTGTTTAATATTTTTCAAATGACAAGTTAGTTATAAGCACCTTTTTGGCATTAAACTTTAGAAAATCACAATTAAATAATCACCAATTAACTTCCTATGGATTTTGTCACAGAGGTTTAGTATTACTGTTAGATCCCAACAAAAATGACCCTTAGGAAGAAACTCAACTCTAATGGTAAGGTGTAGTGTAAAGTGGCCCATTTTACACCACCCTTGTTATTTTTGTCTAAAGCATAGCCCTTATAGTTTAAGCCTCAAATTCCTAAAACCAGCTAGGATAGCCAATGGCAACCCACTGCAATTTTTACAGAATTTTTGGAAATTATTAACCCACTGTCATAGTTCAAACCTACACTAAAAACCATAAGTAGAAATTAAAGAAAGGAAAATAAATACTGGTAATTAGTGTCACCCTAAAACCCTTATAACATTTCCCATTGAAATGTGTAAGAACAATGCAAATCCACTATATTATCCTCAACAAAGACCTAAACCTAGGAGTGATAAGCATAAACCACTAAAGGCCCCGTATGACCCAGAAACCCTAAGTTTTTCTTTAACTTAGTTTCTTTTTGCATAATGTTATTAATCCTGCATAATTATAACATACATGTTCATTGCATTCGAAAGACTGTAATCTTGCTGACGGAGAGTACGTCCTCGTACCGGAGCAAGGAGCTGCTCAGGAGGTAGCCCCCGACCCAGCACCAGAGCCTGCACCAGAGGACCTGCCTGCCACTTTGGAAGGCAAGCCCCGGTTTATGCATAACCCGTTATTTATGCTATTTTACTTAACTTAATGATTGTAGGATTGATTGTGCACTTAGGTGTAGGAGTTGATTGAAACCCTAATTGCATGAACTCAGGACTCCTTTTTGAGATGGATACTAGTATGCTAGGTCGAGTAGCTGCTTTACTAATTAGGGATCTCGGTAGAAGTCGAGTGATTTTTCTAGCACTCGCGCGAGGTCAGGAATTGGTTGTACCCACTTTCTTATCACATTGATAGTTGGTTGGTGGACACGGATCCATGGGGATACATGGTCTATGAGGTAAAATGGGAATAAGGATTAACGTGCGGATACCTGTGTCAAGCGTTTGAATGTACTAAACACATACCGAGAAATATGGTAAATCGGTAAGCCTAGTACCTGAGTGAACCTGCCCGCAGACATATCCCCTCACGCGACCTGAGACGAGGTCTCCCATTCCGGTTATGGTGGGTACAAGTGCGGTCACTGCACGACGGCCAGTCGGGGTCAGTGAGGCATTGTACGCCAAGGCGGTGAGCCCTGATCTGTTGCCAGGGAATCGACGGGGACGGTTGATGTGTGTGGGGACGGAGTGCCTCGCCATGTCGTGTGTTTAGGTTTACCTTGCAAGGATAAAAACTCGATTCGAATCGTCTGCTTCTCGCAGCTAATGAGACTGCTTGATCCATTGTACTGCATTGAGTAACAAGTGGAACTGTGTTGAGATGATATAAGTTGTTGATTGCTAAAAATGCTTGCTACTATGTATGAGTAGATAGTACACTTTTAGCCTTAAGAGAGTCACACTTAATTTTGACAAAGTTTAAATCTTGATTTAGAAACTCAGCTAGTGCTTTTGGCAACCAAACCCCACAGCCAAATAGCTGCATGTCTAGAGGTAGAGGAGTAGACTCCTCACACCGGGTAAGTCTAGCTGAGTATTAGTATACTCAGCCTTGCTTGTGGCATAAATTTTTACAGGTTCTCTGGAGGACATGGTTGCTGGAGTGACTTGGCCGTCCACCTTGCCACCAGGTTGGACTGTCGAGTGGGACCCTGCCTCGGCTGAGGAGGAGCATGAGGAGTGATGGGACAGGCTTCCCCATCTCTCTATTTATCTACCGTTAGTTTATTTCCGCTGCACTTCGAAACAATGATGGTCACTTTTGCAAAAACTCCAATGGTGATGATGATGATGATGTAATAATTTAATACTCTGACATGTATGGTTTTATGCTTTATTGTATTTGCTCTGTGACTCACCATCGAGTGAGATTGTGGTACTTGATCCTGTCAGTGGCCGTGTCGGACTAGATCCGAGGGATTGACGGGTTATTCCCATTTAAGTGTGGTCTAGCCTCTAAGGCAGGGCTTAGGCACTTAAGTTGGAATAATTCGGGCAGTTCCGCCACAGCTGGTATCGGAGCTTGTACCACCACAGAGGAATCAATAAAACATGAATGCCATCCTTTTTCTAAAGTAAAATTTGATAGAAACAATGTTGGATAGATCGTAGGACGAGCAGGATAGACCTAGGACGTGAAGTCTTAAGATGATAGAAGGATAGCTAGGTGGCTAAGTGACTAGGCCCTACAGGCCACTTTTTACAGGATGGGAGTTCTTCCCTATTCCTTTTATCTTCTTGTGAGGTCGTTCAGTACGAGCATGCATGCATTCTTAATTAAGCAAATGGATAACTGAGTAAAAGGACTTAAGATAACAACCAACTAGGTCCCTAGTGCCTTTTTCTTTTAACTAGAGACAGGCTGAGTTTTATTTTCCTTGTTCTTTTTTGTAATTCTTTTTCTTTTACTTACGCTTAACCGTACACAGATGACTTCCCACGGATCCTCCGATGACGGAAATGCACTGACCCACACTGACGGACTTGCACGAGAGGGTTTTCCCCGCATCTTGTGGGAGGTACTTCAGGGGGCCGAATACTTGACACCCCCTCAGTACACGGTGCAGCAATTTGAGAAGCACCGGGTGCCTCGCTGTAGGGTGAGGATGATCTTGGAGCCTCATCCCCTGCAGCCAGGCTGGCGTTCTCTGGACTCCGAGTCTTTCGGATACCGGGCGGAGGACACGATCGAGGCGATCGCTCTGCACGGGTTGACGACTTTTTGCGGGTTCCATCCCTTGGAGCTCTCTACCCACCCCATTGGGTTGTTCCCCGCGGAAAAGGAGGATGACCCGATGTGGAAGGATCAGGTGGAGCATGCCAAGGACATCTGGGCTCTCTACCCAGGCCACACGACTCACTTGTCGGTGCGATGCATGAACGCCCTGTATCGTCTGCAAGTGATGCGTGGGGAGGCAATATCTCATTTGATGGCACTGCTAGAGGCGACCAAGATCACCTTGGACAACAGGGAGGAGCTCGTGGTTGACTTGTCCCAGGAGCTGGTAGAAAAAGATTTGCAAGTGGAGCAGCTGTCTGATGAGATTCATGAGTTGGGGGAGCTAGTGGGCACCAGGGAGAACACTATCGAGGTTTTAGAGGATCAGCTCATTAACACTCAGCAGCAGCTTGCTGAGGCTAACGAGCACCTGGACATGCATCACCAGGAGATCCAGGACCAAGAGGCCAACGAGGACGTCGACATCGAGGGAGGAGATGAGCCTGCCTCCAGTGTGGATACTGCTGGCTCAGGAAGACCACCTTCCCCCGAGTCGAGTGCGGCCTCATTCGCTCACTAGATGTTCAGAGTAGAGTTAGATGTTGGAGATGGTAGGACTCCTCGCGGCTAGCTTAGCTTTTGCGCCTTGGGGTACTAAGCTAGATAGAGTTGAGTCATTTTGGGACCAATCGATGTAATCGTGCTAAACTCTCTTGGAAGTGTAACACCCGGATTCCAGGGGTCCAAAACCCGGGGTTAACATAAACACCAGGTATGCTGGGACCAAGTCTCAAACATATGATGTAAAGTGGCACAGGATCGAATGTCACATCTTTATATATATCAGGAGTTCTATACAAATTAAATAATTACATTATAAGGAGACAACGGTCCAGCAACCCAAAGTTGACTGGGAGACGACGACCTAGACCTCTCACGAACTCATCGCAGCATCCTCCATGAGCATCATCCTGCAGTACCTGGTCTTGACCTGTGGTGTATGTGAGACAGCAAGAGTGAGCTCACATACGTTCATCGCTCAACAAGTTGTGGGGAATAATGTGCATGAACTCGCCAAAGGTGGGAGCTCACGTGAAGTGTAAGGCTTACCAAAGAAGATGGTTAGAGCTGAGCATTGCTTTTAGAGTTGGTCAAAATTTTATTAGCAGTTACTAAGTATAAGTAAATACCAACCCAATTAAGTAATAGAACAAAAGTAACAACTTCACCTGCGATGCAATGCATATGACAAATTGAGTTTAATTCCATAAATTAATCATGTGAGGGTCCGAGCTGCTCATGACCGTGAGCACGGCTAGTATACCAGTTTTACACTCTGCAGAGGTTGCGCATCTTTACCCACAAGTCATGTTACCCATCTGCCAAGGGATCGCGACTTCCCATACACCTCTACCGAGGAGGCGAGGCAGGGTAACACTACGAGGCCTTTACAAAGTTCCACTAGCTTCCAAAAACCCGCTACAGTTTATAGGAAGATCCAGTGCAGGAATCCCTTGCAGGACCGCCATCGCAGCAAAATCCTCCCGAGGGCCTCCCTACACTGACCTCTCCCCTACTGCCCTTGCCCCTTTCGGGTAAGGTAGTCTTCCACTAGCTTTCCTAATTAATCAGCCAAGGGCATCCCATACTACCCTTGTGGTAGCACTGTTTTCCCGGGTGGTCGCTCCATGTTCCAATTAACATAATGATCTTAACATGAACATTAAATAACAACTGATAACAAAAGTGTAATCATGAATAGTGTATCTCCATACCCAAAACCACATATAGCACTAGCAAGTACTACCCAGAAAGATCAGTGGTAAACAAGGTATAAAGATAGACAAACTAGGGTAACCTATTGGGTCCCATCAAAATTAACCTATGCAGATCATTATGATTAATCAGAACATGGCTGGGTAAAAAGAAGTGATCAAGGGCACAACTTGCCTGGGCCTTGAGATTCCAGGTACCAGGATGATTCTTCAGATGACACGTGACCTCACTGCTAGTCGTAGTAATACAAACAAACAGTGTAGGCAAAATTTAACATCACACCAAACAAGTAAACAAAATACATAATAATAATCTACACATAAAAATAAGATCACAGGAAAAAGAATTATTAATTTTAGAGTTGTAGATTTTAAGTTATGAATTTTCAAAGGTTTTATGTGATTAAAATATGATTAAATGATAAATAAATTTTCTGACAGAGTTCATGTCAAAACAGAGACACTAAATGATGAAGAATATTATTACAAAATTTTAGAAACTGGAATGGTTCAATTTGGAGCTAAAATGAATTTTCTATGAATTATCTAAGTTCTAGCAATTATTTTTGTATTAAAAATCTAATTTCTAATTCTTTTAATCATTTTATTACTGCACTGGACTGGGCCTCATTTAATGGAAAACGCAGGGGGCTCTGGGTAAATCTTCTAAGACTCAGAGCACAGTCGCATAGGACGGCGGGTTCTATTTCAAAAAGTCCAGGGGCTCTTTAACAAAAGCGCCAGCGCGAAAGGGTATCGGATGGGCTGAGCCGTTCAGATTACAACCGACGGCCGAGATTTTATAACCAGCTACACATTCCGCCTACGCTCGGATCACGATCCTGTGATCCACAGAGCGCCACGTCCCCCTTAGCTCAGATCCGTCCGATGCCAAATCTACGCGCCCGTTTTAATTACCGCGAAGGGGTAAGGAGCGATCTAATCCTAGCCGTCCAGAACAGATCGGACGGCCGATACCCATCTCCCCTAACCTGGCCCAACTCCGGTAGCCACGCGGGGGTCACCGCGGCGGCGCGCTTGCCGGCGACGGCCAAAATGGCCCGCTAGCGACTAATCCCCTACTCTAAAGACTCCAACGCGATGCAGCGGGGATAGCGAACCTAGGGAGGGGTTTATTACCAGCGATGGAGATGGCGACCGGTCAGGCCACGATGAAGGGCGGCCCGCGGTGGCGCACAAATCAACGGCGAGAAATCGCAGACGACACCATCGATTCTGCACTGGATTTGGTTTCGGGCGAGCTTCAACAATGCCCGGTGACGCTTAACAACCACGCGCCAAGGCCGAGCAATGGTGTGTCATCGTATTGCCCACGGCGGACCTCACTTCGCTCTCTCCTCTCGGCAAGAAACGGTGATGGTGGCTGGGAAATCCGTGGTGATACGAGCATGGCGAGCGAGGTCGAGGGATTCCCCCCCCCCTTTATCTACTAGCGCGAGGGAATCACGGCCGGTGGTTGGGACGGCCCAGCGACCACGGCGCGCGCGGCGACGAAATCGCGTTCCGTTGAAAGAAGGCGGGGGAAAGAAGATGACGACTGGGCCCCGCTGGTCAGCGAAGGACCCGGCAAGATGACTGCGCGCGCGGGCGTGGGAAGTGACTGACGAGCATGGCCCGCGTGTTGGTGAGACAGCGAGTGTGCGCGTGAGAGGGACGAGAGGCTGCCCGTGGGGCCCGCGTGTCGGCGCCAGGATTTGGAGTGGGCTGCGCGCGGGTGAGTGGAGATGGGCCGAATTTGGTTCCGCGGCCCAGGTAAGCTTTTGTTCACTTTTTCTTTTTATTTTCTTTCTATTTCAAATTCAAATTTTCAAATCAATTCTAGGTTTAAGTTTCCAAACTTTGTGACAAGTTTATTCTCAGTTTATATATTCCATTTGAACTTACCAATATAGGATCTATTCATTTATGAATTTATCTTGTATTTTATAATATTTTCATATCTCTTCTCTTTTCCTAATTTTCAAAACCCTAATTTCAAATCTAGGGTTTAATCAAGCTTCAAATAATTATTACCTTATTATTTTTATCCTCATGGTTTTATTTAATGCACAACACATAAAACTCCCACATGAGAGCCAAATATGATCTTATTTATTATTTTATTCACTTAAGCCAATGCTTTTAAATAGGGTGATGAGTCTTCAAATGTTATGAGAATTCTAAAGGGAGAGAAAAAGAAAAATTCTAATGCAAGATCTTTGAAAATTTTTACTATACTCCCAAAATGAGATTTAGGGTGTTACAGGAAGCCTGTTTAATGGATGCTAATATCAGTTTAAATTTGGAAAGGAGAATTTGTGACTTTTAAAAATCTTTATGTTGAAGTTGGAGTCTATCATGTAGTTTTAACTTTTTCCCCGCAATAAAATCTTGAACTTGGAGATGTGGTGTTAAGCATGTATGTGGCTTTTCAGATGGCCGGGAGGCAGCGTCATGGCCAGAATGAGCACGTTCCTCCACCGCCACCGCCTCCCACTCTGCAGGAGCTCATGGCTCAGCAGAATGAGATCTTGAGGCAGCTGGCTCAGTGTCAGCCACCACCACAGCACTATGGTGGTGGAGACCATCTGCGTCACCCTGCGGTGGCTACCTATCAGGAGTTCCTCAGCACCCAGCCTCCATTGTTCACAAGGGCAGAGGACCCACTTGATGCAGATGTATGGTTGCGGGTGGTGGAATCCAAATTCCCTCTGCTCCATGGAGCTTGCTCAGAGGTCACCAAAGTCAGGTTTGCCACCCAGCAGCTTCGCGGACCCGCAAGGACTTGGTGGGATCATTTTCTTGCTATGCAGCCAGAGGACCGAGAGGTGGAGTGGAGGGAGTTCAAGGCAGCTTTCAGAGGACACCATATACCAGCCGGGATCATGGACCGGAAGCTCAATGAGTTTTTGGCACTCACTCAGGGCAATAGGACAGTGTTGCAGTATGCCCAGGCCTTTAATGACTTGTGCCAGTATGCTGGATACCATGCAGACACGGACGAGAAGAAGAGGGACAGGTTCAGACGGGGGCTCAGCACCAAGCTCCGTGATCGTCTCAACACCGTCAGGGCCAACAGCTACAACGAGTTGGTCAACATGGCTATCTCCCAGGAGGACTGCATTACAGCTCGACAGGCAGAGAAGAAGAGGAAGACCCCTGTGGCAGGACCCACAGCTCAGCCACCACGTTTCAGAATTGTGTCCGACACCTAGAGCAGGGGACCCCAGCAGCAGCAAGGGAGATGGGTGATCCGACCACCCCAGCAGTAGCAGCAGGTACCCAACCGCGCCCAGTTTCCAGCTCAGAGGAACAATCAGCAGCAGCAGTACCGCCAGGCAAATGACAACAGGTGTTTCACCTGTGGTAACACTGGGCATTATGCCAAGAATTGCCCCAGGAACCAGCAGAGGCAGGGGCAGAATGTTAATCAGAACCAGGGCAAGAGGCAGAAGGTGCAAGTGAGGCAGGGCAGGCTGAACTTCACCACCATGGCTGATATTCCAGAGGGAGCACCCGTCATGACTGGTATCTTTACAGTTTTAAATTATCCTGCTATCACTCTTTTTGATTCTGGTGCATCACATAGCTTTATTAGTGCCAAATTTAGTGCCAAGTGTCAATTGCCCTTTCACCACACCAACGGGGGTATCACCATTTCAACACCAGGAGGCAGGATTGCCACTAATCAAATCAACAAGAATATGCCTCTAAAGTTTGGTAGTTTGATAATTAAAACCAACCTTCTTATCTTGGGACTGGATAGTGTGGATATCATATTGGGAACTGATTGGTTGACCAAACATAAGGCAGTGATTGACATTGCAGCTAGGGCCATCGAAGTGCACTCACCAACCTGTGGTGAAACCACATTATATTTGCCCGATCAGGGTTGTACCCGTTCTTGTGCCTATATCATGACAGAATCCCCAGTAAGGAAGATCCCAGTAGTCTGTGACTACCCCGACGTTTTTCCGGATGAATTGCCAGGAATGCCACCTGACAGAGATATTGAGTTTGCAATTGAATTACAACCCGGGACTGCTCCTATCTCTAAGAGACCCTATAGGATGCCTCCCGCGGAATTGGCAGAATTGAAGAAGCAATTGCAAGAGTTGTTGGACAAGGGGTTTATTCGTCCAAGTACTTCACCATGGGGATGTCCCGCCTTATTCGTGAAGAAAAAGGATGAGAGTTTGAGGATGTGTGTTGACTACCGCCCTCTCAATGCGGTGACTATCAAGAACAAATACCCGTTACCCCGCGTTGATGTTCTGTTTGATCAGTTGGTAGGAGCCAAGGTATTCTCCAAGATAGACCTTCGCTCAGGCTACCATCAGATCAAGATCAGTGCCAGCGATATTCCCAAGACGGCCTTCTCTACCAGATATGGGCTGTATGAGTTTTTGGTGATGTCTTTTAGGCTGACCAATGCCCCGGCTTATTTCATGTACTTGATGAACTCAGTATTCATGCCAGAGTTAGACAAGTTCGTGGTCGTTTTCATTGATGACATTCTGGTTTATTCCAAGAATGAAGCTGAGCACACTAAACATCTGCATACTGTACTTCAGAGACTCCGTGACCATCAGTTGTATGCTAAGTTGTCTAAGTGTGAGTTCTGGCTGAAGGAAATTAAATTCTTGGGTCACACAATTTCTCAGGAGGGGATATCAGTTGACCCTGAGAAAGTGCAAGAAGTGATGAACTGGAAACCTCCAACTACAGTGAGGCAGATTAGGAGTTTTCTGGGATTGGCAGGGTACTACAGACGATTTATTCCAGATTTCTCCAGAATTGCCAAGCCAATGACTGAGTTATTGAAGAAGGGAGCCAAGTTCACTTGGAGCCAGAAGTGCGAAGATGCTTTTCATTCACTGAGGCAACAATTGACAACAGCCCTAGTGCTGGCTCAACCTGATAACACTAAGCCCTTCGAAGTTTATTGTGATGCTTCTGGTACAGGGTTGGGATGTGTCTTGATGCAAGAGAACAGAGTGATTGCTTATGCTTCCAGAGCACTCAGACCCCATGAGCAGAACTACCCTACACATGATCTAGAGTTGGCAGCGGTGGTTCATGCTCTTAAGATATGGAGACACTACCTGATGGGAGCTCACTGTAACATCTACACCGATCACAAGAGTCTCAAATACATCTTCACTCAGGCAGACCTGAACATGAGGCAAAGGAGATGGTTAGAGTTAATAAAGGACTATGATTTGGAGATGCATTACCATCCTGGCAAAGCCAATGTTGTGGCAGATGCTTTGAGCAGAAAGGCCCAGTGCAATTGCATGAGCAGGGATGCAAGAGTTACCACCCTGTGTGATGAGTTGTGCAAGCTGAACCTAGAAGTTGTTTCTCCGGGTGACATAAGCTATATTGCGGTGGAGCCTACATTGCAAGAGCAAATAGTTCAGGCACAGATTGGGGATAAGGGTGTTCAGGTTATCAAAGATATGCTCAAGCAAAAGGCAGATAAATACAAGTGTTTCCGACAGGACAGCAAGGGAATTCTATGGTTTGGAGATCGATTGGTTGTTCCCAAGGACCCTGAGCTCAGAAAGAAGATATTGGATGAAGCTCACCTTTCCAAGTTCTCCATGCACCCTGGTAGCAACAAGATGTACCATGATATCAGATCTCTTTATTGGTGGACTAGAATGAAAAGGGAAATTGACAAGTACATATCCGAGTGTGACACTTGCCAGAGGATTAAGGCTAGTCACTTGAAGGCAGCAGGCCCTCTGCAACCCCTTCCCATACCATCTTGGAAATGGGAGGACATTTGCATGGACTTCATAGTGGGATTACCCAATACCTCCAGGCACCATGATTCTATTTGGGTCATTGTGGACAGATTGACCAAGACTGCTCATTTCTTGCCAGTGCACACCACCCACAAGACAGAGAAGTACGCAGAAATTTATGTTGATCAGATAGTAAGATTGCATGGTATCCCAAAGACCATTATATCTGACAGAGGAGCACTGTTTGTGGCACGCTTTTGGGAGAAACTGCAAGAATCACTCGGGACCCACGTAATCCGAAGCTCAGCATATCACCCTCAAACCGATGGTCAGACAGAAAGGGTGAATCAGATTTTGGAAGACATGTTGCGAGCATGTGCACTACACTATGGAAAGGATTGGGACAAGTGTCTTTCCTTGGCAGAGTTTTCTTACAATAACAGCTATCAGTCCAGTCTGAAGATGGCACCTTTTGAGGCATTATATGGGAGAAGGTGTAGGACCCCACTAAATTGGTCTCAAGCAGGAGAAAGGGAAATTTTTGGGCCCGATTTGGTACTTGAAGCAGAAGCAAAGGTCAGAATTATCAAGAAGAACCTAGAAGCTGCTCAGGCCAGGCAAAAGAGTTATCATGACAAGAGGCGGAAGCCTCTACAGTTTGAGGTGGGAGATCATGTCTATCTTAAGATATCACCAACCAAGGGTGTCCAGAGATTCGGGACCAAGGGCAAGTTAGCCCCTCGTTACATTGGACCCTATAAGATCAAGGCAAGTTGTGGGCCCATAGCTTACCAATTGGAATTGCCACCCCGTATGTCAGCAGTTCACAATGTGTTCCATGTATCTCAGCTGCGGAAATGTGTTCGTCTACCCACTGAAGTGCTACCAGAACCGGACATTGAGATAGAACCAGACTTGTCCTACCAAGAGTACCCCGTCAAGGTATTGGATCAAAAGGAGAGATCAACTCGGGCAAGATCAATCAGAATGTATAAGGTTCAGTGGAGTCACCATTCAGCAGAAGAAGCTACATGGGAGACGGAGGATTTTCTACGCTCTCGCTTCCCCGAATTTCTGCCCAAAGGAGTCGGTATGTAACCCCAAAAACCCACCCCCACCTGCCCTTTGAATTCAATTATAAGAAAAACTTAGATAACAAGGATAGTCTAAGTTGTGGATTTAACCTAAGAAGGGCTTCCTTCTGAAGTTGCAAAGAGGATGACATTCGAAGAACAGTTAATAAGTGAAACTTGAGCATAAAGGAAGAGTAGCACTAACACACCTTCAAGCACCCTCCAAGGGACTCTACCTAAAATCTCGGGACGAGATTCCTTTAAGGGGGGGAGGGCTGTAACACCCCAGGTGTTACCCTGGTTAGAGCCCACCTTGATACTAAAGGCTTTGATCACATATGGTAGAGGCTTAGGGCCACACCTAAGAACTTTGGAAATCATGTGCTAACCATGTTGCCAATGACCTAAGAAGCATTACTCTAATCCTTGCTCACTTACTACCCTGGATAAGAGGGGAAAAGAACCCTAGACCTCTTTTTAAACTCAATCTTCCAAAACCCTAAGTAAAGGGGGGGAAAGAGAGTGAGCAAATGTGCAAAGCATGGGCAATCTTTGCCCAAACCCTAAGCAACCTTGTAACCAGCAATTAGGGGAGAGGAATAATGCAAAAAGACCCCTGGAGAAACCCCAATTCAAATCTCCAAGTGAAGAGAGAGCTAGAGCTCTCTATCTCTCCCTAAGTCCATTTTTAACCCTAGTTTAAGGATCAACCGTGTTCACCTTGAAGATGGCACCAAAACCACTTGGGTTCTATACCAAAAATGTGGTATACCACTTAAGGCACCCCCTGGAAAAAGTGGAGACCGAGACTTGGACGTTTGACAGGGATTGGCATCAGTTTTGTCGCGGAGTGGGCAGTGAGACAAGCCAGATTTGGCGCCTGTCTATCTCCTGATCTAGGGCGTATCTTCCTTTGGAACTCACACATGTGAGATAGCCCTAGGTGCCAGGAGGAGGTCTGCGCCGGATTCATGGCAAGATTCGCACGTATGCGATCTCTGGAGACGTTTGAACAATGGAAGAAACTCACCTCCACGTGTTCGACGCCTTCTGCCCACGCCAGAGCACGCCCGCGCGCGCTCCCGCGTGCCCAGCGCCGCGCCCGAGCCAAACCAGCGCCGTGGCCCGCGCCCGAGCCTATAAAACCCTCCCAGGCTTCGAATGCACTCTTCCACGCACCCTCAATACCTCACCGGGGTTAGCTCGTCGCCATTTGCCCGTGCGCAGCGAGTCCGCGGCCGCCCAATCCCCCTGTCACTGTAGACCGGCCAGCAGAGCCATTCCCAACCCCGTCCAGCCCTCGGAGAAGACTGTGCACGCCTCCGTGAAGCTCCCCGAGCGAGGAATCGGAGTTTGCTTCCCTGGAGAGGCCAGTCCACGCTCGCCGGAGCTCTCAACCCCGCCGGAGTACGTGGACCGGGTAAACCGCTCAACCATCCTTCGATTCCTTGTGCACACAGTCGCTACGTTACACCGTGAAGCTCACCGTGCCCTTGGATTGAACCAGTTCGCCGTAGTTTGGCCGGTGCACTCGCCGCCGACGAGCACACCCGCCTGCGCTCGTGGACCGGGCGATTCCGGCCATCCCCGACGTCAAGCCGTACCTCGACGTGACCGTCAGAGTCTCCCCGAGCCAACCCCACCCTTCACCGGACCTCCCTCGCCGCCGGTAAGCCGCGCCACCCTTTTCTTTCCCGCGGTTACTGTTTCAGTTGGGGGAAGGACTGCGGGTGAGAGGGAGAGAAGGTCGGGGGGTTTTGTGAAATGTCAGAGACACAGGGAAACAGTGGCGCGTGGGTAGATCTACGAGGGTTGATTTGTTTTAAACCCAGGGACCCCGGTGTAAACTGTTTTTCCAGGAAACTCATTTTAATATCTATTTTAAAATTGAACAAAGACTTTAAAAATTTATAACTTGTGTTTAGTGCATCCAAATTTGGTCTAACCAATTTTGTCAGACTCTAATTAATGTAACCTATTTAAGAAAAATATAAAAACCCCTTGGTATTAAGGAAGATTTTAAAACTCTGATTTAATGTTAGTTTTGGCCAAAAGCTCAATAATGGTAAGAAAAATAGTTGTGCTATTTGACTAGGGTTAGAAAAATGTGGAGAAGTTTATATCTACCTACTGACCTATTTTAAAATGTTGAACCTCTCTGTCCACTCTATTAAGTTGGTTTTTACCCCTTATTCCATAATATGCTTAAAGATAAGAAAAATAGAAAATGTAATTTAAACCATGAACCAGAGAGCACCCTATTTCTGTTAGGATACTTATTTAATGTAGTTCACTGGAAAAATATATCATACCCTGGTTTAGTATAAAATAAGAAGGATACCTTTTAAATTAATAAAATAAGGATAACTTAGAAAAACCCTACAAAAATAACCATAAGCCAAAAACACCCCAAACCTTGGGATAACTAATGTTTGGTTATTATGAACCGAGGAAAAATACAAAATCTGTTGTTTGATATTTTTCAAATGACAAGTTAGTTATAAGCACCTTTTTGGCATTAAACTTTAGAAAATCACAATTAAATAATCACCAAATAACTTCCTATGGATTTTGTCACAGAGGTTTAGTATTACTGTTAGATCCCAACAAAAATGACCCTTAGGAAGAAACTCAACTCTAATGGTAAGGTGTAGTGTAAAGTGGCCCATTTTACACCACCCTTGTTATTTTTGTCTAAAGCATAGCCCTTATAGTTTAAGCCTCAAATTTCTAAAACCAGCTAGGATAGCCAATGGCAACCCACTGCAATTTTTACAGAATTTTTGGAAATTATTAACCCACTATCATAGTTCAAACCTACACTAAAAACCATAAGTAGAAATTAAAGAAAGGAAAATAAATACTGGTAATTAGTGTCACCCTAAAACCCTTATAACATTTCCCATTGAAATGTGTAAGAACAATGCAAATCCACTATATTATCCTCAACAAAGACCTAAACCTAGGAGTGATAAGCATAAACCACTAAAGGCCCCGTATGACCCAGAAACCCTAAGTTTTTCCTTAACTTAGTTTCTTTTTGCATAATGTTATTAATCCTGCATAATTATAACATACATGTTCATTGCATTCGATAGACTGTAATCTTGCTGACGGAGAGTACGTCCTTGTACCGGAGCAAGGAGCTGCTCAGGAGGTAGCCCCCGACCCAGCACCAGAGCCTGCACCAGAGGACCTGCCTGCCACTGCTTTGGAAGGCAAGCCCCGGTTTATGCATAACCCGTTATTTATGCTATTTTACTTCACTTAATGATTGTAGGATTGATTGTGCACTTAGGTGTAGGAGTTGATTGAAACCCTAATTGCATGAACTCAGGACTCCTTTTTGAGATGGATACTAGTATGCTAAGTCGAGTAGCTGCTTTACTAATTAGGGATCTCGGTACAAGTCGAGTGATTTTTCTAGCACTCGCGCGAGGTCAGGAATTGGTTGTACCCACTTTCTTATCACATTGATAGTTGGTTGGTGGACACGGATCCATGGGGATACATGGTCTATGAGGTAAAATGGGAATAAGGATTAACGTGCGGATACCTGTGTCAAGCGTTTGAATGTACTAAACACATACCGAGAAATATGGTAAATCGGTAAGCCTAGTACCTGAGTGAACCTGCCCGCAGACATATCCCCTCACTCGACCTGAGACGAGGTCTCCCATTCCGGTTATGGTGGGTACAAGTGTGGTCACTGCACGACGGCCAGTCGGGGTCAGTGAGGCATTGTACGCCAAGGCGGTGAGCCCTGATCTGTTGCCAGGGAATCGACGGGGACGGTTGATGTGTGTGGGGACGGAGTGCCTCGCCACGTCGTATGTTTAGGTTTACCTTGCAAGGATAAAAACTCGATTCGAATCGTCTGCTTCTCGCAGCTAATGAGACTGCTTGATCCATTGTACTGCATTGAGTAACAAGTGGAACTGTGTTGAGATGATACAAGTTGTTGATTGCTAAAAATGCTTGCTACTATGTATGAGTAGATAGTACACTTTTAGCCTTAAGAGAGTCACACTTAATTTTGACAAAGTTAAAATCTTGATTTAGAAACTCAGCTACTGCTTTTGGCAACCAAACCCCACAGCCAAATAGCTGCATGTCTAGAGGTAGAGGAGTAGACTCCTCACACCGGGTAAGTCTAGCTGAGTATTAGTATACTCAGCCTTGCTTGTGGCATAAATTTTTACAGGTTCTCTGGAGGACATGGTTGCTGGAGTGACTTGGCCGTCCACCTTGCCACCAGGTTGGACTGTCGAGTGGGACCCTGCCTCGGCTGAGGAGGAGCATGAGGAGTGATGGGACAGGCTTCCCCATCTCTCTATTTATCTACCGTTAGTTTATTTTCACTGCACTTCGAAACAATGATGGTCACTTTTGCAAAAACTCCAATGGTGATGATGATGATGATGTAATAATTTAATACTCTGACATGTATGGTTTTATGCTTTATTGTATTTGCTCTGTGACTCACCATCGAGTGAGATTGTGGTACTTGATGCTATCAGTGGTCGTGTCGGACTAGATCCGAGGGATTGATGGGTTATTCCCATTTAAGTGTGGTCTAGCCTCTAAGGCAGGGCTTAGGCACTTAAGTTGGAATAATTCGGGCAGTTCCGCCACATAGGCCTTCGAGGGCCGAACCTCAGTAAAACAAATCACCCGTGTCTCATGTGCTTATTGCTTGTGATTTGTTTGTTCTTTCCCTTTCTTAGTTTTTCTTGCACTATTCTTTGCTAATATCATTTGGTGTTGCTTCAAGCTAAATTCTCATTTAGTGGAGCAACACCTTGCAAGAAAGAATTTGTGTTATTGCTCTTCTTATCTAAGCCCCCTTGCTTTATTCTCATAGACTTGTTAGTAGTATTGATTTATCATTTTCACATTATTTGAAAGCAATACTCTTTACAAGCAAGGACTTAGTTTTTATACTCCGATAATTGCATATCTTGTTCTAACCACTAATCAAGGGATCTAGTTGGGGGATAAAGTTTTAATTTTCAGGTTTCGCCTATTCACCCCACTCTAGGCGACTTTCAGGGGTAACCAAAACACACCTTACCGGTCGGTATACGGCCAGGATATCATACTGCCATGGGAAGTCAGTATTGACTAAGAAGAGTGACACTAAGGACTTGGCAGAGATGAGGTTATTGTCCCTAGAGAATCAAGGAGAACAAGACCAAAGTTGCTCGTGCCTACAACAAGAAGGTCAGGTCGGAGCCATTTCAAACCGATAACCTTGTCTAGGAGTTGGTGTTACTAGTTGGGATCAAGGATCCAATCTATGGAAAATGGTCACCCAATTGGCACGAACCCCTACCGCATAATAGAAACAACTCCACACAACTCCTATCGCAGGAACCTTTGGAGGGTGTTAGGTTTAACGAAATGTTAATATAAAATATCTAAAGAAATATTATCCAAATATCTCTACTATATTAAAGCAGCAGTTTTAACGATCACCCCGCGTCATCTTTTTACAAAGAATTCCTTGTATTCCTTCAAAATTAACCCGCGGTCTCATATCATATATCATCCCTATCCTATTTGTTCGCACAACAGCGTTCTGTTAGCTGTCGCTCTAGCAACAAACCCTGTCAATTTTGCAACAACCTCCACCCACTTCTTCTGTTGTTGCACATTAAATTTTAAGTGAAACCAACTAGCAATTGGAAATGAGTACAAGGCTTTATAAAAGCGGAAAATATTTTTATTGTTTGATATGATACTCTAAAGGCAAGAGCAAATATGTATTTCAATAAGCATGTTAAGCATTAGAGGATAAACTTGTTGTATTTGGTATTTTAGAAATGATCTTGTTAGGGTACTTGTGCTTTTCTATGTCTTACTAGTTCAATATATGATATATGAACAATATGTTCACTTTGATATTAAATTTATTTATTATGATATTTTTTAGTGGAGGATTCATTAAGACTCTCAAGTGTTGCTTAGACACCCAATTAATATCATCAAATATGGTTGGGTACCGTCGTAACGTACGGGGATTAGACTAGTGTGGATTAGAGCTTGAGGACGATGAGCCGTTGCACTACCAAAGAAACAGTTAATCGATGCCTTGTCATTTCCTTTAGACAAATAATAATAAAAATAAGCTGATGCATGACTACTCTCCAAAGAATGTGGAAATTGTAATCAGTTGCTCGAGGGGGGTAGGACAAATCAAGAACTACAGTGAAATTGGAATGTAAGAAGGCACACATTTGGAAGCAAAAGTAAACCCATCAAATGTTTTAAACAAAAAGGATTTGACGGGCAATACATGCACTGCATTCCGAAAGGTGCAGGGAATTAATCCCTGCAAGGGATCCTAAAATTCTATCTAAAGTCGTCTATGCTTCATTGGTGGCTACATGCATGCCCTCGTCCCCGTCACCACCGACGTTGTTGCCATCATCGTTGTCTTCGTTGTTGCTAAAGTCTTCAAACGAGTCCTAGAAAATGGGTTCGACTTCTCCTCGCTGCTACTGCTCTTCCACCTTGTCGTTACCTCCTCCTCGATCCTCTTCTTTGATGGAGGTAACCTTCTCCACAGAGTCATTAACAGAGCCGTTTCAGCTCCGGTCATCGTCCAACTCCGAAGGAACGAGGGGACCAAGGAGGAGGGACGCTAGCCCGTCAACTGATGCGCCCTCATCAGACTCGTCGACATATGTTCAAGTATAATTAGTAACATCTAGGTCGGTATCCTTGAGGTAATCCCATGGTTTCTCAACATCAGGCAGGTGAGGTCATGGCAGAGGGGTGTGGCAGATGAAATGTGAATTGTTCAAGGGGGAGGAGAAGGATGAAAGATTGGAGGAAGAGAATTTGCTCCCAAGGAGAGAGAAGAGGTGGCTGCCATGGTTTGCAATGGGGTTTTCTCGCACGGATAATGATCATTATCCTAGTGCAAACTAGTACTACTACTACCAAGAAGGCGAACAACCTAAGAGCATCTCCAATAGACTAGCTAAATAGCTTGTCAAGCTAAATTTTAGCTACTTAATATTATAATAGCTCTCCAACAGACTAGTCATTTAACTTGCTAAGCTATCTGGCTCTCTAAATTAACTCCTTCACTAGCCATATTTGGCTAGCAACTCTCGCTAGCCAAACTAACTTGCATGTTGGAGAGTCTGTTGGATTGAGATATTATATATAGAGTTTAATATTTATGGAGAGATAAATAAAGAGTCAAATAGAGAGTCAAAAAAAGAGTCTCTTGGAGAAGCTCTAACAAGTGCAGGTGATAGAACACAAGTCCCAAGGAGAGGTTGTGTGAGGGACAGGTTGTGTGAAGCGGCATCAACTACCAGGACAAGTATGCCTTCACCGCTAACACGATGCACAATGTGTCTTTCCATAGAGTAGTGGTTTTGTTTTGGTATAAATAGATATTAGCAAAACTAGGGGTATATGTTGCCACTAAATTTCATGTGATTGGTTACCTGTACAGAGACAACCAGACTCCCTGCATGCTTTGATCGGACGTGAGATCATGATTGGTTGCATGTATGTGAGGATGCCGCCCTGCTTACGCTCGTGTAGCCTAGGCCTTTTTCCAGCCTGCACGTGTGGAGAAGTGGCGAGCTACCTTCGCTGGTGAGCCAGGCGCGTGGGAGGCCAGCGTGCGGGAGGCTGGCAACCAATCACGCCAATGACTGAATTGGTGCAACATATTTTTGGTTGATGGGCTTAACAACATGAAGCTATTCGATGTGTGCAATGAGATAGGTCCCATGTGCCACATATCTATATATAGGTCTTGGTTAAATAGAACTAGTTTGGAAATGTTTATCACTTTAAGTTTGAGTATAAAATATATAATTCATGATAATAATAAATAGATGACAATCGTTCACCCAAACAGCGTGTGCTTTCCATATCCTCGGCACATCGACACCCCCTTTTTAAGGGTTTTCCAATGTAAGCATCATATGCTGCTATGATGTGATCCCTAGTAGATTGCATCAAGACAGTATGGTATATTTTCCTTACTTTTGGTAGATCGTGTACTAAACATTATGGTTGGCAAGATGTGCTAGTTATCCTATATAGTATCAATCTATTTTTTTGAGTTTCATGTTTAGACCCTTAGTATGAAGAAGGGTTAGCTCCATAAATTTGATTCCCATGAAGCTGTTGCAACGAGTTTGAGTCCATCCTAGTAAGACTAACATCAACTGTCAGTGCTCGCACACATAAAAATGTACATGCTATAATGATGACATGTGAACTTGCAGCCCAATCAATTAACACATCCTTCAACTAGAGAAGATTTATCCCTTTACTTCAACTTCTTATTTTTCTATTCGTATAAACATATTTACAAAAAAAAACATGAGTCCACCAATGGGAGACATTATCAGATGACATACTAACAGAACACATGTAACGACAACCTCACATCTGTGAGATAGAGAATGACATCATGTTGTAGTGCTGCCTAGATAAAAATGTTAGAAACATAGGTCCGATATACTTTGCTAATGTTGCTATTAAGATCAATGGAAAAGTTAATCTCAACTAGATTTATTCACAAAATTTGTTGACCAACATGTTACTAATATATTAATTCTCTCCACAATTTGGAGGAATAAACTAAGAATTTGTTAATCCCAGTGAAAGCTTACCAATTGTTACATTAAGCCAACAATTATATTTGGTGCTGATGTCACTCACCTTGTGCTCTAGATGATACTGCCGCTTCTATTCCTTCTGTAAGCTCTTTTCTTTTTTACAATAGGGATATCATCTCATTATAATAACAATTTGAGATAATGGCACATCATGTGTTCTCTTAACTACAATATTCATACTTAATACCAACCATTCCTTCAGGCGTGTAAAGCTCTTTACAAAGAGAAGCCAAAGATCACCTTCCTAGTGGTGCAGAAGAGGCACCACACAAGGCTCTTGCCAAACAACCTAAATGAACACAGACAAGAGTGGAAATATTCTACATGGTTAGGAAATCATTCATATTTGTTTTTTGTTTTTAGTTTGTTTTTTGGCAATTATTTTGCTCAAATATTTATGGAATTTGCATGCAGTTTAGTTGGTAAGAACATCTGCTACCCAAGAGAATTTGGTTTCTTCCTATGTAGCCATGCTGAGCTCAAGGTATGTGTGTATCACATCACAACTAATTTAGACATTCTTTTTCATATGGAATTGTAGATTAGCTGCTAGTGAAATTGCAGAGAACATGTCATCCCACTCATTACCATGTCTTGAGAGATGGCAACAAGTTCATTGCAGATGTGTTGTAGTCTCTAACAGAACACATGTAACCTCCCATTCGTCATCTAAAAACTGAATCATAGAGTGATAGATTTATTTTTGCAGGATGCACCAAGTAGTGATAAAACACAACCTTCATGTATCCTGCATCTTGTTTAATTTTATCAAATCAAATTGTTGTAGCCAAGCAACTATGTTCAATGGTGATCATTTCATAAAACTTTTCTACAAACCAACTAACAAATGCACATCATGCTTGAGCAAATTTGATCATCTATTCACACTCAGACACCAACAAACCAAACAAATGCAAATCTGCGTGTAATTGACCCCCTTCATGCAATCCAACCAACTGGATCTGAGCAGTCAACCATAAACAAAACTACAACATCATATCTACGGGATTCGAAGAGGTTTGTACCTATTGTTGAAGCCAAGCCACTGCTTTGAATGACCGGTCGAACTCCACTATATGCCCATTTGGCTAACTGCACTATAGTGAACATCAACTATTCTGCTATACCACTCAAATGCCCGGTATATGCAGTCGAAGGAAAGTGTTATAGTATCAGGCTATCCATCACCGTTGTTCCAACTTCCCTACCCTCGCGAGCACGGATGGAAGAGGTGGAGGGATGCGAGAAACATAGGTAGAGAGGAGTATGAAAGATCAAGGTGACGCTTGGGAGGCACCATCCTGGTGAGCCCAACAACGGATCCTGTTTGATCTGGGTTGGCAGGCAACACCGTTGCAACCCTAGAGGATCCCTGGCCTCTTCATAGATCTGAGGAGACGGGTGGAGGAGCAGATGCATAAGTAAATGCCAAAGTGAGGCCCGGGAGGTGCAAGGATGGGTCAGGGAAGCGGTGTTTAAAAGATGTTGGTGGACGAATCAGCTTGGAGAAGGTTACGACCGATCGTTTGAAGTGGTGGTGTAGCTCAGTAGGTACAAACCTCTTCGAATCCCATAGATGCGATGTTGTAGTTTTGTTAATGGTTGAGTGCTTAGATCCAATTGGTTGGGTTGCACGAAGGGACCAGTTACACGCAGATCTGCATTGGTTCGGTTAGTTGGTGTCCAAGTGTGAATAGATGACAAATTTGCTTAAGCAGGATGTGCATTTGTTAGTTGGTTTGCAAAAAAAGTTTTTTGAAATAAACACCAAGCAATGCAATTGTCTGGCTGCAACAATTTAATTTTATAGAATTAAATAAGATGCATGATACATGAACATTGTGTTTTTCACTACTTGGTGCATCCCGCGGAAATAAATAGATCACTCTATGCTTCAATTTGTAGATGATGAATGGGGGGTTACATGTGTTCTATTAGAGACTGCATCACATTTGTAGTGAACTTGTTATCATCTCTCAGGACATGGTAATGCGTAGGATGGCTTGTCCCTGCAATTTCACACGCAGTTAATCTTCAAATGCATTTGAAAAATAATGTCAAAATTAGTTGTAATGTGATAAACACATACCTTAATCCTAGCATGGCTACAAAGGAAGAAATCATATTATGTAGGGTGGCAAGTATTCTTATCAACTATAGTGCCTACAAAATCTTGAAATATTTGAGCAAAATAATTGTAAAAAACATAGCAAAAAATCAACAAATATGCAAGTTTTCCTAACAATGTATAATATTTCCACTCTTGTTCGTGCATCGACGATCATTTGGTTCCTTGCGAAGAGCCTTGTGTTTTGCCTCTTCTGCACCACTAGGAATGTGGTCTTTGGCTTCTCATTGTAAAGAGCTTTCCATGCCTGAAGGAATGGTAGGTATTAAGTATGAATATTGTAATTGAGAGAACACTTGATGTTCCATTCTCACAAATTGTTATTATAATGAGATGATATTATCCCTATTGTAAAAGGAAAAGAGCTTAAGCAATGGAAGAGGCAGTATCATCAAGAACTACAGGGTGAGTGACATCGACACCAAATATAACTGTTGGTTCAATCGTAACAATTGGTAAGCTTTCTTTGGGATTAGCAAATTCTAATTTTCTTTGTCCAAACTATGGGGAGAATGGATATATGAGTACCATGTTGCTTAACTATTTTTGTGAATAGATCTAGTTGAAGTTAGCCTTGGCATTGATCTTATTAGCAACATTATCAAAGTACGTAGGATCTACACGTCTATCATTTTTATCCTAGCAGCACTGCAACATGATATCAATCTTGGTCTCACAAATGCGATGTTGTAGTTACAAGTGCTCTATTAGTATGCCATCTGATAATGTCTCCCATAGGTGGACTCAGGATTATTTGGTCAAGCTATTTATATGCATAGAAAAATAAGAAGTTGCAACAAAGGGATAAATTTGCTCTTGTTCTAGGATGTGCTAATTGATTGGGCTGCAAGTGCACATGTCATCATTACAACATGGACATTTTTATGTGTGCGAGCACTGATAGTTGATGTGTGTCTTACTAGGATGGACCCAAACTCGTTGCACCAGTCAGATGGGAATCAAAGTTATGCTGTCAACCCTTCTTTATACGACGGGTCTAAAGAACGGTTGACACCATAACTTTGATCCCCATCAGGCTAATGCAACGAGTTTGGGTCCATCTTGGTAAGACACACATTATCTGTCAGTGCTCGCACACATAAAAACGATCGTTCTTTAATGATAACATGTGCACTTGTTGCCCAATCAATTAACACATCCTTGAACCAAAGTAGATTTGTCCCTTTACCACAGCTTATTTTTCTAGGCAATAAACAACTTGACCAAATGACCCTGAGACCATTTATGGGAGACATTATCAGAAGAGATATTAATTGAACACATGTAACTACAACATTGTATCAGTGAAACATAGATTGGTATCATGTTGCAGTGTTGCCTGGATAAAAAAGTTAGAAGTGCAGGTCCCACGTACTTTGCTAATGTTGCTATTAAGATCAATACCAAGGTTAATCTCAGCTAGACTATTCACAAAATTTGTTGAGCAACATGGTACTAATATATTCATTCTCTCCGTAGTTTGGAGGAAGAAACTTAGAATTTGTTAATCCCAAAGAAAGCTTATCGGTTGTTACGATTGAACCAACAATTATATTTGGTGTCGATGTCACTCACCCTGCTGCTCTAGATGATATTGACCCTTCCGTTGCTTCTATAAGCTCTTTTCCTTTTACAATAGGGATATTATCATCTCATTATAACAACAATTTGAGAGAATGGCACATCAAGTGTTTTCTTAGTTATAGTATTCATACATAAGACCTACCATTCCTTCAGGCGTGGAAAGATCTTTACAATGAGAAGCCAAAGATCACCTTCCTAGTGGTGCAGAAGAGGCACACACAAGGCTCTTCGTGGACAACCCAAATGATCGCCGATGGACAGACAAGAGTGCAAATATTTTACATGGTTAGGAAAACATGTGTACTTTTTACTGTGTTTTTGACAATTATGTTGCTCAAATATTTCTAGAATTTGCATGCAGTTTAGTTGATAAAATATCTGCTACCCAACAGAATTTGGTTTCTTCGTGTGTAGCCATGATGGGATCAAGGTATGTTTAAATCACTCACAAGTAATTTAGATATGATTTTTCAAATACATATAAAGATTAGCTATGTGTGAAATTACAGGGAACAAGCCATCCAACGCATTACCACGTCCTAAGAGATGATGACCAGTTCACTACAGATGTGTTGCAGTCTCTAACAAAACACATGTAACCTCACGTTTATCATCTAAAAATGAAGCATAGATTAGTAGATTTATTTCTGCGGGATGAACCAAGTAGTGATAAAAATTTTCATGTATCCAGTATCTTGTTTAATTCTATCAAATTAAATTGTTGCAACTAGAAAATTGCATCACACGATGTTTATTTCATAAACTTTTTGCAAACCAACTAACAAATGTGCATCCTGCTCAAGCAAATTTGTCATCTATTCACACTCAAACACTAACTAACCAAACCAATGCCGATCTGCATGTAATTGACCCCTTTGTGCAATCCAACCAATTGGATATAAGCACTCAACGATTAACAAAACCACAACATCACATCTATAGGATTTGAAGAGGTGTTTACTTGCTAAACCGGCAACCACTTCAAACGACCGGTCGTACTCCCCTCCATGCTGATTCGTCCATCGAGATCTTCTGAACACCGCTTCCCCTAACATATCTGTAAGGAAAATGGACCTGTTGGGGGCCTTCCTCTTCCGAAGGTCCTCAAAAACATAACTAACCATATGTTTTCATCATGATATGGATTATTACAGGGAGCTTCGGCTTCAGGATAGAAGTTTTCTCCCATGGCAAAGACATATGAGGTGAAGATATAATTCGACGATGATAAGGATGAATGTCGAAGCCATAGCCGAAGGATAATAGCTTCGGCTTAAAATGGTGATAAAGGCCAAACATGATGCTGACCGGAAGAGAAAAAGACTAGCCAGTCCTTAATGATTTAAGTTATGGTCATAAGTAAATGTCAGGGACACAAATGTACTTTTACCCAGGCTGCGTCTCGTGCCTATAAATAGGTGAACAGCAGCGTACTGTTCACACTGGATTGTAATCACTCTCGCATCAGCACCTTCGAGCAAGCCGAAGGTATCAATGTAATATAAACTTTGTTAATATTCATGGGTATATTGAAATATAAATGTGAATGAACCAATGAATTATATTCTTCATTTTTATGTATTCTTATTTATCCATGAAATGATGAAGACATGTCCTTCGTGACCTTCGTCCGATGATCATTATATCAAAGAGGAGGAAATGCTTCAGAGGATGAAGGTCCTTAATGCTTAACAATTGTGTTTCCTTGTTCTTGATTCACAGCATTTGAGAATAAGTGACCAACAGGACCTCGGCCCATTTGGCTCAAAAGGTTTTGGTGTTTGATGATCAACATAACCTGTGGACTAATGTGCTTGCTAGTGTTTATGTTTGTTGTTCATAGGATGTGAAAGATGATTGGACTAAGGCACTGAGGATGCAACACCTCAAATAAAGACATAAAAAGAGCTTAGAAGTCCAAGACTCAAGAACAAAAGAAGCCCAAAGAATCAGCGAAGAAATCCATGAAGTGGGTAGTCAGCCAGCGCACTGATGGCGCACTGGACAATGCATAGTGCATGTTCGGTGTGCACCAGACTGTCCGGTGGGACACTCAGGCAGTCTGGACATAGGGGTCCGCTGATAAATGCCCTTAGGCTGCAGCACCTGACTGTCCGGTGTGCATCGGACAGTCAGGCAATGGCCGGATCCAACGGTCGACTGCTGCAGACCTCAACAGTCGCTTGACATGGCAGGGCACTGGACAGTGAATAGTGCTTGTCTGGTGTGCACCAGACTGTCCAGTGCACCCGTCGATAGAAAGCTGCTGCTTCTGTCCAATGGCTATAATTGGGGGAGAAGGCTATAAATACCCCCCAACCAGCCATTTTAAGGTGTGGGAGCCCAAGCAACATACCAAGGCATAGTATAGACATTCCCAAGTGCTCATACACCTAAGTGTTTAATAAAATCACTCGGTGATTAGCGTAGATGCTTTGTGAAGTGCTGAGATTAGTTAGAACACTTTAGCACTTGCTCTAGGTGAATCCTAGTTAGTTGAGTGAGTTTAGAAAAACCACACAACCCCTCGGCTCTTGCGTGAGTCGTTGTAATTGTACTGAGTGGGGCGAGAGTCTTGCGAGACCATGACAACTGCATTTGTGTTGCAGTCGCCACCGTGTACTGGAGGGAACGAGGCCCATGGCGTTTTAGGTCAAAAGCTCGTTAGTGGAGACGGCGGGGAGCGTCTGAGAGGAGTCGGAAGCGGAGCACCACTTGCGCGTGGAGAAGGCCCACGACTCTCTATGGAGTTACTCGACCGAGGTGCTTGGCCCTCGCGTGGGCTTTCCTTTGCGTAGGGGCACTAACGAGGATTAGTCGGGACCTTGCGTGGTTCTGGATACCTCGGCAAAAAACCAGCGTCATCCACGAGAGTTTGCATCTCTACCTTGCTCTTTAGCTTCCGCATTTATATTAAGCATTTAAGTTTCAATCTTGTCTTTATACTTATATTGTTTAGTATTGAAACTTAGACATTGCGGTAGAAATAGCAACACTTAGACAAAACCTAGTTTGCACATTCTAGTTTATTTATTTGCATAGGTTTTGCTCTAGGGATTTAATTGTGGCCTAGTTTAGAGAAAGTTTTATAAGTCCTAATTCACCCTCCCCCTCTTAGGCATCACCTGTTTCCTTCAATTGGTATCAGAGGCTGGTTTGTCTCGTTTCAAACGCTTTAGCTTCACTGCTAAAAGAGCCAACGCTTTTTAGGGAAAGGGGATGGATACCCATAGGTCACCACACTTCGACGATACTAACTTCCCATATTATAGTGCTAGGATGATTTGTTACCTAGAGGTTGTTGATCTAGATGTTTGGAGAGTCACTCGTGACGGGATGAAACCACCCAAGAATCCCGAGAAACACACCACGAGTGAGGAAAAAGAAATTCATTTAAATGCTAGAGCCAAAAATTGCTTGTATGAATCTCTTAGTATGGATATTTTTAATCAAGTTTTTACATTTAAACTGCTAATGAAATTTGGCTAAAATTTCATGAGCTCTATGACGGCACATCCAATGTCCATGAGCAAAAATATTGCCTAGTCTTAAATGAGTACAATTCTTTTTCTATGAAGGATAATGAGTTATTAGAGATACATATTCTTGTTTGAATCTAATCATCAACGAGCTAAATTCTATTGGCATTAATAAGCTAGGTGATGCGGACATTGTGAGGAAGATTATCTCCCTACTACCACAACAAAGATACAGGAGCATCATCACTATTCTTCACAACATGGAGGACTTGAGTACAATGACCCCAACCATTGTGATTGGGAAATTGCGGCATTTGAGATGTCGCAAAAAATGAGTCGACAAGAGGAGACAACTTCCTTAAGGTCATATGCTTTTGCATGTGATGAAAGGATGGGTAAAAAGAAGGCTCTAACTCCAAGTTCCTCAAGTGAAGAAGAGGAAGAAGAAGAAAGTGATGATGAAGAAGATAATCAACCTTCAACATCATCCTTTGAGGACGAAGAAACCATCTGACGCGTCGGAAAGATATTGAGGATGATCTCCAAGATTAATCTAATGGGTGTGCCCCTGTCGGTCGAGGATCTTCTCTTTAACATTGATAGGAAAAAGCAAACAAAGAGAGGATGCTTCGCATGCGGGGGAAGGGCCACTTCAGGGACAGCTGTCCAAATATGGTCTAACCCACCAAAGGGAGGAGCAATGGCAAGACGCTTACAAGTGTCAAAACTTGGGATGACTCTTCAAGCGAAGATGAACCTCCAAGGACGCGCAGCCACCGATCATCATCACGCGCATCACGATCATCACGCAAGTGCCTTATGGAAAGAGGTAAAATGAGTATTCCATCCTCTATTGATGATAGCAGTAGTGATGATGAAGGTGAGAGAAAGTCCTTCGTAGATGAGCTTGCGGAAGCCGTTAAATTTTTCTAGGATGTTTGCACTAAACAAAAGGCTCAACTTAAAACTTTGAAAAATAAGTTGATTATCTCTCAAAATGATTATAAAGGTTTGCCAGAAAAATTTGAAACATTTGCAAATTTAAATTGTGAGCTATCAACTAAAATTGAGCAATTAGAGTCTAGTACCTCATCCACAACACCGATGATGGCCTATTAAAACAAATAAAAAACTTAAGGCTAAGTTAGCTAGCTCCCAAGAAGCCATTGAAAATCTGTTAGGGAAAATGGAAATTCTTAGCATACACAATGATGAGCTAACTATTAAACTAGAAAACATTGGTAGCACCCCAGAAGTATCTTTGGTTTGGTTGAAATGCCTGAAATTATTAAGAAAGATGCTTGTACCTCTTGCTTTGATTTAATTGATAATTCTAACCCCTGCAATCAAGTTCTTGTTAAGAATGTTGTTATAGAAACATGTTCGGATGAGATTGCAATGGAGAATGAGCAATTAAAGCAAGAGGTGGCTCGCCTTGGCAAGGCTTTGTATGACAAGAAAGGCAAAGCCAAACAAATCCAACCTCCACAGGATAACACCACTGTGGGAGTGAACAAGCCTGTGGAGGGCGAAACTGTGATTTGTAGGCTATATCACAAAGAAGGCCACAAGTCTTTCTAATGCAGGGCAAAGACCGGGGACAAGAAAAAGTTCAAGCAAACACCAACAACCAAAATCTCCAACACCTACATCAACAAGGTGGATAAAAAGGCTTCTACACCATACTTAATCAAAAAGAAAAGAATGGAAAGGTGATAGCAATCAAGGCCAACAAGCAAGCCAACAAAATAAAGGGGGCCAAACACATCTGGGTGCCAAAGGAAATTATTTCAACCATGAAAAGCACCAAGAAAGTTTGGATCCCGAGAAGGAAGTGAGGAGTCCGAAGGACTTCGAGGAATTTGGAAACTTGACAAAATTGGGATGTATATTATGTGATACATCATATTGGATCAAGTTTATTGCCAAGTGGGTTAGTGAATATTTTGGACCCAAATTTTCCCACCCATGACTAAGGTAACTAGATTTATTTCTTATTTTTAGATATGTATATCTATTCTCATGTATCTAGTTTTACCTTTCATACCTAGTGCTACAATTGGTATTTACTTTTGTTTAAAAATGCATGCATACTAGGTAAATCATATGGTAGGATTGCTTACTTTAAATTCATATTCTTGAGCAAACCTACATGGTTTAAAATGATAAGCACGGCACATAGATTATTTAACATTCCTAAGAAAATGATACATCAATTGATATTTTCATATGACATATACTACAAGTGGTATAATGCTTCAATTGTGTTTCAATTGGTATCATTTAACTTATATGTGCCAAAGCTCAGATTATAGATAATTTGCCCCTCTTGATATCAAATCAAAGTGCATGTCTCCTATAAGTATTCAAAACTTGTATGCACACTTTCAGGGGAGGCTACGCTATAATCTAAGTCTTTGAGACTAATACCTATTTTCAAGTCTATTATATGTAGTAGTCTCACTGAAAGGAAAATGGAGTCCCCGAAGAAAGACAATAAGCTTCCACTGCAAATCTACAAGTATTCCTATGTCACAAGTCTACAACTGGACTTCATTTGGCCTTCAATTGGTATCTTTGAGACTACATTTGGTATCATTTACACGTCTTCTCCAATATTTGATTAGACTATATTTCACATCCTATACTTCTCTTGTTGCTATAAATGCATATGCTATTAAATCATATTTTGTTACTGTTGGGAACTTGTTCTCAAATGCTATGAATTAAGAACAAGGCAACACATATGTTAATGGTTAAAGACCTTCATCCTTCGAAGCATTATCTCCCTTAGGATATAATGATCTTCAGACGAAGGTCATGAAGGACATACCTTCGGCTTGACAGAAGGCAAAAAATCCAAGAGTGACGTGCGAGCGATTACAAGTCAGTGTGAACAGTACGAGGTTACTGTTCACCTGTTTATAGGCACGAGACGCAGCCTGGTCGAAATTACATTTATGTCCTTGATTACAAATTATAAACATCACACAAATCATCAGGGACTGTACGATATTTTCCTCTTTAAGTCGGTATCGCCCTTTGTCTCAAGGCGTGTCGTCATACTGAAGCTCCCTAGGTTGTAGCTTCGGCATACATCTTCGTGTTACGTCTGTTTGCATATCGTCCTGCCGAAGGTGTTTTTGCATAGAGGACCTTCAGTGAAGAAGAAGGCCCCCAACAGTAGCCCCTTCGTGGTGCTAGATCGTTTTTCATAACGAGCTCGATCTGCGAAAAATCTCGAAGGCTTCGGAATGCCGAAGGTCTGAAAACACCTTCCCTGAGCTCGTTGTCGAGAAACGATTAAAATACTCCAGGCATCGGGTGGTCCACTATTCAGCGAGTACAGGCAATTTGGCGGTTCACCTTCCGAGCGTCGAGTGGTCCACCGTTCGGTGGGTGTAAGCGATCTGGCGGTTTACCTTCCCCCTGCAGCACTATATAAACAGACGGGTTGGTGCAGAGTTACCACAACATTCATTGCCATTGCACTGTTATGCTGTTAAAAAATTTAACCATAGCCGAAGCTTTTTCACTGCGCTCTCAAGCAAACTCTTCATCATTTAGAGTTAACTTCGTCAAAAGAGTGAGCTTCGTCAAAACTGCAAAAAGAAAAATCAACTTCATTAAAACCACAAAAATCCATCAGATGGCCAGAGTGCGCTCAACTGCAAGGGTGACTCGTGAAGGAGAAGAGACCGAGGTCACCGAGACGGCACCAATTTCTGAAGTCACGAAACAATCAGGTCTAGTTGTGACCGAGGGAACTGCTGACGAAGGTACCCCTGTTATCAAAGCTGAACAGACAGTTGCTGAAGGAGAAGATATTGAAGAGGATGAAGAAGATTATAGTATTTTGGTCCCAACAAAACCCAGCCATCTAGATTTTGGGAAATCTACTGTATCCGAAGCTGACATGCCCATGATGATGAAGCTAGGCTACTTTTGGGAGGCTGAAAGCAAACTTATCTGTTTTGGCAGAGAAGAGACCATCCCCGCACCGAAGAGTGATGAAGTAGTTGTTTTTAAGAGCTTCTTCAGAGCCGGACTATGATTCCCCTTGAACGAGATGATAGGGGAAGTCTTGAAAAATTTCAAAATATATCTTCATCAGCTGACCCCTAACGCAATTGTTAGGCTTAGCGTCTTCATCTGGGCCCTCCGAAGCCAAGGAATGAGCCTAGATGCCAAAGCATTCTGCCGAGTGCACGAGTTGCACTACCAGACGAAGGCCAGGGCAGACGGTCTGCATGAAAATTTTGGCTGCTACAATTTTGTGTATCGCAAGGATACAAAGGCTCTAGTCCTCAGTTATCGCACCAAATGGCCAACTGGCTAGAAAGGTGAATGGTTTTATATCAAGGCTGATGAGAAGAAGAGGGGGAAAGTGATGACGATGGTCATGTGCCCGCTGACCCTAAACTTCGGAATGACCAGGCCCCTATGCAACATGCAGCTAGGGTCAGCATGCCAGTTGGCCGAGGTGGAATTCAGGGTGGTGGCTGAATAAATCAGCACTAGGGACTTGGTGCAGGAATACCTAGCCAACCGAACGTACCCAACGTCAAGTGACTAGGTGATGCCGAAGATGAAGGGAACAGAGAAGAAATATGAACTTGTTAAATTACCTTATCGCTTTAAATTTAAGAAACAGTTCAAGGAGCCTTGCCAAGAATGGCTGGAAATGATTGAAACTATGTGTAATAAAATTTTGGGGAACTACACCAAAAAAGAAGACCAATTAATGACAGCAGCCTTTGGCACCTGGCCAAAACGAAGGTTAACCCGGGTGATGGACGCTCTAAAATTTGAATACCCTGATTATGAGCAACTCAACAAGGGTGCCAAAGGGGCAAAAAGGAAAAGGATTGTTAGCGTTCTGAGCAGACAAGCTGCCAGAATGATGAAGGAGGATGAGAAGGTTTTAAAGAAAAGAAAATCCATTCCTGAGCCAAAGGTGGCTGCTATGAAGAAAAGAAAAGCTGCAACTCTAGAGCCGAAGGTGACTGAGGTAGAAGAGGAGACTCCCTCGACACCTCCTACTGCCGAAGTGGTAGAAATTTTAAAGGTAATGACTGAATCTCTAGCTATCAAGCTGCTAAGTCGTCTAGGACCGGAACTGACGAAGCTTTTTGAAAGGGAAATGTGCCCATGGGCCATTTCTATAATTGTTTTGGTGATTAGATGTCCAACACAATGTATTGAACTCTTATGTGCTAAATGAGCAAGAAGTGCAAATCAAAGAACAGGCATGTTTCTAGACTTAGAGAATTGTTTTTGAGTACTAACATGTTTGTCTAAGTGCTAAAAATAGTGACAAAAGAAGAAGAAAAGAATTGGAAAAGAGTTGGCTAAAAATAGTGACTAAAAATAGTGTACAGCCAACACCAGCTCGGGCCTGGCACACCGGACTGTCCAGTGGTGCACCAGACAGTGTCCGGTGCCCCAGGCAAGTCGACGGTGAACAGCAGCTCTCGGGAGTGACGTGGCTATAAATCACTGGACTATCCGGTGGTGCACCGGACTGTTTGGTGAGTCATCAGCGACGAACTCATCACTCTCGAGAAAAGGAAAAAGGCAACATGGCTATAATTCACCGGACTGTCCGGTGGTGCACCGGACTGTCCGGTGAGCCAACGGCGCCAGTGGCAACGGTCATCCGCGCGATCAACGCGCGACACGTGGCTTGCTCCAATGGTCGGCTGGGTGCACCAGACTATCTGGTGTGCACCGGACAGTGTCCGGTGCGCCAACCAATCCCAAGGAGCAACGGTCAGCTGCGCCCGATATGGAGGAGATCGCACACCGGACTGCTACAGTGGTTGTCCGGTGGTGCACCGGACTGTCCGGTGCACCACTCGACAGAAGGCAAGAATGGCCTTCCAAATTGATCTCCAATGGCTCCTAGCTGCCTTGGGGCTATAAAAGGGACCCCTAGGCGCATGGAGCAGTACACCAAACTTACAAGAAATATTCTAAGACTCCCAGACTCCGCCTCCATGCATTTGATCGATTCTGTTTGTGATTTGAGCTCCGTTTGAGTTGTGTACTCCCTGTGTTGTGTTTTGAGCTCAAGTCTTAGCTTGTGTGCGTGTGTGTGCTATGGATTTGAGTCTTGCATGTGTTACTCTCCCTCTCTTACTACTGTGCTTTTCTTGTGACAAACTTGTAAGGGTGAGAGGCTCCAATCTGTGGAGATTCCTCGCAAACGAGAGAAAGACTATAAGGAAGATAGTCGTGGTATTTAAGTTGATCATTGGATCACTTGAAAGGGGTTGAGTGCAACCCTCGTCCATTGGGATGCCACAACGTGGAAGTAGGCAAGTGTTACTTGGCCGAACCACGGGATAAAAATCGCGTGTCTCGTGTGTTGCTTCTTGTGATTGTTTTGACCGCACGAGCGTGTTCCATAGCCACTTGATTTCACTAACACCTTAATAATCAAGTTTGTGGCTATTTAGTGTTTGATTTTACAGGATCACCTATTCACCCCCCTCTAGGTGCCCTCAATTGGTATCAGAGCCGTACTCTTCATCTAAGGGACTAACCGCCCGAAGAGATGGATCCTAAGGGAAAGGGGATGGTGATCAATGACAAGGAGAACGAGTCCCTCTTCAACGAGCCAAGAGATGACATGCCCACTGACTCAGGCTCGAGTCACAAGAAGAGGGATGGAAAGAAGAAGAGATGCATCAAGAAGATCATCTACTACGATAGCGATGCATCTTCTTCTTCACCAAGGGACGACGACGACTCCTCATCAAAGAAAAAGACGGTCAATCAAAATTATTCCTTTGATTACTCTCGCATTCCCTACAATTCAAATGCGCATTTACTATCAATTCCCCTTGGAAAACCTCCACACTGTGATGGAGAGGACTATTCATTTTGGAGCCATAAAATATGTAGTCATTTATTCTCTCTCCATCCTAGCATATGGGAAATTGTAGAAAATGGGATGCATTTCGATAGCACTGATAATCCTGTTTTTATAAATGAGCAAATCCATAAAAATGTCCAAGCTGCTACTGTTTTGCTAGCATCTCTTTGCAGGGATGAGTACAATAAAGTGAGTGGCTTGGACAATGCCAAACAGATCTACGACACCCTCAAGATATCACATGAGGGAAATGATGCCACCATGATCACCAAGATGGAACTGGTGGAGGGCGAGCCGGGGAGGTTTGCGATGATCAAGGGAGAGGAGCCAACTCATACCTACAACAGGCTCAAGACCCTGGTTAACAAGATCCGAAGCTACGGAAGCACAAGATGGACAGATCATGATGTCATCTGACTCATGCTCAGGTCATTTACCATTATTGACCCCCATCTTGTCAATCTTATTCGTGAAAACCCCAGGTACACCAAGAAGACGCCCGAGGAGATCCTTGGAAAATTTGTGAGCGGGCGCATGATGGTGAAGGAGGCGCAATACGTGGACGACACACTAAATGGTCCACTACCCATCTACGAGCTGCAGGCCGTTGCTCTCAAAGCAACAAGCAGCAAGGAGGCGCTACCAAGCAAGGTAGCACAAGTGGAGGTTGCCGGGCTCAATGAGGAAGAAATGGCGCTTATCATCAAGCGTTTCAAGACCGCACTCAAAGGACGCTGTTGGGGGCCTTCGTCTTCTGAAGGTCCTCAAAAACACGACTAACATGTTTTCCAAGTATAATACATGTACAGGGACCTTCGGCCTCGGGATGAAGTTGTACACGATGAAAAAGGCATGGATCGGGAGAAGGGTGAACCAGTTCCGAAGCTACCTATGGAGAAGCTTCGGCTTAGCAGAAGAAAATGGAACCGACCTAAAAGGGAAAAGGTTGTCTAGTCCTTGATAGACTATCCTAAGTCAATAGTAAATGTCAAGGGCATGAATGTAATTTACATAGGCTGCGTCCTGTGTCTATTAATAGATGAACAGTAGCACCGTATTGTTCACGCTTACTGGTATTCACTTGCACGTCGTATTCGGACTTTTTGCCTTCTGTTAAGCCGAAGGTATAAATGTAATTCAATATTGTTTATATTCATTCATGATGCTAAATAAAAGAAATATTTATGATGTCATATGATTATTCATGATACTTCTTATGTTTCATATGCTCTTATTTTTATTATGATACACTATGATGATGAAGGTACGCCCTTCTTAACCTTCGTCTGAAGATCATTATGTCCTAAGGGAGATAATGCTTCGAAGGATGAAAGACTTTAATCATTAATGTTCTGTGTTGCCTTGTTCTTGATTCATAGCATTTGAGAACAAGCCCCCAACATTGGCGCCCACCTCCGGTGAACCCATTTGACCACCTTCGGCAAGCTGTGACCTTCGTCATGCCGCCGAAGAAAGTTTTAGGGCTAAGGGCTGCACTGCAGCCACTAGATGTCAACCAAGAGACATTGCGCGAAGCACAAAGCCAAAAAAGGAAGGCTACAAGTTCGACGCCTCACGACGAAGAGCTGGAAGAAGGAGAAGATGCTTCGTGTAACGCCCCGAATTTTGCAGTTGAATTTTTTCTTTTCTTTACTCGCCAAAATTCGGGCGTTACCTTTTCTTTTTCTTTTTCCCCTCGCTAAACCTTGATCTTTTCCAAAGTTAGCGAGATTCGGTTTGGAATTCCCATGTAAGAAAAACTCTAAGGATACTTTGTGTTGTTTGATGCACCATGCCGAACCTTGCATTTTTTTGATTGTTTGAAAGTGCAAACGCATTCATCTAGAAAGATCGGATTTCGAAAACAGGGAAATAATCTTTTCTTTTTCTTTCTCTCTCTTTCTCTCTCCTCTTTTTCTCTCTCTCCCGCGCCGTGGGCCGACCCCGGCCGGCCCAGCCGCCCCTGGCGCCCCTCTTGGGCCCAAAGAGGCCCAGCCGCCCCCCCATCCCCCCCTTTTTTTTCCCCAAGCCCTCTCCCTCTCCCTCTCCCTCTCATTTTCCCTCTCTCTCCCTAGCGCCGCCCCTACCCGCCCCTGCCCTAAACCGCCGCCGGCCGTCCCTCGCCGTCGTTCCCCGACGCCGGTGAGCCGCCCCCCCCCTCCTCTCTCCTCCCTCCCTCTCCCCTTTCCCCTTCTCTCCCTCCCCGGCCCCACCGCCCGGCCGCTCGGCTGCCCTGGCCGCGCCCGGCCGCCTGGCCGCGCCCTGGCCGGCCCCGGCCGCGCCCAGCCGCGCCCCGGCCCGCCCCCTGCTCGGCCCCAGCCGGCCGCTGGCCGCCCCAGCCGGCCGCTGGCCGCCCCAGCCGCGCCTTCGGCCGCCCGCTCGGCCGCCCAGCCCGACCCCCCCCGCGCCCGCCTGGCCGGCCGGTTCAACCGGGCCAGCTCGGCCGCCCCGGCCCCCAGCTCGGCCGCCCTCCCCCGCGCGCCCGCCCAGCTCAGCCGCCCAGCCCAGGGCCGGTTCAACCGCCCTAGGGCCGGTTCAACCGCCCCCCCTCTGTTTTTTTTATTTATTTTTTATTTTATTTTATTTACTTTCTGTGATCATAATTACTTTATTTTAGGTAGACTGATCATTGTTCATGCTATGGAAAATAGGAAGTTTAATTTAAAATTCCGTTATGCTGTTGATTCACGTAGTTAATTGTTTATCCCGTGCAATGTTGATCAACTAAAAATGATTAGGTTTCCATTAGTATATATATATAACAGAATTCTTTTGTTAAGAATCAATTGTAACTAATCATTAGTGCATAAACTTTAAACCCCTGCGAGACCCTTTCCCGTTTCTTTCTAACCATAACAAATGCGATGTCAAATGTCATACTTGATGCATATTCGTTTTACCTGTTCCCTTGTATGGTGTACTGTTCTTTTGTATTAAATATGTGGATGTATGTATGTTTGCGCTCGCATAGAGAACGATCCGGTCGAAGAGCCCGAGGAATTCGCAGGAGAAGCCCCTGAGCAGCAGTCGGTTGGTGGAGGCAAGTGTCCTTTGACCTATCTCTGTCCTATTCATTCTTTAATTCACTTCCCGCATTACACATTTATACTTAAGGATTGACTAGCTTTTGTTATCCATGTCCTTGTTTACCTATTTGGGTCGGATTATTACTGCTTAGTCTGATGCTATTGCTCAACTCTAATCAATGAACATGATGTGATTATCTATGATACGCTGTTTTCCCCTTCTTATTTATGATCATACTTGTGGCATTTAAGGGGACTCGAGCGGTTTCTCGAGTGCCTCTCCGTAAGGACCTGTTCAATGGATGACCGCCCGGGAAAACAGTGCAACCATGAGGGTGGAATGGGACGCCCTTAGCTGAATAATTAGAGGAACCGGGGTGTAGTTCGCTTAGCCGTTGTGCCGTCAATGGGGCTCGGTGTATGCGGCTCGCTCTGCCAAGGTTGATTTGTCCCTTGGGGAGGAGTGCGGTACATTTAGGAAACCTAACGGGTGGCTACAGCCCCGGGGAATCTTTGTAAAGGCTTCGTAGTGAATCCCTAGCCATTCACCTTGGGAGTGAATAAGGGTCTTGCAAGCCCGGGCTAGAGAGGGAATCACGACTTGTGGGTAAAGTGCGCAACCTCTGCAGAGTGTTATGAAACTGATATATCAGCCGTGCTCGCGGTTATGAGCGGCCAAGGGAGCTCCAGAGATTAGTGATATTTGATCAGAGACATTTTGGTACAGGTGGCAATGAGATTGATGGTTCTGATTATGATTATGGTATTGGTAAGTGGTATTCTTTCCGTTTGGAAAGGATACATTGGGCTAATAACTTGGGTTAATGTTAAAACCTGGCTCTCTACTAGTAAGTAATAACCTGACCAACTAAAAGCAACTGCTTGACTTATCCCCACATAAAGCTAGTCCACTACAGCCAAACGGGATGCTTGCTGAGTATGTTGATGTGTACTCACCCTTGCTCTACACACCAAACCCCCCCAGGTTGTCAGCATTGCAACCACTGCTCAGGAGAAGATGAAGCTGTGGAAGGAGACTTCCAGGAGTTCCAAGACTATGACGAGTTCTAGGCGTGGGTTAGCGGCAACCCCCAGTCGGCTGCCTGTGAAGGCCGCGTTATCTACGTTTCTTTTCCGCACTTTGATTTATTGTAAGAACTATATGGACGTCTCAGACGTATGATGTAATCGACTATTATTTCCCTTTTAATGCTATTTGAGCACTGTGTGATGATGTCCATGTTATGTAACTGCTGTGTACGTGAATAACTGATCCTGGCACGTACATGGTTCGCATTCGGTTTGCCTTCTAAAAACCGGGTGTGACATAAGTGGTATCAAAGCCGTGCTGACTGTAGGACCGCTAACCTAGAGTAGAATGGTTGTTCTAAGGATTATAGACCTCTGTCCCTGCCTTGACTTTGGTATCCCTTCAAAAGTTGGTCATACCGACCAAACCTATGTTCTACTATATATTATACCTTGCTGAAAATTATGTTTTATTCTGATCCTTCATTTATTTATGATTCATTACTTGCTGGTCATATTAATTCTGTTCTCACCCTTTTGCTTGCGATATCTTTTGTAGATGGCTCGACTTAGACACACTGCACGAAAGTCCGTCATCCCCTTCTTACCCTCCCGCCTTGCTGAGCGTCCGCTTCGCCGTCCCGTGGCCGGATAGTCCAGCCACTTGGAGAGACTGCACCACCGCCTGCATGAGGAGCAGGAACGTCGACGATAGGAGCAGCAGGGCTCTTCCTTCTCGCTCCAGCAGGAGATAGAGTCTGTGAGGAGCTGCTCTCCTGTGCTTCCCCTGGAGGCGCCCCCTGCACCACCGCTGGGCGTCCCAGTCTCGGGAGTAGCTGCTGGAGGAGACCCAGATGACGGAGATGGCGACGACAGCCCGAGCCACGACACCGACTTCCCTGCTGACCATGAGCCGGAAGGATGGGTTGCTCGACCCATCACTCGCGACGCTGCTCGCGGGTGTCACTTCCACGATGCGCTCGACACCTTGCTACGTCAGGCACTTGACCGGCGTACTTGGTCCATCGAGTATCGCTGTGTGGTCTACCAGCATAGTCGCGGGGTCTACCCGGACCGCTGGGAGGCGACCTGCTTGGTGCGCCGTCCGGAGAATAGTCTCCAGGGCGCGGAGGCTTGCTCAGAGCACTATTCTATCTCTGAGCGGGACTCAGCTGAGGCAGCCATGCAGGATGCTGCACGGCGTGCGCTTTCGCACTACTGCTCGGTTCTCGGTGGGGTAGCTAACGGTCTCGACCTGAAGTATTACCCCCGCCGTCCATCTGGCAGCACAGGAGGCGTGATTGTTTCACCTGCTGGTGAGGACAATCCTAGGTTGAGCAGCACAGTCAACCTAGCCGCCGTGCTAAACACGGAGCTGGACCATGCATTAGACGAGCTAAGTAGGGCTCGTGCTGAGATCGCCCTGCTGCGGGCTGAGTGCGCGGAGCGTCGTCACTTGGATGATGGTTCCCCCGCTCCCGTTGGGACTCAGCACCCGTACCGCTCGCCTCGGCGTGGACGCTAGTCTTATGGCAATCCCGACTGCAAGACCAAGATAAATCTAGCACCATAGATCGTTAGAGTTGGATCTTGTAATTAAATACAGAATATATATACATAGAAGCTTCAGTCTTAGCGTTAGTCTCGGTCTTAGTTAGTCTTAGTTAGACAGGGTAGTTTGGTATATCCTGTGCATTTATGTTTGTCATGATGAACTATGTTTGGTTTGGATCTTTGTAATGATTGTCACCAGAGTGTGGGTATCCCCTGCATTTTGGCTTACCTATTATGTTAATGGAGTTAGTTATATAGTTGGGAAAACCCTTTATTCTACTTTCCTCTTTATCTGAGAAGCTGTGTGGTCTGCGATGGAGATCAGTGAAGATGCTCATCTGTTCAGTGCTGTTGGAGAATTCTACACTCTTTTCTTATGCTGCAAGATTTGCCAGATCAGTTCTGATGTGTGGTTGCGTTCTGCAGATGTCAGAGAACAGGCGCAGAGGAGGAAGGCGTGCTCAGCAGGAGCAAGCCGGTCAGCAAGATGAGGTGCCTCAGCAGCAGCACCTGCCACCCCCGCCCCCGATGTCGATCGAGCAGATGTTTCTGATGCAGACTCAGGCAGTTCAGGCCATCGGTCAGACTCTGGCCGCCATTCAGCAACAGCAGCAGCAGCAACAGCAGCAGGCTCCACCCCAGCCTCAAATGCCTTAGATGCCCAGAGACAAGCGTGCTGAATTCATGAGAGGTCATCCACCAACGTTCGCTCACTCTTCTGACCCCATGGATGCTGAAGATTGGCTGCGCACTGTGGAGCGGGAGTTGCATACCGCTCAGTGTGATGACAGGGAGAAAGTCTTGTATGGTCCCCGTCTGTTGAGAGGAGCAGCCCAATCATGGTGGGAGTCTTACCTCGCCACCCATGCCAACCCCGATGCCATCACCTGGGAAGAGTTCAGAGGTAGCTTTCGTCAGTACCATGTGCCTGCAGGTCTGATGACAGTGAAGAAGGAGGAGTTCCTGGCCCTTAAGCAAGGGTCATCATCTGTCAGTGAGTACCGGGACAGGTTTCTGCAGTTGTCTCGCTATGCTCCTGAAGATGTCAACACCGATGCCAAGCGACAGTACCGTTTCTTGAGAGGCTTGGTTGACCCTCTGCAGTATCAGCTGATGAATCATACCTTCCCGACATTCTAGCACCTGATTGACAGAGCAATCATGACAGAAAGGAAGCGTAAGGAGATGGAAGATCGTAAGCGCAAGATCAGTGGACCCCAGCCTGGAAGCAGCAGTCGTCCTCGTTTTTTAGGCAATCAACCTCAGCAGTTCAGGCAGAATCAGCGTCCACCTCAGCAGCGTCAGCAGCGTCAGCAGTATCAGCAGTTCCAAAGGCAGTACCCTCAGCATCAGTACCAGAACCGTCAGAGCAATCAGTCAGGAGGTCAGTTTTCGAGGCAGAATCAGCAGACACCTCGTCTTCCTGCCCCAACAAACCAGCAGAACGGTCAGGCAGCACCAGCTCAGGTTGGAAACAGAGCATGTTTCCACTGTGGAGAGCAAGGCCATTGGGTGATGCAATGTCCGAAGAAGGCAGCCCAGCAGCAGTCAGGCCCCAATGCCCCAGCAAAGCAGAATGTGTCCCAGCCTGGATCAGGCAACCGCCCTCAGCAGCGCTATAATCACGGAAGATTGAATCACCTGGAGGCTGAAGCAGTTCAGGAGGCTCCCGGCATGACAGTAGGTATGTTCCCAGTCGATTCCCATATTGCAGAAGTGTTATTTGATACTGGAGCAACACTTCTTTCATTACTGCATCATGGGTAGAAGCACATAATCTTCCAATTACTACCATGTCAACCCCATTCAAATTGACTCAGCTGGTGGTAGAATTCGAGCTGATAGCATATGTTTGAATGTAAGTGTGGAAATAAGGGGGATAGCGTTTCCCGCTAACCTTATAGTAATGGGTACTCAGGGAATAGATGTCATCCTAGGGATGAATTGGCTAGATAAGTATCAGGCAGTTATCAGTTGTGATAAAAGGACAATCAAGTTGGTGTCCCCACTAGGAGAGGAAGTGGTGACCGAGTTAGTCCCACCTGAGCCGAAGAAAGGAAGTTGTTATCAGATGGCTGTCGATAGCAGTGAAGCAGACCCGATTGAGAGTATCAAGGTTGTGTCTGAATTCCCAGATGTGTTTCCAAAGGATTTACCGGGTATGCCACCAGAGCGGAAAGTTGAGTTTGCCATAGAGCTTCTTCCTGGAACCGCCCCCATCTATAAGAGAGCTTACAGAATATCTGGACCAGAGTTGGTTGAGCTTAAGAAGCAGATTGATGAGCTATCAGAGAAAGGTTACATCCGGCCAAGCACCTCGCCTTGGGCCGCCCCTGTCTTGTTTGTGGAGAAGAAAGATGGCACAAAGAGGATGTGTATCGATTATCGAGCTTTGAATGAAGTCACGATCAAGAACAAGTATCCCTTGCCCAGAATAGAAGATCTGTTTGACCAGTTGAGAGGAGCCAGTGTGTTCTCCAAGATTGATCTGAGGTCAGGTTATCATCAGCTCAGGATCTGGCCTTCGGACATTCCGAAGACGGCATTCATTACCAAGTATGGGTTGTATGAGTTCACAGTGATGTCTTTTGGTTTGACCAATGCACCAGCGTTCTTTATGAATCTGATGAACAGTGTATTCATGGATTACCTTGATAAGTTTGTGGTGGTATTCATTGATGATATTCTGGTTTATTCTCAAAGCGAAGAAGAACATGCAGATCATTTGAGGATGGTATTGCAGAGATTGCGAGAGCACCAGTTGTATGCAAAGTTGAGTAAGTGTGAGTTCTGGATCAGTGAAGTCCTGTTCTTGGGTCACATAATCAACAAAGAAGGATTGGCTGTGGATCCGAAGAAAGTGGCAGACATTTTGAACTGGAAAGCGCCAACGGATGCTCGAGGAATCAAGAGCTTCATTGGAATGGCCGGATATTATCGGCGATTCATTGAAGGGTTTTCGAAGATTGCGAAACCAATGACAGCGTTGCTAGGCAACAAGGTTGAGTTCAAGTGGACCCAGAAATGTCAAGAGGCCTTCGAAGCGCTGAAAGAGAAGTTGACAACAGCGCCTGTCCTAGTCTTGCCTGATGTGCACAAGCCCTTCTCGGTGTATTGTGATGCTTGTTACACAGGTTTGGGATGCGTGTTGATGCAAGAGGGAAGAGTTGTGGCTTACTCGTCCCGACAGCTGAAGGTTCATGAGAAGAATTACCCAATCCATGACCTAGAGTTGGCAGCAGTGGTTCACGCACTGAAGACATGGAGGCACTATCTGTATGGACAGAAATGCGATGTTTACACAGATCACAAGAGTCTGAAGTACATATTCACTCAGTCAGAATTGAACATGAGGCAACGAAGATGGTTAGAGCTGATCAAAGACTATGAGTTGGAGATCCATTACCATCCAGGCAAAGCAAACGTAGTGGCAGATGCTTTGAGCAGAAAGAGTCAAGTCAATCTGATGGTCGCTCGTCCGATGCCTTATGAGTTGGCCAAAGAGTTTGACAGGTTGAGTCTTGGATTTCTGAACAATTCGCGAGGAGTCACAGTTGAATTGGAACCTACCTTGGAGCGAGAAATCAAAGAAGCGCAGAAGAATGATGAGAAGATCAGTGAGATCCGGCGACTGATTCTAGATGGCAGAGGCAAAGATTTTCGAGAAGATGCTAAAGGTGTGATATGGTTCAAAGACCGCTTGTGTGTTCCCAATGTCCAGTCCATTCGGGAGTTGATTCTCAAGGAAGCTCATGAAACAGCCTATTCGATTCACCCTGGCAGTGAGAAGATGTATCAGGATCTCAAGAAGAAATTCTGGTGGTACGGAATGAAGAGGGAAATCGCAGAGCATGTGGCTATGTGCGATAGTTGCCGAAGAATTAAGGCAGAGCACCAGAGACCAGCTGGATTGTTGCAACCGTTGCAGATCCCTCAGTGGAAATGGGATGAAATCGGTATGGATTTCATAGTCGGATTGCCTCGCACTCGAGCCGGCTACGATTCTATTTGGGTAGTAGTGGACCGTTTGACCAAGTCAGCCCACTTCATACCAGTCAAGACCAACTACAGCAGTGCAGTACTGGCAGAGTTGTATATGTCTCGGATCGTTTGTCTTCATGGTGTGCCAAAGAAGATAGTGTCAGACAGAGGAACGCAGTTCACCTCTCATTTCTGGCAGCAGTTGCATGAAGCTTTGGGCACACATCTGAATTTCAGTTCAGCTTATCATCCGCAGACAGATGGCCAGACTGAAAGAACCAATCAAATTCTTGAAGACATGTTGAGAGCCTGTGCGTTGCAAGATCAGTCCGGATGGGACAAGCGATTGCCCTATGCAGAGTTTTCCTATAACAACAGTTACCAGGCCAGTTTGAAGATGTCACCGTTTCAAGCGCTCTATGGAAGGAGTTGTAGAACTCCGTTGCAATGGGATCAACCTGGAGAGAAGCAAGTGTTTGGGCCAGACATTTTGCTTGAAGCCGAAGAGAACATCAAGATGGTCCGAGAGAATCTGAAGATAGCGCAATCAAGGCAGCGAAGCTATGCAGACACAAGAAGAAGAGAGCTGAGTTTTGAAGTCGGAGACTTTGTCTATCTGAAAGTGTCACCGATCAGAGGAGTCAGAAGGTTCGGAATCAAAGGCAAGCTAGCACCCCGCTACATTGGTCCATACCAGATCCTCTCAAAGCGTGGAGAAGTGGCCTATCAGCTCAGTCTGCCAGAGAATTTGTCAGCTGTGCATGATGTCTTTCATGTGTCTCAGTTGAAGAAGTGCTTGCGTGTGCCAGAAGAGCAGTTGCCAGTGGAAGGTCTGGAAGTCCAGGAAGACTTGACCTATGTTGAGAAGCCAGCTCAGATCCTTGAGGTTGCAGACAGAGTCACCCGAAGGAAGACCATCAGAATGTGCAAAGTCAGATGGAGTCACCACTCTGAGGAAGAAGCAACCTGGGAGCGTGAAGATGATCTGATGGCCAAGTACCCAGAGCTCTTTGCTAGCCAACCCTGAATCTCGAGGGCGAGATTCTTTTAAGGGGGATAGGTTTGTAACGCCCTGAATTTTGCAGTTGAATTTTTTCTTTTCTTTACTCGCCAAAATTCGGGCGTTACCTTTTCTTTTTCTTTTTCCCCTCGCTAAACCTTGATCTTTTCCAAAGTTAGCGGGATTCGGTTTGGAATTCCCGTGTAAGAAAAACTCTAAGGATACTTTGTGTTGTTTGATGCACCATGCCGAACCTTGCATTTTTTTGATTGTTTGAAAGTGCAAACGCATTCATCTAGAAAGATCGGATTTCGAAAACAGGGAAATAATCTTTTCTTTTTCTTTCTCTCTCTTTCTCTCTCCTCTTTTTCTCTCTCTCCCGCGCCGTGGGCCGACCCCGGCCGGCCCAGCCGCCCCTGGCGCCCCTCTTGGGCCCAAAGAGGCCCAGCCGCCCCCCCATCCCCCCCCTTTTTTTTTCCCCAAGCCCTCTCCCTCTCCCTCTCCCTCTCATTTTCCCTCTCTCTCTCCCTAGCGCCGCCCCTGCCCTAAACCGCCGCCGCCCGTCCCTCGCCGTCGTTCCCCGACGCCGGTGAGCCGCCCCCCCTCCTCTCTCCTCCCTCCCTCTCCCCTTTCCCCTTCTCTCCCTCCCCGGCCCCACCGCTGCCCTGGCCGCGGCCGGCCGCCTGGCCGCGCCGCCGGCCGCCTGGCCGCGCCCTGGCCGGCCCCGGCCGCGCCCAGCCGCGCCCCGGCCCGCCCCCTGCTCGGCCCCAGCCGGCCGCTGGCCGCCCCAGCCCGACCCCCCCGCGCCCGCCTGGCCGGCCGGTTCAACCGGGCCAGCTCGGCCGCCCCGGCCCCCAGCTCGGCCGCCCTCCCCCGCGCGCCCGCCCAGCTCAGCCGCCCAGCCCAGGGCCGGTTCAACCGCCCTAGGGCCGGTTCAACCGCCCCCCCCTCTGTTTTTTTTATTTATTTTTTATTTTATTTTATTTACTTTCTGTGATCATAATTACTTTATTTTAGGTAGACTGATCATTGTTCATGCTATGGAAAATAGGAAGTTTAATTTAAAATTCCGTTATGCTGTTGATTCACGTAGTTAATTGTTTATCCCGTGCAATGTTGATCAACTAAAAATGATTAGGTTTCCATTAGTATATATATATAACAGAATTCTTTTGTTAAGAATCAATTGTAACTAATCATTAGTGCATAAACTTTAAACCCCTGCGAGACCCTTTCCCGTTTCTTTCTAACCATAACAAATGCGATGTCAAATGTCATACTTGATGCATATTCGTTTTACCTGTTCCCTTGTATGGTGTACTGTTCTTTTGTATTAAATATGTGGATGTATGTATGTTTGCGCTCGCATAGAGAACGATCCGGTCGAAGAGCCCGAGGAATTCGCAGGAGAAGCCCCTGAGCAGCAGTCGGTTGGTGGAGGCAAGTGTCCTTTGACCTATCTCTGTCCTATTCATTCTTTAATTCACTTCCCGCATTACACATTTATACTTAAGGATTGACTAGCTTTTGTTATCCATGTCCTTGTTTACCTATTTGGGTCGGATTATTACTGCTTAGTCTGATGCTATTGCTCAACTCTAATCAATGAACATGATGTGATTATCTATGATACGCTGTTTTCCCCTTCTTATTTATGATCATACTTGTGGCATTTAAGGGGACTCGAGCGGTTTCTCGAGTGCCTCTCCGTAAGGACCTGTTCAATGGATGACCGCCCGGGAAAACAGTGCAACCATGAGGGTGGAATGGGACGCCCTTAGCTGAATAATTAGAGGAACCGGGGTGTAGTTCGCTTAGCCGTTGTGCCGTCAATGGGGCTCGGTGTATGCGGCTCGCTCTGCCAAGGTTGATTTGTCCCTTGGGGAGGAGTGCGGTACATTTAGGAAACCTAACGGGTGGCTACAGCCCCGGGGAATCTTTGTAAAGGCTTCGTAGTGAATCCCTAGCCATTCACCTTGGGAGTGAATAAGGGTCTTGCAAGCCCGGGCTAGAGAGGGAATCACGGCTTGTGGGTAAAGTGCGCAACCTCTGCAGAGTGTTATGAAACTGATATATCAGTCGTGCTCGCGGTTATGAGCGGCCAAGGGAGCTCCAGAGATTAGTGATATTTGATCAGAGACATTTTGGTACAGGTGGCAATGAGATTGATGGTTCTGATTATGATTATGGTATTGGTAAGTGGTATTCTTTCCGTTTGGAAAGGATACATTGGGCTAATAACTTGGGTTAATGTTAAAACCTGGCTCTCTACTAGTAAGTAATAACCTGACCAACTAAAAGCAACTGCTTGACTTATCCCCACATAAAGCTAGTCCACTACAGCCAAACGGGATGCTTGCTGAGTATGTTGATGTGTACTCACCCTTGCTCTACACACCAAACCCCCCCCAGGTTGTCAGCATTGCAACCACTGCTCAGGAGAAGATGAAGCTGTGGAAGGAGACTTCCAGGAGTTCCAAGACTATGACGAGTTCTAGGCGTGGGTTAGCGGCAACCCCCAGTCGGCTGCCTGTGAAGGCCGCGTTATCTACGTTTCTTTTCCGCACTTTGATTTATTGTAAGAACTATATGGACGTCTCAGACGTATGATGTAATCGACTATTATTTCCCTTTTAATGCTATTTGAGCACTGTGTGATGATGTCCATGTTTTGTAACTGCTGTGTACGTGAATAACTGATCCTGGCACGTACATGGTTCGCATTCGGTTTGCCTTCTAAAAACTGGGTGTGACACTTCGCCTTGCTGATCTTCAGAGAAAGATCGATGAAGCCGCTGAGGAAATGCGTCACCTCACCCAAAATGACCAGGACCGGCAGCCTCAACGCATAGAGCTTCGCCAGGACAGTTTCTATGATGATGATGTTTGGTATGATGATTTCCACCATGGAAATTTTACTTTTGATGATGTTTCTCCTTTGTCAGCAGAGCTGCAGGCTACAGCATGGCCTTCATCATACAAGCCACCCCAGCTTCCCATGTATGATGGGCACTCGGATCCTAAGCAATTTTTGATGAGCTATGAAGCAACAATATCCTCATATGGAGGCAACGCCGCTGTCATGGCAAAGTCCTTCGTCATGGTAGTCCGAAGTGTGGCCCAAACATGGTACTCTTCCCTCCGGCCAGGGACAATCACGTCATGGCAGAAGCTTAAAGACATGCTGGTCACCACTTTTCAAGGGTTTTAGACGAAGCTAGTCACTGCTCAGGCCTTGTTCCAGTGTACACAAGACCAAGAGGAGTACCTTCAGGCGTATGTCTGAAAGTTCTTGCGTCTGAGAGCACAAGCGCCTACAGTTCCCAATGAAATTGTCATTGAGGCCATGATCAAGGGTCTTTGGCCAGGGCCCAGGGCTCAATATTTTGCCAAGAAACCCCCCAGATTCTGGAAAAGCTGCTTCAGAAAATGGATGAGTACATCTGGGCTGATAATGATTTCCGCCAAAGAAGGGAAGAAGCTTATAGGTTTTCTAAGATGACTAGGGGCTTCGGAGAGAGAATCCACCCTAGGCATGTCAGATCAATCCACAGCTCCAGTTAGAATGATGACAAAGGGAGCCAGTTTTAGAGATCACAACACAGTTCTCAGCCTTTAGGGCAGCAGCAAAGCTCCTTCAGGCCACCAACTCCAAGGGGCAGAGGCGGCAGGGGCTTCAGAGGAAGATATGGGGATCAGCCCAGGAAAATTTATTGCTTATTCTATGGTGAAGACAAGGGCCACACTACAAGAACGTGCCAGATTACCATTCAGAAGCAAAAAGAGATTGCCGAAGCAGAAGCTCGGCAGAATCAGCCGAAGCAGGTCTTACATACTGCTTCGTGCTACTCTCCCTACATACTAGAATATGTGGGTAATCAACCTGCAGCTTCTGTTGCTTTAGCAAACCATGCACAAGCTTCCCGGCCTTAGCTTCCACCGCCACCACCATTGCCACCTACTCAAGGCCAGCAGCCAGAAGGGCATCAGCACTCCCAATAGCAACGCGATTTCAGGGAGGAGTCCGAAGCTCGTACAGTCAATAGCACTGTACCAGAATCGAAGCACATATACTGAGGAATATCCTACTTCTGAAGTACTTTTATCTTTTATGCCATTTTTACTTTCTATATGAGAGACAAGTAATGAAAAATTCAGTTTAAATTTTTTGTAATAACTCTACCTACACCACAATGAAATATATCTTCTTCATAGATTTACGAAGCTTGAAAGACGAATTAAAGGAATGAAATAATTCTCGAAGCTCAAAAGTAGTTCCTAAGGGAATGCAGAGCCAAAATTGACGAAGCTACAAAAGTTGTTCCTAAGGGAGCACAGCGTAAGTTTTCTGCTCAAAAGTTGTTCCAAAGGGAATGCAGAGCCAAATACCACCGAAATATAAGGTGAAGAAGTTCAAAAGTTGTTCCTAAGGGGATGCAGAACTTATACCACCGAAATAGAAGGTGAAGAAGTTCAAAAGTCGTTCCTAAGGGGATGCAAAACTTATTTCACCGAAATAGAAGGTGAAGAAGCTCAAAAGACGTTCCTATGGTAATGCAGAGATTAGACTCAAAAGATGTTCCTAAGGGGATGCAGTCTTCCATGTACCAGTGTGGGCTCATGTGCGGGTGTTAAAACATCATCATATTGCATACCATCGCATCATTTAGCATAACATCACATCATACATCATATGGCATCAACAGAAAGATTGGGTACGAAGCAAACTTTCGGAAATACTTCGATTGAATAAAAATGTGCTAAGACACGAAGCAAGCTTCGGGGGTCAATTCTATCAGATATTTCCCTAAAAGGGGTGTCCTTCTTTACGAAGCATGAAAAGAAGGGAAGGTGTTTTTTCGCCGAAGGCTCAAAAACCGGTATGTCCGTATGTTTCATGCATCACAAAGAAATAAATTACAATAATTTACATATTCGATCCAGTGTTACTGTTGGGCGCCTTCGTCTTCCGAAGGTCCTCAAAAACATGATTAACAATGTTTTTCCAAGTGTAATATATGTACAGGAGCCTTCGAAATCGGAATGAAGCTGTCCACAATATGAAAAGAACGGTTGGGACGAAGGTCGAACTAGTCCCGAAGCTATGTGCAAGGAAGCTTCGGCTCAGTAGCAGAAAGGGAACCGACTTAAAGAGGAAAAGACTTTTTAGTCCTCGATAGATTGTCCTAATGTCAATAGTAAACATGAAGGGCATGAATGTAATTTTGCACAGGCTGCGCCCTGTGCCTATAAATAGATGAACAGTACTCCCGTACTGTTCACGCTGACTTGTATTCATTTGTGCGTCACACTTGTACTTTTGTCTTCCGTCAAGCCGAAGGTACATTTGTAATTCAATATTGTTTCTATCTTTCTGTAATAATATAATGAGAATAAATTAATAATGTTATATGATTGCTTATGTTGTCTTCTATATCCTGTATGCTTCTTCTTCTATTATCATATACTATGGTGATGAAGGTATGTCCTTCGTAACCTTCGTCTGAAGATCATTATATCCTAAGGGGAATAATGTTTTGAAGGACAAAGGGTATTGACATTTAACTTTTTTGTGTTGCCTTGTTCTTAACTTATAGCATTTGAGAACAAGTCTCCAACATTGGCGCCCACCTCCGGTGAACTCATTCGGCCACCTTCGGCAAGCACTGACCTTCGTCATGCCGCCAAAGAAGATAACTGCACCAGGGGCTGCTGCACTACAGCCACTGGACACAAATCAGGAGATTCTCTCTCTTCGAGAGGCTCGAAGCCAGAAGAGAAAGGCCACCAGTCCAACACTCTAGGAGGAGGAGTTGGACCAAGAGATTAGGGACATGGAAATCATCCATCAACAAGTGCAAAGGAAGAAGGAGAAGATGGCCCGACTGGCCGATCTTCAAAGGAAGATTGATGAAGCTACTGAAGAAGTACGTCATCTAGTCCAAGATGAACAAGACCGAAGGCCCCAGCACAGGGAGCTTCGTCAAGAGGGCCTATTCAACGAAGATGGATGGTATGATGATTTCAATCATGATACTTTTACTTTTGATGATGCTTCTCCCTTAGCAGCAGAACTACAGGCTACTCCATGGCCCCCATCATACAAGCCACCCCAGCTTCCCATGTATGATGGGCATTCAGATCCGAAGCAGTTTTTGATGAGTTACAAAGCAACTATATCTTCGTATGGGGGCAACACCGTAGTCATGGCGAAGTCTTTCGTCATGGCAGTCCGGAATGTAGCCCAGACATGGTATTCTTCTCTTCGGCCAGGGACTATCACGTCATGGCAGAAGCTTAAAGACATGCTGGTTACCAGTTTCCAAGGCTTTCAAATGAAGCCAGTCATAGCCCAGGCCCTGTTCCAATGCACGCAAGACCACGAAGAATACCTTCAGGCATATGTCCGAAGGTTCTTGCGACTGAGGGCACAAGCACCTATAGTGCCCAATGAAATTATCATTGAGGCCATGATCAAGGGTCTTTGACCAGGACCTATTGCTCAATATTTTGCAAGAAAGCCCCCACAGACTCTGGAGAAGCTGCTTCAGAAGATGAATGAGTACATCTGGGCTGATAACGACTTCCGCCAAAGAAGGGAGGAAGCTTACAGATTCTCAGAGATGACCAGGGGCTTCGGAGGACGAATTCACCCAAGGCATGTCAGATCGATCCACAGCTCCAGCCAGAGCGATGACAAGGGAAATCAGCCTCAGAGGTCACAATACACCTCACAACCTTCAGGGCAACAACAAAGCTCTTTCAGGCCGCCAGCTCCAAGGTGCAGAAGCGTCAGGGGCTTCGGAGGAAGATATGGGGATCAGCCGAGGAAGATCTACTGTTTATTCTGTGGTGAGGACAAGAGTCATACTACAAGAATGTGCTAAATCACTATTCAGAAGCAAAAGGAAATCGCAGAAGCTGAAGCTCGGCAGAATCAGCCGAAGCAGGTCTTGCACATTGCTTCATGCCACTCTCCTTACATACCAGAGTATGTGGGCAATCATCCTGCAGCTTCTGTCGCTTCGGCTAGCCATTCACAGACTTCCTAGCCACAACTCCCACCCCCACCACCACTACAACCAACCTACTCCTGAAGCCAGTAGCTAGAAGGGCACCAGCACACCCAACAGCAACGGGAGTTCAGGGAGGAATCCGAAGCTCGCACAGTCAACAGTACCGTGCCAGAATCAAAGCACATCTATTGAGCGATATCCTACCCCCAAAATACTTTTATGGTTTATGTCATTTTGTTTTTTAACAAGAAACAAGCAATGTAAATCTAGTTTTAATTCTCTGTAATAGTTTTGCTTTTATCAGAATGAAATATATCTTTTTCACAGATTTACGAAGCTCAAAAAGTGTCGAAGCTCAAAAATCGTTCCTAAGGGAATGCAGAGCTAAAAATTGCCGAAATTACAAAAAGTCGTTCCTAAGGGAGCACAGTGTAAGTTCTGCCGAAGATACAAAAAGTCGTTCCTAAGGGAGCGCAGTGTAAGTTTTCTTCTCAAATGTAACACCCGGCTTTAAGGAACAAAGCCAGGTGCGTCTCATACATGCGCCAAGAAGACAACATATATAATAACAGAGTGTATAGAGATAAATGTCATAAATCATCAGAGTAATTATTACATAGCGGAAGACTTATTACAAAATAGAAGTATAACCATAAAACGAACTAAGGATCGTCGGCGCCAATGTCGACTGAGAAACGCCACCTAGATCAGATCGAACTCCTCGCCTTGAGGCTCCTCCTGAACCACCTGCTCTACTCCTGTGGGGGGGGGTGTGAGACAGCAAGAGTGAGCTCACATACGTTCATAGCTCAACAAGTCGTGGGGAATAATGTGGCATGAACTCACCAAAGGTGGGAGTTCATGAAGTGTAAGGCTGATCAATGGAATAAAGGCTGAAGCTGAGCATTGCTTTTATAAGTTGGTCAAAATTTTATTAGCAGTTACTAAGTGTAAGTAAATACCAAACCTTAATAATAATAAAGAACAGTAATAGTAAAATAATCCCAAATGCGATGCAAATGTCCAATTAAATTTAGGTTCCATAGTTAATCATGTGAGGGTCCGAGCCGCTCATGACCGTGAGCATGGCTAGTATACCAGTTTTACACTCTGCAGAGGTTGCGCATCTTTACCCACAAGTCATGTTACCCATCTGCCAAGAGATGGCCAATCCCATACACCTCTACCGAGGAGGCGAGGCAGGGTAACACTACGAGGCCTTTACAAAGTTCCACTAGCTTCAGACTACCCGCTACAGTTTATGGGAAGATCCAGTGCAGGGTTCCTGGCTGACCGCCATCGCAGCAAAATCAACCAGGGACCTCCCTACACTGACCTCTCCCCTACTGCCCTTGCCCCTTTCGGGTAAGGTAGCCCTCCCCTAGCTTTCCTAGTTAATCAGCCAAGGGCGTCCCATTAAACCCTTGTGGTAGCACTGTTTTCCCGGGTGGTTCTCCATGTTCCCATTAACATAATGATCTTAACATGAACAAGGAAGAATAAAATAGATAACAATAAATAGTATAACAATGAGTGATGAATATCTCTATACCCTAATCCACATAAAGCAATAGCATGTACTACCCAAAACTTTAGTAGTAAAACCAGTGGTGAAGCAAGGTATAAAGATAGTCAAATCTAGGGTATCCTATTGGGTCCCATCAAAATTATCCTATGCAGATCATTATGATTAATAAGAACATGAATAGGTAAAAGAAGTGATCAAGGGCACAACTTGCCTGGCACTTGAGATTCCAGGTACCAATTTGCTCAGATGACACGTGTCCTCGCGCTAGACGTAGCAATACAAGCAAACATGGTATATACAAAATTAACATCACACCAAACATAAGAATATACTGCATAATAATGATCTACACGTTGCTACGAGACTAACGCAACTTGAACGGATCAAATCGGAGTTAAAACGGAGGAGTTATGAATTTCCTAAGGTTTTATGTATTTGATATAAGATTAATTAGGAAATAAATTTTGTGGTGACATTCATGTCAAAACAGAGGTACTAATTGATAAACAATAATACTACAAAATTATAGGAATTGGAATGAATAAATTTGGACTAAGTATGCATTTTCTATGAATTAAACACACTTTTGTATTTATTTTTTTGCATTAATAAGTATTTTTCAAATGAATTTATTGATTTTCTAACTATCTGGACCGAGCACTAAATTTGTAAACATACGGGGGCGAAATCATAAATGTTCCCCAGACTCAGCCCAAACCTAGGGTGGACGGCGGGTTTATTCGACTAAAAGACAGGGGCTCTTTTAGAAAACCACCCCGCTGAAGGGGTATCGGATGATCTAAGCCGTTGGATCGTCAACCACCGAACCAGATTAGATCTGGCCGCCCGCGAAGCGGTACGTCGCACGGCCCGTCCATTCTGCGATCAACGGCGCAGATCTAATTACTCCGAAATCTCCCCCGCTCCGTCCGATCAAAGATCAACGGCCCCGATTTAATGTCGCGAAGGGGTATCGTCTGCTTCTAATCAGAGCCGTTCCTTGGACATCAGACGGTCGCGCGCCCTTCTTCCCAATTGTTACCGACGGCGGCGGCGCAAAGCCCACGCACGGCGGCGAGCACACCGGCGAAACGCAATCCCGCGGAACAACGAAGTATGATGGCAATTACCTGGCGTAATCGAAAGAGGAAGAATAGGCGAACGTGGACGTCCAGGACTCACCGGCGATCGAAGAGGTTGCAATCCCGCCTGTTGGGGGCCTTCGTCCTCCGAAGGTCCTCAAAAACATGATTTGACAATGTTTTCCAAGTGGATTATGTGAACAGGTATCTTCGGACTCAGAATTGTGAACATGAAGCACGGTCAGGACGAAGCCTGAACCAGACGAAGGACGAGCTGATTACCAAGCTCTACGAAGGATGGTGCACAGCCGAAGCTGTGCGCAGGGAAGCTTCGTCGTGATAGCAGAGGGGGGAACCGACTTAGAGATGAAAAGACTACGTGGACCTTGACAGATTTTCATAAGTCATTGACAAATGTAATGGACATGAATGTAATTTTACGTGGGCTGCGTCCCACGTCTATAAATAGATGAACAGTACTCCCGTACTGTTCACGCTGACTTGGCATTTGATTTTGTGTCACGCTTGTACTTTTCATCTTCTCTCAGGACCGAAGGTACATTTGTAATTTGAAATCATTTCTATTTTTCTATGTTAATAAAATAGAAATGATTCTATGACGATGTTTATATTATATTTCACACTTTATATGAATCCTTCGTCATTACTTATTATATCTACGAAGGTATGTCTTTTGTGACCTTCGTCCGAAACTCATTATTTCCCGAGGAGAAATAATGTTTGGAAGGACGAAGGACTTTAACACTTAACACTTTTTATGTTGCCTTGTTCTTAACTCTTAGCATTTGAGAACAAGTCACCAACATTGGCGCCCACCTCCGGTGAACTCACTTCCACTTCGAGTTTTTTGAACATCTTCGGAAGCTATAGACCTTCGCTATGGCGCCGAAGAAAGCTTCAGCGACTGGGGCTGCAGCACTGCAACCACTGGACCACAACCAGGAGACTGTCTCTCTTCGGGAGGCCCGAAGCCAGAAGAGAAAGGCCGTCAGCCCGACGCTTCAGGAGGAAGAGCTAGACCAAGAAATCAGGAATATGGAGATGCTACATCAACAGGTGCAGAGGAAGAAGGAGAAGATGGCCCGGCTAGTTGAGTTGCAAAGGCAGATAGACGAAGCCTCTGAGGAAGTTCGCCATCTTACTCACGATGAGCAAAACAGAAGGCCTCAGCAGAAAGACCTTCATCAGGAGGGCTTCGTCAACGAAGATGACTGGTATGACAATTTCCATCAGGGAAATTTTGTTTTCGATGATGCTTCTCCTTTGTCCGCAGAGCTACAGGCTACACCTTGGCCTCCATCCTATAAGCCACCCCAGCTTCCCATGTTCGACGGCCACTCAGACCCGAAGCAGTTCTTGATGAGCTACGAAGCAACAGTGTCTTCGTATGGGGGCAATGCTGCAGTCATGGCGAAGTCTTTCGTTATGGCCGTCAGGAATGTTGCTCAGACCTGGTATTCCTCCCTTCGACCAGGAACGATCACCTCATGGCAGAAGCTGAAGGATATGTTGTTAACCAGCTTTCAAGGATTTCAGACGAAGCCGGTCACTGCTCAAGCTTTGTTCCAGTGCACTCAGGATCATGAAGAATACCTTCAGGCGTATGTCAGAAGGTTCTTGCGTTTGAGGGCGCAGGCACCAACGGTGCCCAATGAAATTGTTATCGAAGCCATGATCAAGGGGCTTCGTCCTGGACCTGCAGCCCAATACTTTGCTAGGAAGCCTCCTCAGACTCTGGAGAAGCTGCTCCAAAAGATGGACGAGTACATTCGTGCTGATAATGACTTTCGCCAAAGAAGGGAGGAGGCCTTCAGATTTTCTGAGATGACCAGGGGCTTCGGGGGAAGATTCTATCCGAGGCATGTCAGGTCCATCCACAACACTCAAAATGATGATAAGGGGAGTCAGCAGAACAGGCCGCAGTGCTCCTCACAGGCTTCGGGGCAACAGCAAACTTTCTTTCGGCCACCAGCTCCAAGAGGCAGAGGCGCCAGGGGCTTCGGCGGGAGATTTGGAGATCAACCAAGGAGGACATTTTGCTTATTCTGCGGTGAGAACAAGGGCCATACCACCAGGATGTGCCATGTCACCATCCAGAAACAAAAGGAACTAGCAGAAGCTGCAGCGCAACAGGGACAGCCGAAGCAGGTCATGCATACTGCTTCGTACCATCAGCCTTACATCCCGGAATATGTGGGCAACCACCCTGCAGTTTCCGTAGCTTCGGCGAGTCAACCTCAAGCTTCATGGCAACAGCCCCCGCCTCCACCTCCGCTGCAACAAGGCCAACAGCCAGAAGGGAGCCAATATGTTCCGCACCAAAGGGATCTCAGAGAGCAATCTGAAGCTCGCACAGTCAATAGTACTGTGCCAGAATCGAAGCACATTTATTGACAGATATCCTACTTTGATAACAGTCTTTTCCGTTTAAGTTCTATTTTTTGTGTAATAAAGAACATTTCAGTTTTCATATAATAGTTTCGTGGTTGGTTATGAGGAAAATCTATCTTCTCCACAGGCTTAAGTTGCTGAAGCTTAAATAGTTGCGGTAACAAGGAGGACCTTCGAATTATTAAAAATCCTTCGAAGCAACAAAAAGTCGTTCTAAGGAACGCAGAGTAAGTTGCCGAAGTTACAAAAAGCCGTTCCAAAGGGAGCGTAGTGTAAGTTTTTTGCTCCAAAGACGTTCCTAAGGGAATGCAGAGCATACAGCGAAAAATCAACGCTGATACCGCCTAAGTAAAAGGCGAAGAAGCTCCAAAGACGTTCCTAAGGGAATGCAGAGCTTATACCGTCTAAGTAAAAGGCGAAGAAGCTCCAAAGACGTTCCTAAGGGAATGCAGAGCTTACGAATATATTTTGTGTGTATCTTCGGAACAAATGTCATTTGCATAACATAACATCATCACATCATTTTGCATAACATAAGCATCATACATCATGTTGCATTTGGCAAAAGAAGGGGACACAGTATCAACCTTCGAAAGGACGCTTTGAGAAAGTGAAAATTGTGTAAAGTCACGAGGGAATACAATGATAATCTTCGGAATACAGCTTCGGAGAATATTTTTACGAAGCATGGACGAGCTTCATCAGAGCAATATCGAAATTGTATAGCTTCGGAGAATGTTTTCACGAAGCATGGACGTGTTTCATCAGAATAATTTTAACGGAGAATGTCTTCTTCACGAAGCATGAAAAGAAGGGAAGGTGTTTTTTCGCCGAAGGCTCAAAAATGGTATGTATGTAGAGTTTCATGCATCGTAAAGAATTGAATAATGAAAAGAGACTTGTATATTACATTCAAATGTACAAAATGTTACATAGATCACACTTTAAATGTTTTTTCTAAATAGCATCTAGTCTTCTCTTAATACTGCTTCGGCGGCCTCATTTAGAAGTTGATCAACAACTTTATCCATGATAGCTTCGGCCATTTGTTTAATTTCGTCATCCCCTTTTGTGTGAGGGTCAGCAGACGATCCAGCAGGTTCTGAGGGAAGAGAACATTTCTTCATTACTATTACAAATCGCGGGCAAAGTTTGAAATAAAAATTGCAACACAATAAGAACGACTAATTAATACCTAATTGCCCTTCGGGCTCTGTACTTCTTTCGGCAGCTTCTGCAACTTTCCTAGCATCATGGATGCCTTTTTCACTTCTTTGAATAATTTCTTGTGCCATTTCTCGGCCGCCGTTGTCCCAGATATCAGTGAAGAACTTACCGCCAACCATGCTTGCTTCGGTTGAGGGATCTTTGATGTCTTCAGAGGACAGGGCAGCTTCGGACTGAGCTAAGGATTTTATATGTTCACAACCTTTCTTCTCCAAAACAGCAGCAACTCCTCTGGCGCCTGAAAAAGCGCAGATGTCACCGCGGCTGCTCAGGATTTCCTCGAAGGCTTCTGCTTCGTGACTAATCCAGTCCAGTGGACCTTCGGGATTGCCTCTTGAAAAGTCCTCTTCACTAGAAAAGGCGCCAACGCTGGCGAAGCTGGATTTTATCTTTTTGACGCATTCTACAGATTTAACATAGCATTTCCTCTGAGATGCACGAAGCTCCTTAACACTTAACTCCAAATTATTGACCAAATGATCACTAAGTTCTCGTTTTGTTTCCTCAAGCACACGTTCCTCTTTAGCTCTAGGTAGCTGTTTCTGAAGATCTTTAATTTCACGTTTTTGGGCTTCGACCTAGGTTTTTGAAGCAGCTTCGTCCTTCTTTACCTTATCTACCAGTGTAAGCAGAATTTTATCCTTTTCCAGAGCTTCGTTTCTCAGTTTGATAACTTCGGAGCGTAAATTGTTGAACGCAATGTCATAGCTTTCATCTTCGGCGCTTTTTTGGGCTCTTAATGCGTTGCTTAGAATCAAGCCCTATACGAAAAAGAATCCATATAAGAATAAAGGAATGAATTACGTATTAAAAAAGTTTTTTCAAGCGCTTAATTTCCATACCTTTAGGCTATTGTACGCAAGACTGTCTGCGAGATCCTCTTTCGTCATGGCGCATAATCCAGCTTCGAGCTTTGGGAAACCCATACTTCTAGCCATCTCCCGGCAGACAGATAATTCTTTGTTATCAGGGAGGCAGTATAGGAAGTCATCTTCATTTGTCCCATTGAATACTACTGCCCCCTTCGGATACTTTAACTCTCTAGCATAGTGATTCGCTTCATAGGTCTCTTCTTCAGACAGTTTCTTCCCCGAAGCATGTCGCACGATGTAATCGCATATGCTGGAGGGAGCTTCGGGGGCGGCAGTGTCAATTTCTTCAACCAAAGCTGGTTCTGATATTTTCTCGGATTGTTCCTTGGTGGGCTCTGAAGGCCCAGCTTCAGCTTCAGCTTCAGCTTGTTGTTTCGAAGCTTCAGTAGATGCTTCAGCGAGTTCAGCAGACTCCTTTGCGGTTGTGCTTGAAGACTTAATTGTCTCCAAGACATCCAGTACGTTCACCATTCTTTTTCTTCTTGGGGTCACCAATGGGCCCTTTTGATTTTTTGTTGTTTCGACATTTGCTGAAGGACTTAAAATTTCTGATGTTTTTGGCCCTTCAATCTTCGGTTTTTCTACTGCTGAAGGCGCTTCAGTTTTCTCTTCTATCTTCGGCACTGGAGCTGGTTCTGTAGCTTCAGAGGCCAAAGAAACTTCACCAATAAATTCTGGCACTGTGGCCGGCTCAATAAAGCGCGTTCGATGGGTGAGCACCTTCATCTTTTTCCTTTGAGGCGCTGGCTCACTAGTGGCACTCGTGGTAGCTTCTGTCGCAGGAGAAGTATTTTTCCTTTTGCGACCCAATACCGGATAGTGATAGTCAGGGTAGATAAACCCGACTGCGTCAAATACACGGTTGAGCCTTTTCTTCTTTCGGCCTCTGAAGGCTGCTGATAACGCAGTGTTCTCGGCCTTCGAATATGCCCCAAGAAGTTCGTCACTTAATGTTTCAATGCTTTTCAACCAATCGTCATCAGGTTCAACAAATTTATCCCCATATTTGAATGTGTATTTCAGTCTGACTAGTCCGCCTTCGTCGGACTCTTTAATGGTCTCCTTCGGCATTTCCCACTTTTCTGCAAGTGGCCATACCCTGAAGGCAATGTGCTCTTGGATCAAGTCCCTTGTCCCAATGAAAGAGCAGATTACGCCGAAGGCTCTTTGGCATTCCTCGGCTGCTTCGTCCATTTCAACCTTCGGCCTTCGAAGTCCGAAGCGTTGCCAGATGGGGCGCATAATGATACTCTTAACATTTTCTTGCGCTGATAAGTCATTCTTTACATAGAACCACTCTGTCATCCAGGCTCCGGGCCACCTCTTCCGAAAGGTTGGCACAGGGCAGCTTGACCCGGAGCGGGCACCGAAGCTGTAACACCCAAAGTTGTTGTGATATTGTTCTTTCCCCCAGGGCTTCATCTCATATAACAACTCATGAATATTGCAAAAGCTTTTAGCATTTGGTTCTAAACCTTGGCTTCTCGCAGCCCAGACAAACAACCCCATTCTTATGATAGCTTCGGGAGTAATTTGATGAATGTAGACTTGAAATGTCTTCAGGACTTCAACAACAAAGTTGCTTAGGGGGAATCGAAGCCCAGCCTTGAGAAAGCTTCGGAAGATTACGACTTCATCTTCTTCTGGGGTGGGAGAAGTCTTTTCTCCAGCATCAGCCCTCACAATAGATATATCACGAAAATACCTCCCCCTCATATTATCAATATGATTCTGCTTAATAGTGGTTTTCCCGAATACCGTGTGACTTGGCCGCCATGGTCGATCTTCGGCCTCTTCCCCACCACTTTCTACATCATAGCTGTCGCTGTCACCAGTATCTTCGGACAAACCTTCAAGAATCTCCTTGGTGATTTTCTCCGTATTGGTCTCCGCCATCGCTATAAGGAACCCCAAATTCTTCTCTTCGTCGAGACTCAGCTTCGTCTCGGCAGGGATCTTCTTACCTTCAGACATCTTCGGAAACGCTAAAAAACTGTTTTCGAGGCCGAAGCTTCAGAAGCAAAAAGATCAAATCTTAGTGCGCAAGAGCTAAAAATTTAGTGGGCCGAAGCAGATGGCAAGTGTGCGTACCAAATAAGTTTGCGGTATGATCTTATTTATACTCCCAGGGCGTCAAAAATTGAAAGACCCCGCTTGTCAGTGAATGTTGCTATTCTAGCAAAGGGAAGGTGTTTTTTCGGACCTTCGGCTCAAGGCCTTCGTCCATATCGCAATCTGAATTTATCGTTAAACAAATTAATATTGCGAGGGGCTACTGTTGGGGGCCTTCGTCCTCCGAAGGTCCTCAAAAACATGATTTGACAATGTTTTCCAAGTGAATTATGTGAACAGGTATCTTCGGACTCAGAATTGTGAACATGAAGCACGGTCAGGACGAAGCCTGAACCAGACGAAGGACGAGCTGATTACCAAGCTCTACGAAGGATGGTGCACAGCCGAAGCTGTGCGCAGGGAAGCTTCGTCGTGATAGCAGAGGGGGGAACCGACTTAGAGATGAAAAGACTACGTGGACCTTGACAGATTTTCATAAGTCATTGACAAATGTAATGGACATGAATGTAATTTTACGTGGGCTGCGTCCCACGTCTATAAATAGATGAACAGTACTCCCGTACTGTTCACGCTGACTTGGCATTTGATTTTGTGTCACGCTTGTACTTTTCATCTTCTCTCAGGACCGAAGGTACATTTGTAATTTGAAATCATTTCTATTTTTCTATGTTAATAAAATAGAAATGATTCTATGACGATGTTTATATTATATTTCACACTTTATATGAATCCTTCGTCATTACTTATTATATCTACGAAGGTATGTCTTTTGTGACCTTCGTCCGAAACTCATTATTTCCCGAGGAGAAATAATGTTTGGAAGGACGAAGGACTTTAACACTTAACACTTTTTATGTTGCCTTGTTCTTAACTCTTAGCATTTGAGAACAAGTCACCAACACCGCCCACGGAGGAGAGCGGATTCGCGGCGGCGCTTGTACTCCGGTGAGCGATTCCCAACGGTGTGCCCCCTCCGAGGTCCACAGATCACTCGCGCAGGTTCCGGGTACTCCGGTTATGATCCTCGGTCCCTCCTACGGCTCCAATCGACGGCGAATGGGTGGAAAGGCTTGGCGGATCTCACTCTTCTCTCGATGGCACGGCAATGGCGACTGGGTTCGTTACGGCGAGCTCGTTCGGCATGCAAAAAGGGGCACAACCGAGGCGTCCTTGTCTCTATATATCACGCGCGGGTCCAGGGGTCAAGGCGCAACGGCTGCTGCCGATTCTACCGGGACGCTGACGGAGTCCGGCGCCCACGGGATCTACGGCGAAGTCGTCGGGAGGTGTGGTTGCGGCGTAGAAGACGACGACACTGACTTCTGGGCCCCACGTGAGAGTGGCGGAGCGGTCGCACGGCCGGATGGGGATGGTGCTGACGAGGCCGGCCCACCCGTCAGTGAGGAGGCGCGCGATGGGCGGCTGACGCGTGGGGTAAGGGTGTCGGCACCAAGGGGGGTTTGGGCTGGGCGGTAGGTGTTAGTTGGGCCAGGGAGTGAGAAATCGGCCCACACGTGTGGCCATCTTTCTTCTTTTTTTTTCCTTTTTCTGATTTCCTTTTCTCCTTTTGGATTTCAAATTCAAATTTGAATCCAACTTTCAATGTGAACTCATATTCGTTTTGAATGTACAAACTGAACCCAATAATATGGATGGTTTAACTATATTATATATATATTTTTATATGTTTATATATTTATCTCTTGTATAACCTTTTTCTTCCTCTATTCTAAACTCCAATTTGCAAATTAGGGTCAAATCTCCAAATTTGGGTTTTAAATTTTTTTATTTATTTTTACATTGTCACAAAAAAAATGCACACACAATGAAACCTCAGCATGATGCACCATTCTTTTATTTAGTACATTTATTGTTAGCCAAGGATAATTCCATGATTTGAAATATGCAAAAAAATGGAAATAATAACACAAGTGGTCAATTAAACCCTTTATATTCCTCAATTCTTGGACATTCCACTACTCTTGCCATTTGGGTATTACAAATCCTACCCCCCTTAAAAATAATCTCGTCCTCGAGATTTAGGAAGGACTAAGGAAGAGATGGGGAAAGTCTATGCGAAGTTCTTCTTCTCTCTCCCACGTTGCTTCATCTTCACCGTGGTGACTCCATTGTACTTTGCACATCTTTATAACCTTATTCCTTGTGACACGAGTCATTGTGTCAAGAATCTCGATAGGATACTCCGTGTAAGTCAAATCACCCTGAACACTTAGCTCTTCCATTGATAACTGTTCCTCAGGGACACGGAGACACTTCTTAAGTTGAGACACATGAAATACATTATGCACATCAGATGGATTATCAGGTAGCTCGAGTTGATAGGCCATCTCTCCAACTTGCCTAGATAAAACTCAGAATGGTCCAATAAAGTGAGGGAACAATTTGCCCTTAACTTTGAATCTTCTCATACCCCAGAGTGGTGACATCTTGAGGTACACCTGATTTCTTTCCTCAAATTCTAGTGGTCTTCTTCTATTATCAGCATAGCTCTTTTGCCTTTTGAATAAGTTCAGGTCCAAAGAACTGTCTTCCTCCAGTTTGATCCCAATATAGTGGAGTCCTGCATTTTCTACCATACAGAGCTTCGAACAGTGACATCTTCAGACTGGCCTGAGAACTCAGCATAAGGTAGACACTTGTTCCAACTATTACCATGCTGAAGGGCACAAGCTCTCAACATGTCTTCCAATACTTAATTAGTCCTTTCAGTCTGTCCATCAGTCTGAGGATGGCCGAACTAAAATTCAACTTCACATCCATATTCTCATGAAAACTTTTCCAAAATCTGGAGGTAAACTGTGATCCTCTATCTGAATCGATCTTCTTCAGTATACCGTGTAGAGACTCAATCCAAGACATGTATAACTTAGCCAATTGTGATCCCTTATAGATGGTCTTGACCGGAATAAAATGAGCCACTTGGGTCAGTCTATCCACAATAACCCATATAGAATCGTATCCTTTCAAGGTGCGAGGCAATCCAGTAATGAAGTCCATACCAATCTCTTCCCACTTCCATTCGGGTATCTTTAGTGGATGCAGTAGTCCAGCTAGTCTTTGGTGTTCGACCTTAACTCTTTGACACACATCGCACATAGCCACATGCGTAGCCATATCTCTCTTCAATCCATACCACTAGTATTTTCTGCTTCGAATCCTGATACATCTTGGTACTACCAGGATGAATAGAATAATCCAAGTCATGGGCCTCCTTTAAAATAGTCTCATGAAGGCTTTCAATCTCCGGAACACATCTCTTGTATCTTAGTATCACCAATTTGTCCTTTGCGGATTTCTTGCTCCAAGGTAGGTTCCGCATCAATAATAACTCCTTCAGTATGATCAACTATCCCCAGGTTAAGTCTCCTGAAATCCTCAACAATCTCATCGAGTAGCTGGGCAACAACAGCTAAATGAACATGCTCCTTTCGACTCAAGGCATCTGTAACCAAATTTGCCTTGCCCGGGTGATAGTGAATTTCCAAATCGTAATCCTTAATAAGCTCCAACCAACGGCGTTGCCTAAGGTTGAGATCCTTCTGAGTGAATATATACTTCAAACTCTTATGATCCGTATATACTTGGCACTTCTCGTCCCACTTGAATTCTCTTTCCTTCACCAAAAGCGAGGTCATAAGCTTAGCAATCTTAGAAAATCCTTCAATAAATCTCCATTAATATCCTGCAAGTCCCAAGAAACTTCGGTCCTCCGTAACCGTAGTGGGTATGCTCCACACCACTATCTCCTTGACTTTAGCAGGATCCACTGATATCCCTCCATTAGAAATGATATGTCCAAGAAATGGCACCTTGTCAATCCAAAACTCGCACTTGCTAAACTTAGCGTAGAGTTGATTATTTCGTAACTTCTGTAGCACCAACCTTAGATGTTGTTCATGATCACTTTCATTCTTAGAATAGATAAGAATATCGTCGATAAACACCACGACGAATCTGTCCAAATAATCCATAAACTCTTTGTTCATCAAATTCATGAAATAGGCCGGTGCATTGGTTAATCCAAATGACATAACAGTAAACTCATATAATCCGTATCGAGTCGAGAAATCCGTCTTGGGAATATCTGATGGCCTAATCTTCATTTGATGGTAACCCGATCGGAGATCAATCTTCGAGAATACGCTTGCACTTCTCATCCGATTAAATAAATCCTCAATGCGGGGTAATGGAAACTTGTTCTTCACAGTGACATCATTAAGGGACCTTTAATCCACACACATCCCTTGCAAACCATCTTTCTTCTTTACAAACAAAACTGGTGCTCTCCAAGGTGAAGACTCGGACGAATGCACCCAGCCTCTTGTAACTCCGTTAACTGCTTCTTCAGTCCCTTTAACTCTTCTTCAGACATCCTGTATGGCCGTTTGAACGTAGGGGCAGTTCCACGTAAAAGATCAATTACAAACTCAACTTCCCTATCTGGTGGCATCACTGGTAACTCCTCTGGAAAGACATCCGGAAAATCCCTAACTGCACGGATGTTGTCACCCAAAAACTTCCCATCCACTAAAAATGTCGCTAGTCTGGTGGCAGTAGTTACTGCAATTCCAACTTCAAATCTTTCTCCTTTGGAATTGGTGAGTTCTACGGTACCTCTACCACATGCTATAACGACCTTTGCCTTTCTTAACCATGACATACCAAGGATCAGATCTATACTGCTTGGCTCCAATATTATAGCAGTAACTCCAAATTCTCTACCCATAATGGTCAATGTCAATCTACGTGTCATTTGATTCGCCACAACAGGCCCTTTAGGTGTAATTACTCTCATGGGCTTTCTCATATTGTCCAACACATATGCCCAAACCAAAATCTCAGCATGACGCATAATTTTATTAGCAACACATGGGGACAGATAGACCTTTTTATTCCTCCTAAAATAGTATCATACCGAATACTAACTAAAGGAACATGTAGATATTACAAATAGTAGTAATTTATATATATGTTTATGTAGCTTGGTGGAGCTGGTGGTGGTGAAGATGGTGGTTGTTGTTGTTGTCTCTCCAACCGTGATTGCCTTATTTCTTGTTGTATCTCCAGACGGGCCTGACGTATTTCCTCGCGTTCTTGTCTTATCTGGTTTTGCATTTCGGTCACCATGTCTGTCAATTGTTGTATTACCAGCCTTTGGGTTGCAATCACTTGATCGGTTTCAACGGGTGGAGGATTTGGAGGATTCATTTTTGTTTGCTGTTGCGTGATAATCTTTCCTTTCCTGGTATTGACCATCTGAGTTAGATACATAAGGTAAGAAAGAGCAGTAGACAAGGCAGTAATTACAATCATGTTACTTTGGGGGACTTATTAGCTAAGTAGATTAGTGTGTCACCTACTAAAGCTAATACATTACATTATAGTGGTACATGCTAAAATGCCCATCTATACTATTTCAATCAATCAAAGAAGCAAATCAGGCATTGATCATCAGAACAATCAACCAATATTTTTAATAGAGAAAATAGTTTTGATTTGGTCTTAGGCCTCCTATCTCTTAAATTGTCATAGGGGTAGGGATTCCAAGGTGTGAAATCCATCTTGTCTTAGAATAGAAAAGGTAAGAATGATCAGAGTAGAACAGTAGAAGGTGAGATGGGCTCAAGATAAGTATAGAGAGATCCAGAGTAAGGTAAGTATAGAATGAATCAGAATAAGATAAGTAGGTAAGGGTTTGTCCATTTCTATCTAGGTTTCGTCCTACAGTCAACATTTCCTCTGATACCACTTCTGTAACACCCGGCTTTAAGGAACAAAGCCAGGTGCATCTCATACATGCGCCAAGAAGACAACATATATAATAACAGAGTGTATAGAGATAAATGTCATAAATCATCAGAGTAATTATTACATAGCGGAAGACTTATTACAAAATAGAAGTATAACCATAAAACGAACTAAGGATCGTCGGCGCCAATGTCGACTGAGAAACGCCACCTAGATCAGATCGAACTCCTCGCCTTGAGGCTCCTCCTGAACCACCTGCTCTACTCCTGTGGGGGGGGGGGTGTGAGACAGCAAGAGTGAGCTCACATACGTTCATAGCTTAACAAGTCGTGGGGAATAATGTGGCATGAACTCACCAAAGGTGGGAGTTCATGAAGTGTAAGGCTGATCAATGGAATAAAGGCTGAAGCTGAGCATTGCTTTTATAAGTTGGTCAAAATTTTATTAGCAGTTACTAAGTGTAAGTAAATACCAAACCTTAATAATAATAAAGAACAGTAATAGTAAAATAATCCCAAATGCGATGCAAATGTCCAATTAAATTTAGGTTCCATAGTTAATCATGTGAGGGTCCGAGCCGCTCATGACCGTGAGCACGGCTAGTATACCAGTTTTACACTCTGCAGAGGTTGCGCATCTTTACCCACAAGTCATGTTACCCATCTGCCAAGAGATGGCCAATCCCATACACCTCTACCGAGGAGGCGAGGCAGGGTAACACTACGAGGCCTTTACAAAGTTCCACTAGCTTCAGACTACCCGCTACAGTTTATGGGAAGATCCAGTGCAGGGTTCCTGGCTGACCGCCATCGCAGCAAAATCAACCAGGGACCTCCCTACACTGACCTCTCCCCTACTGCCCTTGCCCCTTTCGGGTAAGGTAGCCCTCCCCTAGCTTTCCTAGTTAATCAGCCAAGGGCGTCCCATTAAACCCTTGTGGTAGCACTGTTTTCCCGGGTGGTTCTCCATGTTCCCATTAACATAATGATCTTAACATGAACAAGGAAGAATAAAACAGATAACAATAAATAGTATAACAATGAGTGATGAATATCTCTATACCCAAATCCACATAAAGCAATAGCATGTACTACCCAAAACTTTAGTAGTAAAACCAGTGGTGAAGCAAGGTATAAAGATAGTCAAATCTAGGGTATCCTATTGGGTCCCATCAAAATTATCCTATGCAGATCATTATGATTAATAAGAACATGAATAGGTAAAAGAAGTGATCAAGGGCACAACTTGCCTGGCACTTGAGATTCCAGGTACCAATTTGCTCAGATGACACGTGTCCTCGCGCTAGACGTAGCAATACAAGCAAACATGGTATATACAAAATTAACATCACACCAAACATAAGAATATACTGCATAATAATGATCTACACGTTGCTACGAGACTAACGCAACTTGAACGGATCAAATCGGAGTTAAAACGGAGGAGTTATGAATTTCCTAAGGTTTTATGTATTTGATATAAGATTAATTAGGAAATAAATTTTGTGGTGTCATTCATGTCAAAACAGAGGTACTAATTGATAAACAATAATACTACAAAATTATAGGAATTGGAATGAATAAATTTGGACTAAGTATGCATTTTCTATGAATTAAACACACTTTTGTATTTATTTTTTTGCATTAATAAGTATTTTTCAAATGAATTTATTGATTTTCTAACTATCTGGACCGAGCACTAAATCTGTAAACATACGGGGGCGAAATCATAAATGTTCCCCAGACTCAGCCCAAACCTAGGGTGGACGGCGGGTTTATTCGACTAAAAGACAGGGGCTCTTTTAGAAAACCACCCCGCTGAAGGGGTATCGGATGATCTAAGCCGTTGGATCGTCAACCACCGAACCAGATTAGATCTGGCCGCCCGCGAAGCGGTACGTCGCACGGCCCGTCCATTCTGCGATCAACGGCGCAGATCTAATTACTCCGAAATCTCCCCCGCTCCGTCCGATCAAAGATCAACGGCCCCGATTTAATGTCGCGAAGGGGTATCGTCTGCTTCTAATCAGAGCCGTTCCTTGGACATCAGACGGTCGCGCGCCCTTCTTCCCAATTGTTACCGACGGCGGCGGCGCAAAGCCCACGCACGGCGGCGAGCACACCGGCGAAACGCAATCCCGCGGAACAACGAAGTATGATGGCAATTACCTGGCGCAATCGAAAGAGGAAGAATAGGCGAACGTGGACGTCCAGGACTCACCGGCGATTGAAGAGGTTGCAATCCCGCCCACGGAGGAGAGCGGATTCGCGGCGGCGCTTGTACTCCGGTGAGCGATTCCCAACGGTGTGCCCCCCTCCGAGGTCCACAGATCACTCGCGCAGGTTCCGGGTACTCCGGTTATGATCCCCGGTCCCTCCTACGGCTACAATCGACGGCGAATGGGTGGAAAAGCTTGGCGGATCTCACTCTTCTCTCGATGGCACGGCAATGGCGACTGGGTTCGTTACGGCGAGCTCGTTCGGCATGCAAAAAGGGGCACAACCGAGGCGTCCTTGTCTCTATATATCACGCGCGGGTCCAGGGGTCAAGGCGCACCGGCTGCTGCCGATTCTACCGGGACGCTGACGGAGTCCGGCGCCCACGGGATCTACGGCGAAGTCGTCGGGAGGTGTGGTTGCGGCGTAGAAGATGACGACACTGACTTCTGGGCCCCACGTGAGAGTGGCGGAGCGGTCGCACGGCCGGATGGGGATGGTGCTGACGAGGCCGGCCCACCCGTCAGTGAGGAGGCGCGCGATGGGCGGCTGACGCGTGGGGTAAGGGTGTCGGCACCAAGGGGGGTTTGGGCTGGGCGGTAGGTGTTAGTTGGGCCAGGGAGTGAGAAATCGGCCCACACGTGTGGCCATCTTTCTTCTTTTTTTTCCTTTTTCTGATTTCCTTTTCTCCTTTTGGATTTCAAATTCAAATTTGAATCCAACTTTCAATGTGAACTCATATTCGTTTTGAATGTACAAACTGAACCCAATAATATGGATGGTTTAACTATATTATATATATATATATTTATATGTTTATATATTTATCTCTTGTATAACCTTTTTCTTCCTCTATTCTAAACTCCAATTTGCAAATTAGGGTCAAATCTCCAAATTTGGGTTTTAAATTTTTTTATTTATTTTTACATTGTCACAAAAAAAATGCACACACAATGAAACCTCAGCATGATGCACCATTCTTTTATTTAGTACATTTATTGTTAGCCAAGGATAATTCCATGATTTGAAATATGCAAAAAAAAAATGGAAATAATAACACAAGTGGTCAATTAAACCCTTTATATTCCTCAATTCTTGGACATTCCACTACTCTTGCCATTTGGGTATTACATCAAAAGTCGTTCCAAAGGGAATGCAGAGCCAAATACCGCCGAAATATAAGGCGAAGAAGTTCAAAAGACGTTCCTAAGGGGATGCAGAACTTATACCACCGAAATAGAAGGCGAAGAAGTTCAAAAGACGTTCCTAAGGGGATGCAGAACTTACACCGAAAAATAAGCGGTGAAGCCAAAAAATAAATGGCAAAGAGATCGTTCCTAAGGGGACGTAGAGATTGTGTGTTTCAGCGTTGGTGTGTGAGTGTGTGTCTTCGGTATTAGCATCATTCTTTGCATCATATCATCACATCATCTCGCATAGCATCATATCATACATCATATCGCACCAATGACACGAATTTAGTAAGAAGTCAATCTTCAGAGAATGCTTTATAAAAGTGAAAATATGCTAAGGCACAAAATATACAGCTTCATCAGCTCTGTTGCAAAAGAAGGGATTCCTTGTCTTTACGAAGCGTGGATGTACTTATGAAGCATGGATATTCTCACGAAGCATGGATCTTTTTCTTTACAAAGCATGAAAAGAAGGGAAGGTGTTTTTTTTTGCCGAAGGCTCAAAAATGGTATGTACATAAAAGTTTCATGCATCGCAAGGAAGTGAATTATAAATAATATACATAATAGATTCAAAGATATACATATTTAATATTACAGTCTTTTTACAACAAAGCTACATTGACCATCTAAAAATGTTTTTTCAATAACAACTAGTCTTCCTTCAGAACCTTCTCTGCAACCTCATTTAGCAATTTATTGACGACTTCGTCAACAACAGATTCAGCTATATTGATGATCTCCAGTGCTTCCTTCGTCTCTAGGTCGGCCAGGGGGTCGAACGGTTTCAGTGGCGGAGATAATTCAGCTACAGTAAAAATTAATTAGTCCGAAGCTACAAAAACAAATACCGAAGCTAGATGCCGCAAAGCAATACCTATGCGTCTCTCGCGCTCTGCAGCTTCTTCGGCTTGTTTTGCTTGTACTCGGGTGTCATGGATGTCTTTCTCACTTTTCTTCATGATTTCGTGAGCCATCTCTCGGCCACCATTTACCCAGATGTCATTGTAAAATTTCCTACCCATTAAGCTTGCTTCAGCTAAGGGATCCTTTGTGTCATCCACGGAGATGGCAGCTTCGGCCTGGGCCAGGGTCTTGACATGGTCGTATCCCGCCTTCTCCAGAATGGCTAAAATTCCCCTTGCACCGGAGAACGCACATACATCCCCGCGATCACTTAAAATCTCTTCGAAAGCTTCGGCTTCTCCACTTATCCATTCGATAACACCTTTAGGATCGCCTCGTATGAAGTTATCTTCGTTAGAATAAGCGCCCACATTGGCGAAGCTAGCCTTTATTTTCTCCACGCAGCCCAATGATTTTTCAAAGCATCTTTCTTTGGATGCGCGAAGTTCTTCAACTGTTATTTCTAAATAGTTTCTCCAATATTCACTAATATCTTGGTTAGCTTCTGCGAGACCACACTTTTCTTTGGCTTCAGCCAATTGTTTCCAAAGGTCTTTGATCTCATTCTTTTGAATCTCAGCTTGAGCCTTGAAACTAGCTTCATCTTCTTTCACTTTGTTTATCAATGAAATCAAGATCTTGTCTTTTTCAAGACCTTCGTCCTTAGTTCGATTACCTCTGAACGAAGGTTGTTCAGAGCCATTGTATATCCTTCATCTTCAATGTTTTTCTGTGCTCTAAGGGCATTGCTAAGAATTAAGCACTGCAAGAGGAGGACAAAATTAAGAGTAAACAAATAAAATATTTTGATTTCAAAATACAAAATTAGCTTTTTATACCTTTATGCTATTATACGCCAAACTGTCAGCAAGCTCATCCTTTGATAATATTGAAAGGCCATCTTCTAGTGTCGGGAATCCGATGCTTCTACCTATCTCTCGGCAGACGGATATCTCTTTATTATCCGGGAGACAGTACAGAAAATCTTCTTCCCCACTGCCATTAAACACTAATGCCCCCTTCGGGTATTTTAATTTTTGAGCATAGTGTAGTGCTTCTAGCTTTTCTTCCTGAGAAAGTCTCTTCCCAGAAGCATGACAAATGATGTAATCAATGCTTTCCTTTGAAGCTTCAGTAGCAGCAGCTTCAACCTCTTCAGACGCAATTTCCTTTGCCACTTTTTCTTCAACTACGGCAGGCTCTGTCTCGGTGGGCTCTGAAGGCCCAACTTTGGTTTTAGCTTGAATTTTTGCAGCCTCGACTTCTGCTTGCTTTGTTTCAGCTTCGGGTAGGGCTTTGGAAGCTTCGACAATTTTTCCTGAAGGAGCAGGACTCAAGGATTTTGTTGTTTCTAGTACAACATCTAACACGTTTGCCATCCTCCTCCTCTTAGGAGTTGCGGCAGAACCCCTTTGTGCCTTTGGCACTGTTATCTCTGTTGACGGACTCAAAATCTCTGGCATTTTTGTTATTTTTTTTTTCAAATTTCGACCCTTCAGCCTTATCCTTATCAGCCTTCGTCTCAACCAACTTAACTGAAGGTAACTTCGGCTTTACAACCGACTCTTCAATGATCTGCACAATCAGAGCAGTCACTCTTGTTTTAGCAGCTGAAGAGGCTTCCTCGCCAAACTCAGGCACCATGGTCGGTTCAATGTAACATGGCCGATGGGTAAGAACCTTCATTTTTTTGCCCTTTGGCATAGGCTCAACTGGGCCGACCAAAGCAGCAGCCTTTCTCTTTTTCCCCTGTCCCCGCAGCGGGTAGAGGTAGTCGGGGTAGACAAAGCTAATGGCATCAAAAACTCTATTAATTCTCTTTTTTCCCCGACCCCCGAAGGCTACGGACAAGGCATTGTCTTCTGTCTTGGAATAAGCTCCAAGCAAATCATCACTTGTAGCTTCGATGCACTTCAGCCAGTTGTTGTTTGGTTCATCAAATTTATCCCCAAACCTGAATGTATACATCAGCCAGACCAAATCAGCTTCGCTAGACTTAGTGATGGTCTCCTTCGGCATTTCCCAGCTTTCTACAAGCGGCCACACTCTGAATGCTATATGCTCTTGAACTAAATCTCTTGTGCCGATGAATGTAACGCCCCGAATTTTGCAGTTGAATTTTTTCTTTTCTTTACTCGCCAAAATTCGGGCGTTACCTTTTCTTTTTCTTTTTCCCCTCGGCCGCGCCCTGGCCCCCCGGCCAGCCCCCAGCCCCGCCCAGCTCAGCCGCCCGCGCCCGCGCCCGCGCCCAGCTCGGCCGCCCTGCCTAGGGCCGGTTCAACCGCCCTAGGGCCGGTTCAACCGCCCCCCCCCTGTTTTTTTTATTTATTTTATTTTATTTTATTTACTTTCTGTGATCATAGTTATTTTATTTTAGGTAGGCTAATCATTGTTCATGTTATTGTAATAGGAAGTTCAATTTAAAATTCCGTTATGCTAGTTGATTCACGTAATTATTGTTTATTTCATTCAATGTTGATCAACTAAAATGACTAGGTTTCCATTAGTGCATATAACAGAATTCTTCTGTTAAGAACCAATTGTAATTAATCATTAGTGCATAAGATTTAACCCCCCCTGCGAGACCTTTCCCCGTTTCTTTCTAACCATAACAAATGCGATGTCGAATGTCATACCTGATGCATACTCACTTTATTTGTTCCCTTGTGTGGTGTACTGTTCTTTTGTATTAAATATGTGGATGTATGTATGTTTGCGCTCGCATAGAGAACGATCCGGTCGAAGAGCCCGAGGAATTCGCAGGAGAAGCCCCTGAGCAGCAGTCGGTTGGTGGAGGCAAGTGTCCTTTGACCTATCTTTGTCCTATTCATTCTTTAATTCACCTCCCGCATTACACATTTATACCTAAGGATTGACTAGCTTTTGTTATTCATGTCCTTGTTTACCTATTTGGGTCGGATTATTACTGCTTAGTCTGATGCTATTGCTCAACTCTAATCAATGAACATGATGTGATTATCTATGATACGCTGTTTTCCCCTTCTTATTTATGATCATACTTGTGGCATTTAAGGGGACTCGAGTGGTTTCTCGAGTGCCTCTCCGTAAGGACCTGTTCAATGGATGACCGCCCGGGAAAACAGTGCAACCATGAGGGTGGAATGGGACGCCCTTAGCTGAATAATTAGAGGAACCGGGGTGTAGTTCGCTTAGCCGTTGTGCCGTCAATGGGGCTCGGTGTATGCGGCTCGCTCTGCCAAGGTTGATTTGTCCTTTGGGGAGGAGTGCGGTACATTTAGGAAACCTAACGGGTGGCTACAGCCCCGGGGAATCTTTGTAAAGGCTTCGTAGTGAATCCCTAGCCATTCACCTTGGGAGTGAATAAGGGTCTTGCAAGCCCGGGCTAGAGAGGGAATCACGGCTTGTGGGTAAAGTGCGCAACCTCTGCAGAGTGTTATGAAACTGATATATCAGCCGTGCTCGCGGTTATGAGCGGCCAAGGGAGCTCCAGAGATTAGTGATACTTGATCAGAGACATTTTGGTACAGGTGGCAATGAGATTGATGGTTCTGATTATGATTATGGTAATGGTAAGTGGTATTCTTTCCGTTTGGAAAGGATACATTGGGCTAATAACTTGGGTTAATGTTAAAACCTGGCTTCCTACTAGTAAGTAATAACCTGACCAACTAAAAGCAACTGCTTGACTTATCCCCACATAAAGCTAGTCCACTACAGCCAAACAGGATACTTGCTGAGTATGTTGATGTGTACTCACCCTTGCTCTACACACCAATCCCCCCCCTCCAGGTTGTCAGCATTGCAACCACTGCTCAGGCGAAGATGAAGCCGTGGAAGGAGACTTCCAGGAGTTCCAAGACTACGACGAGTTCTAGGCGTGGGTTAGCGGCAACCCCCAGTCGGCTGCCTGTGAAGGCCGCGTTATCTACGTTTCTTTTCCACACTTTGATTTATTGTAAGAACTATATGGATGTCTCAGACGTATGATGTAATCGACTATTATTTCCCTTTTAATACTATTTGAGCACTGTGTGATGATGTCCATGTTATGTAACTGCTGTGTACGTGAATAACTGATCCTGGCACGTACATGGTTCGCATTCGGTTTGCCTTCTAAAACCGGGTGTGACATAAGTGGTATCAGAGCCGTGCTGACTGTAGGACCGCTAACCTAGAGTAGAATGGTCGTTCTAAGGACTATAGACCTCTGTCCCTGCCTTGACTTTGATATCCGTTCAAAAGTTGGTCCTACTGACCAAACCTATGTTCTACTATATAATATACCTTGCTGAAAATTTTGTTTATCCAGATCCTTCATTTATTTATGATTCATTATTATTCTGATCCTTCATTTATTTATGATTCATTATTTGCTGGTCATATTAATTCTGTTCTCACCCTTTTGCTTGCGATGTCTTTTGTAAATGGCTCGTCTTAGACACACTGCACGAAAGTCCGTCATCCCCTTCTTACCCTCCCGCCTTGCTGAGCGTCCGCTTCGCCGTCCCGTGGCCGGACAGTCCAGCCACTTGGAGAGACTGCACCACCGCCTGCATGAGGAGCAGGAGCGTCGACGACAGGAGCAGCAGGGCTCTTCTTTCTCGCTCCAGTAGGAGATAGAGTCTGTGAGGAGCTGCTCTCCTGTGCTTCCCCTGGAGGCGCCCCCTGCACCACCACTGGGCGCCCCAGCTTCTGGAGTAGCCGCTGGAGGAGACCCAGCCGACGGAGGTGGCGACGACAGCTCGAGCCACGACATCGACTTCTCTGCTGACCATGAGCCGGAAGGATGGGTTGCTCGACCCATCACTCGCGACGCTGCTCGCGGGTGTCACTTCCACGACGCGCTCGACACCCTGCTACGTCGGGCACTTGACCGGCGTACTTGGTCCATCGAGTATCGCTGTGTGGTCTACCAGCATAGTCGCGGGGTCTACCCGGACCGCTGGGAGGCGACCTGTTTGGTGCGCCGTCCGGAGAACAGTCTCCAGGGCGCGGAGGCTTGCTCAGAGCACTATTCTATCTCTGAGCGGGACTCAGCTGAGGCAGCCATGCAGGATGCTGCACGGCGTGCGCTTTCGCACTACTGCTCGGTTCTCGGTGGGGTAGCTGACGGTCTTGACCTGAAGTACTACCCCCGCCGTCCATCTGGCAGCACAGGAGGCGTGATTGTTTCACCTGCTGGTGAGGACAATCCTAGGTTGAGCAGCACAGTCAACCTAGCCGCCGTGCTAAACACGGAGCTGGACCATGCATTAGACGAGCTGAGTAGGGCTCGTGCTGAGATCGCCTTGCTGCGGGCTGAGCGCGCGGAACGTTGTCACTTGGATGATGGTTCCCCCGCTCCCGTCGGGACTCAGCACCCGTACCGCTCACCTCGGCGTGGACTCCAGTCTTATGGCAATCCCAACTGCAAGACCAAGATAAATCTAGAACCATAGATCGTTAGAGTTGGATCTTGTAATTAATACAGAATATATATGCATAGATGCTTCAGTCTTAGTGTTAGTCTCGGTCTTAGTTAGTCTTAGTTAGACAGGGTAGTTTGCTATATCCTGTGCATTTATGTTTGTCATGATGAACTATGTTTGGTTTGGATCTTTGTAATGATTGTCACCAGAGTGTGGGTATCCCCTGCATTTTGGTTTACATATTATGTTAATGGAGTTAGTTATATAGTTGGGAAAACCTTTATTCTACTTTCCTCTTTATCTGAGAAGCTGTGTGGTCTGTGTTGGAGATCAGTGAAGATGCTCATCTGTTCAGTGCTGTTGGAGAATTCTATACTCTTTTCTTATGCTGCAAGATTTGCCAGATCAGTTCTGATGTGTGGTTGCGTTCTGCAGATGTCAGAGAACAGGCGCAGAGGAGGAAGGCATGCTCAGCAGGAGCAAGCCGCTCCGCAGGATGAGGTGCCTCAGCAGCAGCACCTGCCGCCCCCGCCCCCGATGTCGATCGAGCAGATGTTTCTGATGCAGACTCAGGCAGTTCAGGCCATCGGTCAGACTCTGGCCGCCATTCAGCAGCAGCAGCAGCAGCAAGCTCCACCCCAGCCTCAGATGCCTCAGATGCCCAGAGACAAGCGTGCTAAATTCATGAGAGGTCATCCCCCAACGTTCGCTCACTCTTCTGACCCCATGGATGCTGAAGATTGGCTGCGCACTGTGGAGCGGGAGTTGCATACCGCTCAGTGTGATGACAGGGAGAAAGTCTTATATGGTCCCCGTCTGTTGAGAGGAGCAGCCCAATCATGGTGGGAGTCTTACCTCGCCACCCATGCCAACCCCGATGCCATCACCTGGGAAGAGTTCAGAGGTAGCTTTCGTCAGTACCATGTTCCTGCAGGTCTGATGACAGTGAAGAAGGAGGAGTTCCTGGCCCTTAAGCAAGGGTCATCATCTGTCAGTGAGTATCGAGACAGGTTTCTGCAGTTGTCCCGCTATGCTCCTGAGGATGTCAACACCGACGCCAAGCGACAATACCGTTTCTTGAGAGGCTTGGTTGACCCTCTGCAGTATCAGCTGATGAACCATACCTTCCCGACATTCCAGCACCTGATTGACAGAGCAATCATGACAGAAAGGAAGCGTAAGGAGATGGAAGATCGTAAGCGCAAGATCAGTGGACCCCAACCTGGAAGCAGCAGCCGTCCTCGTTTTTCAGGCAATCAACCTCAGCAGTTCAGGCAGAACCAGCGTCCACCTCAGCAGCATCAGCAGCGTCAGCAGTATCAGCAGTTCCAAAGGCAGTATCCTCAGCACCAGTACCAGAACCGTCAGAGCAATCAGTCAGGAGGAGGTCAGTTTCAGAGGCAGAATCAGCAGACACCTCGTCTTCCTGCCCCAGCAAACCAGCAGAGCAATCAGGCAGCACCAGCTCAGGTTGGAAACAGAGCATGTTTCCACTGTGGAGAGCAAGGCCACTGGGTGATGCAATGTCCGAAGAAGGCAGCCCAGCAGCAGTCAGGCCCCAATGCCCCAGCAAAGCAGAATGTGTCTCAGTCTGGAGCAGGCAACCGCCCTCAGCAGCGCTATAATCATGGAAGACTGAACCACTTGGAAGCTGAAGCAGTTCAGGAGACCCCCGGCATGACAGTAGGTATGTTCCCAGTCGATTCCCATATTGCAGAAGTGTTATTTGATACTGGAGCAACGCATTCTTTTATTACTGCATCATGGGTAGAAGCACATAATCTTCCAATTACTGCCATGTCAACCCCCATTCAAATTGACTCAGCTGGTGGTAGAATTCGAGCTGATAGCATATGTTTGAATGTAAGTGTGGAAATAAGGGGGATAGCATTTCCCGCTAACCTTATAGTAATGGGTACTCAGGGAATAGATGTCATCCTAGGGATGAATTGGCTAGATAAGTATCAGGCAGTTATCAGTTGTGATAAAAGGACAATCAAGTTGGTGTCCCCACTAGGAGAGGAAGTGGTGACCGAGTTAGTCCCGCCTGAGCCAAAGAAAGGAAGTTGTTATCAGATGGCTGTCGATAGCAGTGAAGCAGACCCAATTGAGAGTATCAAGGTTGTGTCTGAATTCCCAGATGTGTTTCCAAAGGACTTACTGGGTATGCCACCAGAGCGGAAAGTTGAGTTTGCCATAGAGCTTCTTCCTGGAACCGCCCCTATCTTTAAGAGAGCTTACAGAATATCTGGACCAGAGTTGGTTGAGCTTAAGAAGCAGATTGATGAGCTGTCGGAGAAAGGCTACATCCGGCCAAGCACCTCGCCTTGGGCCGCCCCTGTCTTGTTCGTGGAGAAGAAAGATGGCACAAAGAGGATGTGTATCGATTATCGAGCTTTGAACGAAGTCACGATCAAGAACAAGTATCCCTTGCCCAGAATAGAAGATCTGTTTGACCAGTTGAGAGGAGCCAGTGTGTTCTCCAAGATCGATCTGAGGTCAGGTTATCATCAGCTCAGGATCCGGCCTTCGGACATTCCGAAGACGGCATTCATTACCAAGTATGGTTTGTATGAGTTCACAGTGATGTCTTTTGGTTTGACCAATGCACCAGCGTTCTTTATGAACTTGATGAACAGTGTATTCATGGATTATCTCGATAAATTTGTGGTGGTATTCATTGATGACATTCTGGTTTATTCTCAAAGCGAAGAAGAACATGCAGATCATTTGAGGATGGTATTACAGAGATTGCGAGAGCACCAGTTGTATGCAAAGTTGAGCAAGTGTGAGTTCTGGATCAGTGAAGTCCTGTTCTTGGGTCACATAATCAACAAAGAAGGATTGGCTGTGGATCCGAAGAAAGTGGCAGACATTCTGAACTGGAAAGCGCCAACGGATGCTCGAGGAATCAAGAGCTTCATTGGAATGGCCGGATATTATCGGCGATTCATTGAAGGGTTTTCGAAGATTGTGAAACCAATGACAGCGTTGCTAGGCAACAAGGTTGAGTTCAAGTGGACCCAGAAATGTCAAGAGGCCTTCGAAGCGCTGAAAGAGAAGTTGACAACAGCGCCTGTCCTAGTCTTGCCTGATGTGCACAAGCCCTTCTCTGTGTACTGTGATGCTTGTTACACAGGTTTGGGATGCGTGTTGATGCAAGAGGGAAGAGTTGTGGCTTACTCGTCCCGACAGCTGAAGGTTCATGAGAAGAATTACCCAATCCATGACCTAGAGTTGGCAGCAGTGGTTCACGCACTGAAGACATGGAGGCACTATCTGTATGGACAGAAATGCGATGTTTACACAGATCACAAGAGTCTGAAGTACATATTCACTCAGTCAGAATTGAATATGAGGCAAAGAAGATGGTTAGAATTGATCAAAGACTATGAGTTGGAGATTCATTACCATCCGGGCAAAGCAAACGTAGTGGCAGATGCTTTAAGCAGAAAGAGTCAAGTCAATCTGATGGTCGCTCGTCCGATGCCTTATGAGTTGGCCAAGGAGTTCGACAGGTTGAGTCTCGGATTTCTGAACAATTCGCGAGGAGTCACAGTTGAATTGGAACCTACCTTGGAGCGCGAAATCAAAGAAGCGCAGAAGAATGATGAAAAGATCAGTGAGATTCAGCGACTGATTCTGGATGGCAGAGGCAAAGATTTTCGAGAAGATGCAGAAGGCGTGATATGGTTCAAAGACCGCTTGTGTGTTCCCAATGTCCAGTCTATTAGAGAGTTGATTCTCAAGGAAGCTCATGAGACAGCTTATTCGATTCACCCTGGCAGTGAGAAGATGTATCAGGATCTGAAGAAGAAATTCTGGTGGTACGGAATGAAGAGGGAAATCGCAGAGCATGTGGCTAAGTGCGATAGTTGTCGGCGAATCAAGGCCGAACACCAGAGACCTGCTGGATTGTTGCAACCGTTGCAGATCCCTCAGTGGAAATGGGATGAAATCGGTATGGATTTCATAGTCGGATTGCCTCGCACTCGAGCCGGCTACGATTCCATTTGGGTAGTAGTGGACCGTTTGACCAAGTCAGCCCACTTCATACCTGTCAAGACCACCTACAGCAGTGCAGTATTGGCAGAGTTGTATATGTCTCAGATCGTTTGTCTTCATGGTGTGCCAAAGAAGATAGTGTCAGACAGAGGAACGCAGTTCACCTCTCATTTCTGGCAGCAGTTGCATGAAGCTTTGGGCACGCATCTGAATTTCAGTTCAGCTTATCATCCGCAGACAGATGGCCAGACTGAAAGAACCAATCAAATTCTTGAAGACATGTTGAGAGCCTGTGCATTGCAAGATCAGTCCGGATGGGATAAGCGATTGCCTTATGCAGAGTTTTCCTATAACAACAGTTACCAGGCCAGTTTGAAGATGTCACCATTTCAAGCGCTTTATGGAAGGAGTTGTAGAACCCCGTTGCAATGGGATCAGCCTGGAGAGAAGCAGGTGTTTGGGCCAGACATTCTGCTTGAAGCCGAAGAGAACATCAAGATGGTCCGAGAGAATCTGAAGATAGCGCAATCAAGGCAGCGAAGCTATGCAGACACAAGAAGAAGAGAGCTGAGTTTTGAAGTCGGAGACTTTGTCTATCTGAAAGTGTCACCGATCAGAGGAGTCAGAAGGTTCGGAATCAAAGGCAAGCTAGCACCCCGCTACATTGGTCCGTACCAGATCCTCTCAAAGCGTGGAGAAGTGGCCTATCAGCTCAGTCTGCCAGAGAATTTGTCTGCTGTGCATGATGTCTTTCATGTGTCTCAGTTGAAGAAGTGTTTGCGTGTGCCAGAAGAGCAGTTGCCAGTGGAAGGTCTGGAAGTCTAGGAGGACTTGACCTATGTTGAGAAGCCAGCTCAGATCCTTGAGGTTGCAGATAGAGTCACCCGAAGGAAGACCATCAGAATGTGCAAAGTCAGATGGAATCACCACTCTGAGGAAGAAGCAACTTGGGAGCGTGAAGATGATCTGATGGCCAAGTACCCAGAGCTCTTTGCTAGCCAGCCCTGAATCTCGAGGGCGAGATTCTTTTAAGGGGGATAGGTTTGTAACGCCCCGAATTTTGCATTTGAATTTTTTCTTTTCTTTACTCGCCAAAATTCGGGCATTACCTTTTCTTTTTCTTTTTCCCCTCGGTCGCGCCCTGGCCCCCCGGCCAGCCCCCAGCCCCGCCCAGCTCAGTCGCCCGCGCCCGCGCCCAGCTCGGCCGCCCTGCCTAGGGCCGGTTCAACCGCCCCCCTGTTTTTTTATTTTTTTTATTTTATTTTATTTACTTTCTGTGATCATAGTTATTTTATTTTAGGTAGGCTAATCATTGTTCATGTTATTGTAATAGGAAGTTCAATTTAAAATTCCGTTATGCTAGTTGATTCACGTAATTATTGTTTATTTCATTCAATGTTGATCAACTAAAATGACTAGGTTTCCATTAGTGCATATAACAGAATTCTTCTGTTAAGAACCAATTGTAATTAATCATTAGTGCATAAGATTTAACCCCCCCTGCGAGACCTTTCCCCGTTTCTTTCTAACCATAACAAATGCGATGTCGAATGTCATACCTGATGCATACTCACTTTATTTGTTCCCTTGTGTGGTGTACTGTTCTTTTGTATTAAATATGTGGATGTATGTATGTTTGCGCTCGCATAGAGAACGATCCGGTCGAAGAGCCCGAGGAATTCGCAGGAGAAGCCCCTGAGCAGCAGTCGGTTGGTGGAGGCAAGTGTCCTTTGACCTACTTTGTCCTATTCATTCTTTAATTCACCTCCCGCATTACACATTTATACCTAAGGATTGACTAGCTTTTGTTATTCATGTCCTTGTTTACCTATTTGGGTCGGATTATTACTGCTTAGTCTGATGCTATTGCTCAACTCTAATCAATGAACATGATGTGATTATCTATGATACGCTGTTTTCCCCTTCTTATTTATGATCATACTTGTGGCATTTAAGGGGACTCGAGTGGTTTCTCGAGTGCCTCTCCGTAAGGACCTGTTCAATGGATGACCGCCCGGGAAAACAGTGCAACCATGAGGGTGGAATGGGACGCCCTTAGCTGAATAATTAGAGGAACCGGGGTGTAGTTCGCTTAGCCGTTGTGCCGTCAATGGGGCTCGGTGTATGCGGCTCGCTCTGCCAAGGTTGATTTGTCCCTTGGGGAGGAGTGCGGTACATTTAGGAAACCTAACGGGTGGCTACAGCCCCGGGGAATCTTTGTAAAGGCTTCGTAGTGAATCCCTAGCCATTCACCTTGGGAGTGAATAAGGGTCTTGCAAGCCCGGGCTAGAGAGGGAATCACGGCTTGTGGGTAAAGTGCGCAACCTCTGCAGAGTGTTATGAAACTGATATATCAGCCGTGCTCGCGGTTATGAGCGGCCAAGGGAGCTCCAGAGATTAGTGATACTTGATCAGAGACATTTTGGTACAGGTGGCAATGAGATTGATGGTTCTGATTATGATTATGGTAATGGTAAGTGGTATTCTTTTCGTTTGGAAAGGATACATTGGGCTAATAACTTGGGTTAATGTTAAAACCTGGCTTCCTACTAGTAAGTAATAACCTGACCAACTAAAAGCAACTGCTTGACTTATCCCCACATAAAGCTAGTCCACTACAGCCAAACAGGATACTTGCTGAGTATGTTGATGTGTACTCACCCTTGCTCTACACACCAATCCCCCCCCCTCCAGGTTGTCAGCATTGCAACCACTGCTCAGGCGAAGATGAAGCCGTGGAAGGAGACTTCCAGGAGTTCCAAGACTACGACGAGTTCTAGGCGTGGGTTAGCGGCAACCCCCAGTCGGCTGCCTGTGAAGGCCGCGTTATCTACGTTTCTTTTCCGCACTTTGATTTATTGTAAGAACTATATGGACGTCTCAGACGTATGATGTAATCGACTATTATTTCCCTTTTAATACTATTTGAGCACTGTGTGATGATGTCCATGTTATGTAACTGCTGTGTACGTGAATAACTGATCCTGGCACGTACATGGTTCGCATTCGGTTTGCCTTCTAAAACCGGGTGTGACAATGAAGGAGTAGACAGTACTGAAGGCCTTCTAACACGCTTCAGTGGCATCATCAATTTCAACCTTCGGCCTTCGGAGGCCGAAGCGGGACCAAATGGGGCGCATAATGACTTCCTTAATATCTTCCCTCGCTGATAAATCATTCTTCACATAGAACCATTCTTCCATCCAAGCCCCAGGCCATCTCTTCCGAAATGTTGGCACTGTGTGGCTTGTGTTGGGGCGAGCGATAAATCCATAACAACCAAAGTTGTTGTGGTACTGTTATTTACCTGTGGCCTTCGTCTCATATAGAAGTTCGTGCATCCTGCAGAAGCACTTCGCACTTGGCTCTAGCCCTTGGCTCCTTACTGACCAGACAAAAATTCCCATCCTTATTATGGCTTTGGGGGTGATCTGATGAAGGAAGATTTGGTAGGTCTTCAACACTTCAACTACAAACTTACTTAAAGGGAACCGAAGCCCAGCCTTGAAGAAGCTTCGGAAAATCACAACTTCGTTCTCCTCTGGAGCAGGGACGTTGTTGTCGCCGCAAGCCCTAACAATAGACATATCCCGAAAGTACCTTCCTCTCATATTTTCAAGATGACTATGTTTGATGGTTGATTTTCTGAAGATTGTATGACTTGGCCTCCAGGGCCGATCCTCAGAATCTTTGTCCCCACTTTCCACATCATAGCTATCGCTATCTCCAGTATCTTCAGATAAGCCCTCCAGTATCTCTTTAGTAATCTTCTCTGTATTTGTTTTTGCCATCGACTCCACAAATCCAGCAATATAAGGATCGACAGTCTTCTTCTCCTCAAATAGCTTCTCCTCCTCAGTCGGCATCGTCTCAGCAGCAACCTTCTTGCCTTGAGACATTTTTTCTTCAGACACGGAGAAAATGCGTCTTTTAAACCGAAGCTTAGAGAGCTTGAAAAACTATCAAGCGCTAGGGAGCGCAAGCTATAAAATTGAGAAAATAAAGCAAATGGCACAACTAGTGTATCAAAATGCAGCTGGTGTGAGTTCTTATTTATACGCTCTGCGCTACAAGTTGGAGGGCCCCGTCTGTCATTGATTGTTGCTATTCTAGCAAAGCGAAGGTGTTTTTTCGGACATTCGGCTTAAGGCCTTCGTCCATATCGCAGTTTGAATCATTATCTTAACAAATTAATACTGCGAGGAGCTACTGTTGGGGGCCTTCGTCTTCCAAAGGTCCTCAAAAACATGATTAACAATGTTTTCTTAAGTGTAATATATGTGCAAGAGCCTTCGGAATCGGAATGAAGCTGTCCACAATATGAAAAGAACGGTTGGGACGAAGGTCGAACTAGTCCCAAAGCTATGCACAAGGAAGCTTCGGTTTAGTAGCAGAAAGGGAACCGACTTAAAGAGGAAAAGGCTTTTTAGTCCTCGATAGATTGTCCTAATGTCAATAGTAACATGAAGGGCATGAATGTAATTTTGCACAGGCTGTGCCCTGTGCCTATAAATAGATGAACAGTACTCCCTTACTGTTCACGCTGACTTGTATTCATTTGTGCGTCACACTTGTACTTTTGTCTTCCATCAAGCCGAAGGTACATTTGGAATTCAATATTGTTTCTGTCTTTCCGTAATAATATAATGAGAATAAATTAATAATGTTATATGATTGCTTATGTTGTCTTCTATATCCTGTATGCTTCTTCTTCTATTATCATATACTGTGGTGATGAAGGTATGTCCTTCGTAACCTTCGTATGAAGATCATTATATCCTAAGGGGAATAATGTTTCAAAGGATGAAGGGTATTGACATTTAACATTTTTTTGTTGCCTTGTTCTTAACTCATAGCATTTGAGAACAAGTCTCCAACAGTTACACACATCAAATGTTACATAGTTTTGTTACAATAGAAGTTTAATCTTCTTCCAATTGTTCCATACATCAAGCATTTCAAAATACTATTACAGTAGAATCTATTCTTCTCTAAGGACTTTTTCTGCAACTTCATTCAAAAGTTTATCGACGACTTCGTCGATAATGGCGTTCACCACGCCTACAATATCTAGCGCTTCTTTCAATTCTGGACCAGCTAGAGGATTGTATGGCTTCGGTGTCGGGGATAGTTCAGCTGAAGTAGGTAAACTAATTAGTTCGAAGCCACAAAGCAAGTATCGAAGCCAAAAATATCAAAAAACATTACCTATACGTCTCTCGCGTTCAGCAACCTCTTCAGCTCGTTTTGCTTCTGCCCGGGCGTCATGGGTGTCTTTTTCATTCTTCTTTATAATTTCGCTGGCCAGCACTCGGCCACCGTTCACCAAGACATCAGAGTAAAACTTCCCGCCTATTAAGGTCGATTCGGCTGAAGGATCCTTTGTATCGTCTGTGGAGAAGGCAGCTTCGGTATGGCCTATAGCCTTAACATGATCACATCTGGCCTTCTCCAAAATAGCTGCAATTCCCCGAGCGCTGGAGAAGGCACAAATATCCCTGCGATCACTTAATATCTCCTCAAAGGCTTCAGCTTCTCCACTTATCCATTCAACAATGCCCTCAGGGTCGCCTCGTATGAAATTTTCTTTGGAAGAATAGGCGCCCACTTTGGCGAAGCTAGTTTTTAATTTTTTCACACAATCCAAGGATTTCTCAACGCACCTTTCCTTGGATTCGTGAAGCTCTTCAACATTTTTCTCTAGCTTATTTTTCCAGTATTCACTGATCTCTTGGTCAGTCTGTGCAAGCGTGCATCTCTCATTAGCTTCGGCCAGTTGTCTCCGAAGGTCTTCAATCTCAGCTTTTTAGGCTTCGGCCTGAGCTTTGTATCGAGCTTCGTCTTCTTTTATTTTATTTACCAATGAAACCAAAATCTTGTCTTTCTCTAGACCTTCATTTCTTAGCTCAATCACCTCTGAGCGAAGGTTGTTAAGGGCTATTGTACAACCTTCGCTTTAGCGCTTTTCTGTGCCCTCAAGGCATTACTAAGAATTAAACCCTAAAAAGAAGAAGGAAGAACTGAGCATGACAAATAAAATACTTCATTCCTAACTTCAAGGTTAACTTCCATACCTTTATACTATTGTATGCTAGGCTATCAGCAAGATCATCCTTCGACATAACCGAAAGGCCTTCTTCAAGTTTTGGAAATCCCATACTTTTAGCTATGTTGGGGACTTGTTCTCAAGTGCTTCGGAATTAAGAACAAGGCAACACAAAAAGGTTAATGATTAATGCCCTTCGTCCTTCAGAGCATTATCTCCCTTAGGATATAATGATCTTCGGACGAAGGTCATGAAGGACGTACCTTCGACATTACGATATATCTCAATGAAAGGAGAAGCATATGAGACATGAGAAATAACATGAATAACCATATGTCATCATTAATATCATTTAATCATATAGCCATGAATGCGCTTGAACAATATTGAATTACATTTTTACCTTCGGCTTGACAGAAGGCAAAAGTCCAAGCGTGACGCGCGAGTGAATACAAGTCAGCGTGAACAGTACGGGGGTACTGTTCATCTATTTATAGACACAGGACACAGCCCGTGACGAATTACAATTATACCCCTCATAAAAGTTTACAATCATTGACTCAGACCTTTATGGATTAAAAGGTCATTCTATCTCTATGTCGGTTAGTAATGCCGAAGCTTCATGAAAAGGAACCTTCGGTCATCTCCTGGGGACAACTTCAGCCGAAGCTGCTTCTTTCTGTAAGACCTTCGGCGCAACGAAGCATGGCCCCAACAGTAGCCCCTTTCGCGGCACTAGATCGTTTTTCGTAACGAGCTTGATCCGTGAAAAAAGCCTCTCAAGCTTCGGGAAGCCGAAGGTCCAAAAAACACCTTCCCTGAGCTCGTTGCCGGGAAACGATCCAGTTTCTGAGCGCGTGCCAGGCCCACCTTGCAAAGTTACTGTTTGGTCTCTGCGGTCCACCGCGCAGCGAGGGCTAGTGACTGTCCGCCTGGTGTAAAAATCCTGGCGCTTTGCCTTCTTACCTGCAGCACTATATAAACAGACAGGTAGGTGTGAAGTTACCACGGCATTCATTGCTATTTGCACTGTTTTGCTGCCAAAATTTTTAACCATAGCCGAAGCTTGACACTCAGAATCGAACGAAGGTCCAACTCGAAGTCTGCTTCGTCAGAAGGAAAGGCTTCGGGAGAAAAAAGTATTCAATTTCCACAGACTCAATCAAATGGCCAGGGTGCGATCTACCACCAGAGTTGAGCGTGAAGGAAACGAAGCTGAAGGTTCGGAGACTGTTCCCATCTCCGAAGCAATGCAACGATCCGGACTGGTAGCCGCAGAAGAAATCCCCGCTGCTGAAGCAGACCCGACAACTGCCGAAGGAGAAGAAGAGAACATTGAAGAAACTGATCCCGAAGATGATTATCGCATTGCCATGCCCAGCAAGCCCAGCCACTTAGACTTCAGAAAATCGACCATTTCAAAGGCTGATCTCTCCAAGATGGTAAAATCAGGTTATTTCAGCGAAAATCAGAAGAAACTACTTCGCTTCGGGGGAGAAGAGACTACCCCGAAGCCAGAGAAGGACGAGATAGTCATTTTCAAGAGCTTTTTAAAGGCTGGGCTGAGATTCCCCCTTCATGGAATTATTGCAGATGTATTGAAGAAGTTTGGAATTTACTTTCATCAATTGACTCCTAACGCTATCGTTAGGCTTAATGTTTACATCTGGGCCCTCCGAAGCCAGGCTGTGGAACCGTTTGCCGACAGTTTTTGTCGAGTTCATGAGTTACATTACCAAACGAAGGCCAGAAAAGATGGATTACATGATAACTTTGGTTGCTACAATTTTGCCTACCGGAAAACAACAAAGTTTCCTGTTATTAGCTACCGAAGCAAATGGCCGGCAGGCTGGAAGTCTGAGTGGTTTTATGTGAAGGTTAACGAAGACCAAGAAAAGTTGGTACAAAGCCCACTTGAATTAATCTTCGGAGAAACAAGGCCGCGATGCCACATGACATTAGAAGGTCCCACCTGGGCTGCACTGGGTGAGTTTAAAATTATTTCAGAGCATATCAGTACCAGGGATCTGGTTCAAGAGTTCTTGGCCTTCAGGGTTTTCCCTACTCTAAAAGAATGGGAAATGCCGAAGCTAGAGGGGGAGAAGAAGGAAGGAGAACTTGTCCGGCTTCCTTACCATTTCAAGTTCAAGAAATACTTTAAAAAACCTTGCCAAGAGTGGCTGGACACAGTTGAGGTAATGTGTAATGAAATTCTTGGGAATTATTCGAAAAAAGAAGATCAACTGATGACTGCGGCCTTCGGCACCTGTCCGAAGCGAAGGCTGAACCGAGTGTTTGATGCCCTGGGTTTCGAGTACCCTGACTATGAACGGTTGAACAAGGGTGCTGAGGGCCAAAAAAGGAAAAGAGTGGCCGAAAGTTTGAACAAAGATGAGGAAGGACCACCAAAAGAGAAGAAAATTCCAAAGAAGAGAAAAATATCATCTCCAAAGCGAAAATTATCCGATGAAGAGGGGACTCCTGCACCACCCTCTACCAGCGACGTGGAGGAAATCTTAAAGGTAATGACTGAACCCCTGCCCGCGAAGCTAAGTCCATTAGGGCCTCAACTGACGAAGCTTTTTCGAAAGGTGGAGAAGCCGGTAAAAATGAAGACAACCAAAACAAAGAGGCAAAGAATCATTGCAGTGACCGAAGTTATTGACAAGACGCCACCGAGGGCTTCAGCTCGGAAAACGCCAGCGGTTGAGAGCACAACAACTGTCGAAGTCGCACCTTCGGAGGTCGCGGCTACCGAAGCCGCTTCAGCCGAAGATGTGAACTTGGAAACTACAATTGAAGACATCGACAAAATTTTGCTAGACATGGTTGCAGAAGAAGCTGCCACTGCTGCTGAAGAAACCATGGCCACAGTGCCTGGAAAGGGAAAAGAAATAGCCGAAGATACTTCGGAAGACGAAGCCTACATATTTCAAAATTTAGCTGGGCATGAACTGTCGAAGGCCGAAATAGAAGAGCTTAAAGACTATGCCAAATCTTGCGGATATAAGCCAGGAGCTCTTCTTTTCGGAGGTGTCGACGATGAAAAATTAGGCTGCATCCGAGATCAAACTGGAGCTAAGGTCATCGGTACTCTATCAAAGAGTATCGGTTTTCCGAAGCTAGAAACAGATATCAGCCGCTACCGACGACAACGTATCGTCGGTAGCTTATTTTATTCCAATTTCAAGGTAAACAATTTTTCTCTGACTTCTATTGTTTTTAATAATGGAAATATTCCTAACGAAGGTTGTTTATGTGCAGAGCATGCTACTAAGCAAAGCTTTGAAGATGCAGCAAGATTTAGAGGATAAAAAACATGAAGCTATAATTGAAAATTTAGAGAGCAAAATAAAAGAACAATCAGCTATTATTGAAAAGAAAGACTTCGAACTCCAATCAACTGAAGGCTTGCTGGCAGAAACTGAAGCTAAAGTAGCAGAATTGAATTCGAAGCTTCTCTGCCAATCAAAACAATTTGAACAAGAGAAGCTATAGCTTAATTCGAAACTTGAAGCCGAAGTCCAAACCAACTCAGACTTGAAGAAATCATTAACAAGCCTTCAAGACAAATGCTTGAAATTTAGTAACAACTGTATTCAACAATTAAAGAAGATCTTTTACTCAGTTGGAGCCAGCAGTGGAAAGTTCACCCCTGCAGCTGAAAATTTGCCAAGAGCCTTCGAACATATTGAAGCTGAAATTGATGAGCTGGACGAAGTTATAGCCGGGCACGGTGACTTCTGTGCCTGGGTAGCTTCTCGGGGCACAGCTGCAGCGTTCCTGAAGGCCGGCTGTGATCATGGAAAAATCGTCAACAGACCGAATTTCACTCTGTCTCCATCAATTTTAGACGATATTCCTGACCTCGCCCGAAGCATTTCAAATAGATTTATAAAAATGATATGGACAAAAGGCGGGCGAGAGAAGGCTGGGGACGAAGCTCGAAGTCATCTTGAACCAGTAAGAAATCATACCTTGCGCTTACCTTCTCCTTCACACTTGATTTTTACTCGCAATACCTTGATTCATGTAGGATGACGAAGCTGAAGGTGATACTTAAAGAATATGCCGCCGAAGCGGGAGCCTGACGAAGATTAGTAGAAGTAGACTAGAAAAACTCAAGAGACTTTTGTAACAACTTTTGTAAATACAGCTAAACTGTTCTTAATGAACTTTGTTCATACCTTGTAATATATCCTTACCCTTCCATTGAGGTACTTCGATGTGGACGAAATTAATATTTTGAGCTGAAAGCGAAAAAACACCTTCCCTTCTTTTCGTACACAACGAAGCATAAAAGACCGCTTCTTCTTTTTTGCCGAAATCTCTCTTTTTTATACACAACGAAGCATAAAAGACCGCTTCTTCTTTTTTGCCGAAACCTCTCTTTTTTATACACAACGAAGCATAAAAGACCGCTTCTTCTTTTTTGCCGAAACAACCACGTATGCCATGAATGAATGTTTATGAATGCGAATGCTATGATGCAATGTGATGTGTGAATGAATGTCCAAACACATATCTGAAGCCATACCCTCAGCCATTATTTCCTTAGAAACAATCACACATTAGCTCTGCATTCCCTTAGGAACGTCTTTGGAGCTTCTTCGCCTTTTACTTTCGGCGGAATCAGCGTTGACTTTTCGCTGTAAGCTCTGCATTCCCTTAGGAACGTCTTTGGAGCTTCTTCGCTTTTTCAGTTTCGGCACTCGATGGTGCGTTCTCAGCTTTTACATTTACATTCTTTGGGGGGTTTTGCTCTTATAAAACTAAAAAGGAAATTACATATGATGGCCCCATTAAAAACCTTTCTCCCCCTTTAGAAAGGAAAAGGGTGCCATGAAAAAGAAAAGAAAAAACATAAAAAGTTACATCAAGTTATACATAATATCGCCGAAGCTCATCCGCATTCCAAGATTTTGGAATTTCGTTGCCGTCCATGTCCTTCAATCTGTACGAACCAGGCCTTGACGAAGATACTACTAAGAAAGGTCCTTCCCATTTCAACTGTAACTTGCCCACTGTGTCTGGGTTGGCCACTCTCCGAAGCACCAAGTGTCCCGGCTCAATATTTTTTAGCCGGACCTTTCTATCGCGCCATTTGACTGTTTTAGCTTGGTATTTATTGATATTCTCCACAGCTTGAAGCCTGATTCCTTCTAAAGCATCTTTTTCCACAAAACAGGCATCTTCAGGACCTGATTCTGCCGAAGCTACTACTCTTATTGATCCAGCTTTAGCTTCTTCCGGAGTTATTGCTTCGTCACCGAACAATAACTTGAATGGAGTAAAGCCTGTAGACCTTGATGTTGTTGTATTGTGGCTCCACACCACTTTGGTTAACTGATCTGGCCACTTTCCCCTGGGTTGATTGAAGATTAACTTCATTATTCCTGTCATTATAATGCCGTTGGCCCTTTCAACGAGCCCATTTGACTCCGGATGCCTGACTGATGCAAAATGGATCTTCGTACCAATTTGATCACAGAAATTTCTGAAAGCTTCGGAGTCGAACTGCGTTCCATTATCCACAGTGATGGCCTTCGGTACCCCGAAACGACAAACAATATTCTGCCAGAAAAACTTTTGGACAGTGGCCGAAGTTATTGTGGCTAATGGCTTTGCCTCAATCCATTTAGAAAAATATTCCACAGCCACTATAACATATTTTAGATTCCCTTGAGCCGGTGGTAATGGACCTAACAAGTCAAGGCCCCACCTTTGCAATGGCTAGATGAGTTGTATCAGCTGTGTCAAAGACGAAGGTTGCTTTTGATCTCTTGCACATTTCTGACAACCTTCGCACTTTTGAACTAACTCCGCTGCATCCGAAGCTGCCTTCGGCCAATAAAACCCTTGGCGGAAAACTTTTCCGAGTAACGGCCTAGATCCAATGTGGGATCCACACAGGCCTACATGTATTTCTTTCATCAACTCTATACCTTCGGTTCTAGATAAACACTTGAGCAGCGGAGCGCAAACTCCATGTTTGTATAACTCCCCTTCTATCATGACATATGGACGAGCTCTTGCCTCTATCCTTTTATTATAGGCTTCGTCATCTGAAAGGAATTTACCCTGAAGGTAAGAGATGATCTCAGTTCTCCAATCTTCGCTATAAACGGGAGATATGTTGAGGACTGCTCTTTCAAGAAGCTCCACTGAAGGTGCCTTTATTGTTTCGAAGAATACATCCGAAGGTAACGGTAGCCCCTGTGCTGCTGACTTGGCTAGCAAATCAGCATGCTCATTTTGTCCTCGAGGGATATTCTTGACAGAAAATCCTTCGAAGGAGGCTTCGATCCTTCGGACCGTGTCTAGATATTTTTCAAGCTTCGGATCTTTAGCCTTGCAACTTTTGTCGATATGACCCGAAACAACCTGGGAATCAGTTTTAAGAATCGCCCTTCTAATTCCCATTGCCTTTAATTTCCGAAGGCCCAGGAGCAGAGCTTCGTATTCAGTAATATTGTTTGTACAGCTGAAATCAAGTCTTGCCGCATAACAAGTTTTAACCTTGGATGGTGAGACCAACACAGCTGCTGCTCCTGCTCCGAAAGTTCCCCAAGAGCCATCACAAAACACTGTCCACACTTCGGCATCTTTATTTGCTTCTTCGTCCTGAGCCCCTGGCGTCCAATCGGCAATGAAATCTGCCAACGCTTGAGACTGAATCGAGGATCTATGCACATAATCAATGTAAAATTCATTGAGCTCTGCAGCCCATTTTCCAATCCGTCCAGTAGCTTCTCTATTTCTCATGATATCCTTCAACGGCTGCGAAGAAGGAACAACAATATTGTATGCTTGAAAATAATGCCGAAGCTTCCTGGATGCCATTAAGACGGCATATAATACCTTTTCTAGTTCCGTATAATTTTTCTTTGATACACTAAGGACTTTAGATACAAAATATACTGGAACCTGCTTCTTGATTTGGCCATCAAGCTTCTCCTGGACAAGTGCTGCACTTACTGCTGAGTGCGAAGCTGCCACATATAACAACAAAGGAGCCCCTGGTGTTGGTGGAGTTAATGTTGTTAGATCTATCAAATATTGCTTCAGCTCTTCGAAGGCTTTTTGTTGGCTTGGTCCCCATTGAAAGACTTCAGCTGACTTCAGCACCTCGAAGAATGGTAAATTTCTTTCTGCTGATCTGGATATGAATCTATTGAGAGATGCCAGCCTCCCTGTCAATCTTTGGGCCCCCTTTCTTGTAGTTGGTGTCTCCATTCGAAGTATAGCTTCAATTTTATTTGGATTAGCTTCGATTCCCTTTGTTGAAACCAAGCATCCAAGAAATTTCCCCTTCTTTACTCCGAAGACACATTTTTCTGGATTCAGCTTCAAATCAGCTTGTCTGAAACTGGCGAAGGTCTCCTGCAAATCAGCAATATGATTTTCCTGCTTCGTGCTTTTTACAATGATGTCATCGACATAAGTCAACACATTTCTGCCTATCTGAGACTGGAGGACCTTTGCAGTCATTCTGCTGAAACTTCCTCCAGCATTTTTGAGCCCCTCAGGCATCCGAAGATAGCAATATGTGCCACTTGGGGTTATGAAGCTAGTCTTCGGCTCATCTTCCTTCTTCATCCAGATTTGATGATAGCCTGAGTAGCAGTCTAGGAGACTCATGAGCTCTGAAGAAGCTGCTGCATCGACTAAAGAGTCTATCCTTGGCAGTGGGAATTCGTCCTTCGGACAAGCCTTGTTCAGATCTGTGAAATCGATACACATTCTCCACTTGCCATTGGCCTTCTTTACCATAACAGTGTTAGCTAGCCATTCTGGATATTTTACTTCTCTGATAACTCCTGCACTGAGGAGTCTTTTTACTTCATTGCGAGCCCCTTCGGCCTTGTCATCAGACATTTTCCGAAGCCTCTGCTTTCGGGGTCTGAAGGATGGGTCAACATTGAGCGAATGTTCAATAACATCCCGATTTACTCCATAGAGATCATTAGCTGACCATGCAAAAACATCTTTGTTGTTGAACAAAAACCTTATCAAGGTTTTCTCCTGGTCTTCTGATAATTGCGAGCCCAACAGCACCTTCTGCTCTGCTATGTCCTCACACAAGAGCATGGGCTTCGGCTGATCTGCTGAAGCTGCTTTCTCCCTTCTGAATTTGTACTGTTCACAAGCTTCAGCTCCATCTATGTTATGGATTGCTTTGGAGTCAGTCCAGCTTCCTTCGGCCCTTCTAGCAGCTTCCTGGCTTCCATGAATAGCAATAGGCCCTTGGTCCGAAGGTATCTTCATACAGAGGTAAGCTGGGTGAAGAATTGCTTCGAAGGCATTGAGAGTACCGCGACCAATGATAGCATTGTAAGGATACTCCATGTCAACAATATCAAACACAATTTGCTCAGTCCTTGTGTTATTAACAAATCCGAAGGTTACTGGCATGGTAATCTTCCCAAGTGCTGCAATCTGCCGTCCTCCGAAGCCACAAAGAGGGTGCGTAGCATCATGGACCTTGTCTTCGGGCTCTTGCATTTGTCTGAAGGCCTTAGCAAATATAATATCAGCTGCACTGCCTGTATCAACTAAGACATTGTGGACCAAAAATCCTTTGATCACACAAGAGATAACCATGGCATCATTGTGAGGATAATCCTTAAGCTGAAGGTCTTCCTGAGAGAAAGTGATTGGAATGTGAGACCATTTTGACTTGATGAAGGGTCCCTGTACTCCAACATGCTGCACCCTTCTCTGAGCCTCCTTCTTTTGCTTCTTGTTAGCCGGCTCTGAGCAAGAACCGCCTGTTATCGGGAGCACCAGCTTCGAAGCCGAAGCAGCTTCAGCTTGATTGTTGAACGAAGCCATCAGCTCAGAAAAGTGGAAGTGAGTTCACCGGAGGTGGGCGCCAATGTTGGGGACTTGTTCTCAAGTGCTTCGGAATTAAGAACAAGGCAACACAAAAAGGTTAATGATTAATGCCCTTCGTCCTTCAGAGCATTATCTCCCTTAGGATATAATGATCTTCGGACGAAGGTCATGAAGGACGTACCTTCGACATTACGATATATCTCAATGAAAGGAGAAGCATATGAGACATGAGAAATAACATGAATAACCATATGTCATCATTAATATCATTTAATCATATAGCCATGAATGCACTTGAACAATATTGAATTACATTTTTACCTTCGGCTTGACAGAAGGCAAAAGTCCAAGCGTGACGCGCGAGTGAATACAAGTCAGCGTGAACAGTACGGGGGTACTGTTCATCTATTTATAGACACAGGACACAGCCTGTGATGAATTACAATTATACCCCTCATAAAAGTTTACAATCATTGACTCAGACCTTTATGGATTAAAAGGTCATTCTATCTCTATGTCGGTTAGTAATGCCGAAGCTTCATGAAAAGGAACCTTCGGTCATCTCCTGGGGACAACTTCAGCCGAAGCTGCTTCTTCCTGTAAGACCTTCGGCGCAACGAAGCATGGCCCCAACAAGCTATCTCCCAGCAAACGGATATTTCTTTGTTATCTGGGAGACAGTACAGGAAATCATCTTCATTACTGCCGTTAAATATAAGGCTCCTTTCGGATATTTCAGTTTTTAAGCATAATGTCTTGCTTCCACGATTTCTTCTTTGGATAACTTTTTCCCCGAAGCATGTCGAAAAATGTAAGCAATATCTTTAACTAGGGCTTCGGGGACAGAAGGTTTTGTTTTTTCTGCCATGTCTTGCCTTGCTGCCATGCCGGTATCTGCAGTTTGTTGATCAGCTTTATCTTCAGGCATGACAGCCTTTATCTCAACAGGCGCTGAAGACCCAGCTTCAGCCTCGTCTTGGACTTTGGCAGTTTCAGCATTTTTCTTAATAGGTCCGGGACTCAAATCCTTCGTAGTCTCCAAGACAACGTCCAACACGTTGGCCATTCTCCTCCTCTTGGGAGTTGTGGCAGAAGCCTTTTGCACCTTTAGCAATTTTGCCTCAGTTGCTGGACTCAGAATATCTGGCATTATTTCTATTTTTCCACCTGTGGCTCTTCGGCCTTATCATTCTTAGCTTCGGCTAGCCCGACTCTAGGTACCTTCGGCACTGCAGTCGGCTCTTCAACGCTCTGTGCAGTCGGAGTAGCTTGTCATGCTTCGGCAGTTGAAGAGGCATCTTCGCCAAATTTAGGCACTATGGCCGGTTCAATATACCGCGGCCGGTGGGTTAGAACCTTCACTTTTATGCCCTTCGGCACATCAGTGGTGGCCGAAGAGACATCAGTGGTGGCCGAAGCGACAGCTTTTCTCTTTTCCCTTGCCTTCGCAGCGGGTAATGATAATCAGGGTATACGAAGCCGATTGCATCAAACACCCTGTTCAATCTTTTTTCCCCAGCCCCCAAAGGCTACAGACAAGGCATCATCTTCCGCCTTGGAATATGTTCCAAGCAGCTCGTCACTAGTAGCTTCAATACATTTTAACCAGTCATCATCTCGCTCATCAAACTTTTCCCTAAATCTAAAGGTATACTTCAATCGGACTAGACCACCTTCCTCGGATTCGACAGTAGTCTCCTTTGGCATATCCTAGCTCTCCACAAGTGGCCACACCCTGAAGGTTATGTGTTCCTAAATTAAATCCCTCGTGCCAATGAAGGCGCAAACAGTACTAAAGGCCTTTTGACATGCTTCAACATCACTATCAATATTCACCTTCGGCCTTCGGAGGCTGAAGCGAGACCAGATGGAGCGCTGGATAATCTCCTTGATGTCTTCCCTTTTAACCAGATCATTTTTAACATAAAACCACTCTTCCATCTAGGCTCTGGGCCATCTTTTCCGGTATGTCGGCACCGAGTAGCTTGCATTAGAGTGAGCAATGAACCCGTAGCAGCCGAAGTTGTTATGATATTGCTCTTTGCCAACGACCTTCGTCTCGTATAAAAGCTCGTGCATACTACAAAAGCACTTTGCACTCGGCTCTAGCCCCTAGCTTCTTGCAGCCTAGACAAACATCCCCATCCTAATTATAGCTTCGGGGGTAATCTGATGGAGAAAAATCTAAAAAATCTTTAGTACCTCAACCACAAACTTGCTTAGTGGGAACCAGAGACCTGCCTTCAGGAAGCTTCGATAAACGACAACTTCGTTTTCCTCAGGAGCAGGGGCAGTGTTGTCTCCTCCAACCCTCACGATGGACATGTCACGAAAATACCTCCCTCCATGGCATCAACATGACTCTATTTGATAGTCGATTTTCCAAAGATAGTATGACTTAGCGCCAGGGCCGATCCTTAGAATCTTCATCCCCGCACTCCACGTCATAACTATCACTGTCATCAGAATCTTCGGACAAACCCTCCAGTATTTCCTTAGTAATTTTCTCTGTATTTGTCTTAGCCATAGACTCGTAAAACCCGGCAATAAAAGGATCCATAATTTTCTTTTCTTCATATAGCTTCTTCTCCTCTGATACCTTCTTCTCCTCGGCCATCTTCTCCTCAGTTATCTTCTTCTCTTCACTGGTCATCTTCTCCTCAGATATGAAGCAAGCACATCTCTAAAACCGAAGCTCGAAAACCAAGTAAAAAACTTGCAAGCAAGAGTTAAAAATTTGAGGGAATAACGCAAGCAGCAGAAATGGCGTATCAAAACCGCCGCTAGAGATCCATATTTATACACCCAGTGCTTTGCAACTTGGTGGGCCCGGTCGGTCATTCACTGTTGCTATTCTAGCAAAGGGAAGGTGTTTTTTGGACCTTCGGCTTAAGGCCTTCGTCCATGTCGCAGTTTAAATCCGTTATTATAACGAATTAATACTGCGAGGGGCTATTGTTGGGGGCCTTCGTCTTTCGAAGGTCCTCAAAAACACGACTAACATGTTTTCCAAGTATAATACATGTACAGGGAACTTCGGCCTCGGGATGAAGCTGTACACGATGTAAAAGGCACGGATCAGGAGAAGGGTGAACCAGTTCTGAAGCTACCTATGGAGAAGCTTCGGCTTAGTAGAAGAAAATGGAACCGACCTAAAAGGGAAAAGGTTGTCTAGTCCTTGATAGACTATCCCTAAGTCAATAGTAAATGTTAAGGGCATGAATGTAATTTACACAGGCTGCATCCTGTGTCTATAAATAGATGAACAGTAGCACCGTACTGTTCACACTGACTGGTATTCACTTGCGCGTCGTATTCGGACTTTTTGCCTTCTGTTAAGCCGAAGGTATAAATGTAATTCAATATTGTTTATATTCATTCATGATGCTAAATAAAAGAAATATTTATGATGTCATATGATTATTCATGATACTTCTTATGTTTCATATGCTCTTATTTTTATTATGATACACTATGATGATGAAGGTATGCCCTTCTTAACCTTCGTCTGAAGATCATTATGTCCTAAGGGAGATAATGCTTCGAAGGACGAAGGACTTTAATCATTAATATTCTGTGTTGCCTTGTTCTTCATTCATAGCATTTTTGAACAAGCCCCCAACAGACGCAAAGAGTACCCCAACAAGAATAAAACAAGGGGAAAGCGCTCCTGCTTCAAATGCGGTAAGACTAGTCATTTCATAGCATAATGCCCCGATAATGATAATGACCAGGGACAAGAAAAGAGAGAGAAGAGGGAAAAGAAGAAGAATTATAGGAAGGTGAAGGGTGAGGCGCATCTTGGAAAGGAATGGGATTCTGACTGCTCTTCATCCGACTCTGACGATGAAGGACTGGCTGCCTCGGCCTTCGACAAGTCTACGCTCTTCCCCAACGAATGCCTTCTTTGCCTTATGGCTAAGGAGAAGAAGGTACGTATTCGAGATACCCCCAAGTAATCTTCTTCTAGCGATGAGGAATCCTCCGATGATGAAGTAGATTACTCTGGTTTGTTTAAAGGGTTAGATAGAGCCAAAGTAGAGAAAATTAATGAATTAATTGATGCTCTAAATGAAAGGATAGACTACTAGAAAAGCAAGAGGACATTTTGTATGAGGAACATGACAAGTTTGTTAGTGTTCAAAAATCTCTTGCTTTAGAACTTAAAAGAAATGAAATGCTATCCTCTGAGTTGTCTGCTTGTCAGGAATCTATCTCTAGTCTAAAGGATTTAAATGTTGAATTAAATGCTAAACTAGAGGAAGCAAATGCAACTAGATCATGTGTAGAACATGTAGTTATTTGCAATAGATGCAAGGACTTTGAGGTAAATGCCTGTGATGAACATCTTATTTCTATTGCTAAATTAACTGATGAAGTGGCAAGTCTTAATGCTCAACTTAAGACTTGCAAAGTTGATTTTGACAAATTAAAATTTGCTAGGGATGCTTACACTGTTGGTAGACACCCCTCGATTAAGGATGGACTTGGTTTTCGAAAGGAAACCAAGAACTTAACAAGCCAAAGGGCTCCCGTTCTCAACAAGGAGAAAGGGAAGGCCCCTATGGCTAGTAGTTCCCAAAAGAATCATGCCTATATTTATGATAGGAAATATTCTAGGAATGCTTATAATGATAGATGTTATGATCATGCTGCTTATATTGATTCACATGCTATGTTTGCAACTAGTTCCGCTTTTGTTCATGGTAGAAGTAGGCCTAGGAGAAATCATGTTGTGTCTCATGCGCCTAGGAGAATGTGCAATGGACCTACTATTATTTATCATGCTTGCAATACTTCTTTTGTACTTTCATGTAAGAACACAAAATTAGTTGCTAAGAAGTTGGGATCCAAATGCAAGGGAGACAAGACTTGTATTTGGGTTCCAAAAGTTATTGTGACTAACCTCGTAGGACCCAACAAGAGTTGGGTACCTAAAACCCAAGTTTAAATTGCCATGTAGGTTTATGCATCCGGGGGCTCAAGCTGGATCATCGACAGCGGATGCACAAACCATATGACGGGGAGAAGATGTTCACCTCCTACATCAAGAACAAGGATTCCTAGGATGCGATTATCTTCGGAGATGGGAACCAAGGCAAGGTTAAAGGATTGGGAAAGATAGCCATCACATCCAAGCATTCTATCTCTAATGTGTTATTAGTTGAATCGCTCGGGTATAATTTGTTATCTGTGAGTCAATTATGTAACATGGGTTATAATTGTTTATTCACAAATGTAAATGCATTTGTCTTTAGAAGGAGTGATGGTTCATTAGCTTTTAAGGGTGTATTAGACATCAAGCTCTATTTAGTTGATTTTTCGAAAGAGAATGCCGATCTAGATGCATGCTTAATAGCTAAGACTAATATGGGCTGGCTGTGGCATCGCCGTCTAGCACATGTTGGGATGAAGAACCTTCATAAGCTTCTAAAGGGAGATCATGTGTTAGGACTAACTGATGTATGTTTTGAGAAAGACAGACCTTGTGCAGCATGTCAGGCAGGGAAACAGGTGGGAAGCACTCATCACAGCAAGAATGTGATGACAACATCAAGACCACTGGAGCTTCTTCACATGGACCTCTTCGAACCCGTTGCCTACCTCAGCATCGGGGGAAGTATACGGTCTTGTAATTGTTGATGATTTTTCCTGCTTCACTTGGGTATTCTTCTTGCAGGATAGGTCAGAAACCCAAGGGACCCTAAAGTGCTTCTTAAGGAGAGCCCAAAATGAATTTGAGCTAAAGGTGAAGAAGATAAGAAGCAACAATGGGTCCGAGTTCAAGAACCTACAAGTTGAAGAGTATCTTGAGGAGGAAGGGGTCAAGCACAAGTTCTCCGCTCCCTACACACCATAGCAAAATGGTGTGGTAGAGAGGAAGAACAGGAGGCTAATCGACATGGCAAGAACGATGCTTGGAGAGTTCAAGACGCCCGAGCGGTTTTGGTCGGAAGCTATGAACATAGCTTGCCACGCCATAAACCGGCTCTATCTGCACCGCCTCCTCAAGAAGACCTCCTACGAACTCCTTACCGGTAACAAACCCAATGTCTCTTACTTTCGTGTATTTGGGAGCAAATGCTACATTCTGGTGAAGAAAGGTAGACATTCTAAATTTGCTCCCAAGGCAGTAGAAGGGTTTTTACTAGGGTATGACTCAAATACAAAGGCGTATAGAGTTTTCAACAAATCATCGGGATTGGTTGAAGTCTCTAGCGACGTTGTATTCGATGAGACTAATGGCTCTCCAAGAGAGCAAGTTGATCTTGATGATGTAGATGAACAAGAAATTCCGACAGCCGCAATGCAAACGATGGCGATAGGTGATGTGCGACCACAGGAGCTATAGGAACAAGATCAACCATCTTCCTCGACAATTGTGTATCCCCCAACTCAAGACGGTGAACAGGTACCTCGAGAAGAGGGGCAGGATCAAGGGGGAGCACAAGAAGAACAGGTTATGGAGGAAGAAGCACCACGGGTCCCTCCAACTCAAGTCCGAGCGACGATCCAAAGACATCACCCCGTCGATCAGATTCTGGGTGACATCAGCAAGGGAGTAACTACTCGCTCAAGATTAGCTAATTTCTGTGAGCATTACTCGTTTGTCTCTTCTATTGAGCCTTTCAATGTAGAAGAGGCCTTGCAGGATCCGGACTGGGTGTTGGCCATGCAGGAAGAGCTCAACAACTTCAAACAAAATGAAGTCTGGTGCCTGGTGCCACGTCCAAAGCAAAACGTTGTGGGAACCAAGTGGGTGTTCCACAACAAGCAAGACGAGCACGGAGTGGTGACAAGAAACAAGGCTCGACTTGTGGCAAAAGGTTATGCCTAAGTCATAGGTTTGGATTTTGAGGAGACTTTTGCTCCTGTGGCTAGGTTAGAGTCCATTCGAGTATTATTAGCCTATGCTGCTCACCATTCTTTCAGGCTATTCCAAATGGACGTGAAGAGCGCTTTCCTCAATGGGCCAATCAAGGAGGAGGTATATGTGGAACAACCCCCTGGCTTTGAGGATGATAGGTATCCTGACCATGTGTAAAAGCTCTCTAAGGCGCTCTATGGACTTAAGCGAGCCCTAAGAGCATGGTATGAATGCCTTAGAGATTTCCTTATTTCTAATGCATTCAAGGTTGGGAAAGCCGATCCCACTCTTTTTACAAAGACATGCAATGGTGATATTTTTGTTTGCCAAATTTATGTCGATGACATAATATTTGGTTCTACTAATCAAGAGTCTTGTGAGGAGTTTAGGAGGGTGATGATGCAAAAGTTCGAGATGTCAATGATGGGCGAGTTGACCTACTTCCTTGGATTCCAAGTGAAGCAACTCAAGGACGGCACCTTCATCTCCCAAACGAAGTACACTCAGGATCTTCTCAAGAGGTTTGGGATGAAGGATGCCAAGCCCGCAAAACGGGCACATTGACCTCAACAAAGGAGGTAAGTCCGTTGATCAAAAGGCATACCGGTCAATAATAGGTTCATTACTTTATCTTTGTGCTAATAGACCGGACATTATGCTTAGTGTATGCATGTGTGCTAGATTTCAATCCGACCCCAAGGAATGTCATCTTGTGGCCGTTAAGTGAATTCTTAGGTATTTAGTTTCTATGCCTTGCTTTAGGATCTGGTATCCAAAGGGGTCTACCTTTGACTTGATTGGATACTCAGACTCCGATTATGCCGGGTACAAGGTTGTAATACCCATTTTGTAAGAAAAATAAAAAACCAAAAAGGGAGGAATTATGTTCCTTTATAAACATGAGTGTGTCATCTCTATCTGTCATTTCATGTCAACACATTACTGACACCAATAAATAATCAACAAAAGACACTCAACTAAATTATGCATCATGCTGGGATTTCCTTTTGCGTGCACATTTTAACAAAATAAAATAATAAATGTGACAATAAATATATTAAAGTTCAAAGTGGAATTCAAAATCCAAAAGGAATTGTAGAATTTAGAAAAGAGAAGAAAATAAGCATTTTGTGGACAAAAATAAGTAAATAAAAATATATAAATCCTACACTAGAGTTTGAATTTGAATAATTGACTCAAGAGTGAAACTCATGTGAGAATTTAAATTCAAATTTGGGATTTAAAATAGAAATAAGACAAAATAGGAAAAGAAAATGAAATGAAATAAAATAAAGGAAAACGGTGCCTGGGTCTAATCTTCCGAAGTCGGCCCATTTACCTCACGCAACCTCTCCACGCGGCCCAAACTCTTCACCGCGCGTGCACACCTAGCATACGGGCTCGGTCAGGCAGCCTCTACGCGGTTTCCCCCTCGTCCCGGTGTCGCTGTCACATGGGCCACACCTGTCAGTTCTCCGCTCTCAACCGAAATCCCGACCATGGCGGTGCTCACCGGAGATCTCGGATTCCGTTGCTGACCAATCTATGCGCATAAAATGAATCGGGTCGTGCCCTTCCTAACCTTTAGTCCAGCTCGCATCCACCTGAGGGGTTGAGAGAGAAAGAGAGAGAGAGTCAGGGCCATGGTAACCGAGCGAGCGGATAGCCGTCCTCACCGTCGTCGGTCGTGTTCGGCGCCAAATTGGATCCCTGTGTGCGGCCAGAAAGCTTCGCCCGTGTCTCTGGTTCGCTCCGGTGGCGATTGCGGGGCAGGTGGCTGACCTGAGGGCGTTCAATTTGTCTCCACCGTCACATAGTCTGCGGGTCACCGTGGGCTGACTGGAGCAGTGCCGGATTCAATGTAAGGACTTGCTCCCCATGTCCGCCCCCTTCCCAATTCCATTTCGCACTTAGTTTGCCTAGCAATTGTGCACCGTAGGATGAGGTGAGAACTCCGGCCATGGTGCGCCGTCGTGCGGGGTGTTTCTGTCGTCAGCAGGGATGGAGGTCGGGCGGATACGCCTGCGCGGTTCGATCAAAGTTGAGCGGTTGGGATTAGATGCGGTGTACCCCTTCACTCGGTTGAAGCCGAGTCGTTGGATGTAGGGCTTACGGTCCAGATTAGAAGGAGCGTATCGGTTGGGTTAGGGAAACGGGGGTCATCCGATTCGGATTGGAGGTGCGAGATTAGTGCTCGGGTACTTTAGATCTGAGCCGTCGGATGCAAATCCAACGACATCACGCGCGTACCGGTTCACCGTGGCCCCGATCTAATCAGTGGCGTCCAATTTTGATCGGACGGCCGAAGTGGCTCCGTACCTCTTCGCCGCGTCAACCTTACAAAAGAGACCCTCTATTTTTGTAAAACTAACCCGCGGTCCACAGGATCTGTTCCTTGTACCTTGGAAATGTTACCCCGAGACCCCTGCGCTTTCCAAAAATTGAGGCCCAATCCAGAGTAGTATTAAACCAGAGGATTTAAATTTTAAATGGAGTTTTAATATATGAATTAGTGCTAGAACTTGTAAAAATCATAGAAAATCCATACTTGGTCCAAATTGATCCATTCCACTTTCTAAATTTTTGTAATATTATTCTCTATCACTTAGAGTCTCTGTTTTGTCATGAAAACAGTAAGAAAAATTTAATTCTCATTTAATCCTATTCCAAGCATATAAAATCTTTGAAAATTCATAACTTAAAATCTAAAACTCCAAAAATTATGATTCCTGTTCCTAGGTTTTTATTTTAATGTGTAGATTATTACTGTGTATTTTGTTTACATGTTTGGTGTGATGTTAATTTTCTCTATATACTGTGCTTGTTTGAATTGTGGCGAGTAGAAGAGCCCGTGACTGAGGATCCTGGTGAGCAGCGGATAGAAGTAGCTGAGCAGGAGCTCATTGAAGGCAAGTTGTGCTCTTGACCACTTTTTACCCAATAATGTTCTTTAATGTCATTTATGCATGCATAGGTTTAATTTTGATGGGACCCGATAGGTCACCCTAGATTGTTTATCTCATTACCTTGTTTACCCCTGAATCACTTGGGTAGTTTGCTATTGCTTTACATGGTTTCGGGATAATTATTTATTATATCTATGTTCCAATTCTTTTGTTATTCTATTTATATTCATGTCAAGATCATTGATGTTAATTGGAACATAGAGCTTAACTTGAGAAACACATGCCACCACAAGGGAGGAATGGGACCCCTTGGCTGACTAATTATGAAAGCTAGTGGAAGACTACCTTACCCGAAAGGGGCAAGGGCAGTAGGGGAGTTGCATGCAAGGAGGTTCTCGGGTTGATTTTGCTGCGATGGCGGTCAGACGGGGGATTCTTGCAAGTGCTCTTCCCATAAACTGTAGCGGGTTTTCGGAAGCTAGTGGAACTTTGTAAAGGCCTCGTAGTATTGCCCTGCCTCGCCTCCTAGGTAGAGGTGTATGGGAGTCGTGATCCCTTGGCAGATGTGTAACATAACTTGTGGGTAAAGGGTACAACCTCTGCAGAGTGTAAAACTGGTATACTAGCCGAGCTCACGGTCATGAGCAGCTCAGGACTCTCTGATGATTAATTTATAGAACTTAAATTCAATTTTGTCATTTGCATGTGCATGGGATTATTATTAATTTTGTTCTACTGCTTTATTTAAGGTTTGGTATTTACTTCCACTTAGTAACTGCTAATAAAATTTTGACCAACTAATTAAAAGCAATGCTCAGCTTTAACCCCTGTCATTGATTAGCCTTACATATTATATGAACTCCCACCTTTGTGAGTTCATGTTCACTGGTTCCCCACAACTTGTTGAGCTACGATCATGGGTGAGCTCACCCTTGCTGTCTCACACCCCCCATAGGAGAAGAACAGGTGGTTCAGGAGGAGCCACAAGGCAAGGAGTTTGATCTGATCTAGGTGGCGTTTCTGAAAGCTCTCTTGTGGGTTTTGGTGTCTAGATGACAACCCAATTAAAGGATTAACAAGTGTGCTAAGTGTTGAACAGGTGCTTAATGCAAAGCTAATAGGGTTCAACATAAGTGAACAAGTATGATGGTCCAAAGACTAGATTATCTATAGATAATGGACATCACAAGCAAAATGGACATTGCTTAATTGAGACTCGATGTGCGTAACTCAGAGACAACTGATCAAGCCAAGGATGGAAGCAATAAGAGCTTCGAGGTACCGAGTGCACGGGAGAATGTCAAGGAGACCAGGAACCCAAAGCTAGGGGTGAAGAAGAAGACTTGCAAAGTCAAGGTTGATCTTGTTAAGAGTTATGGTGCATCAAGGAACACTACATAAGGACATGACTTACAACCAATAAGGTAACATCTACAAATTATGTGGTGTAAGTCATAAGGCTCAAGACCAAGCTCAAGAAGTGTACAAGGTCACTGGAAGGAGAAGCTGTGTCAAAACCAGAACTGGAAGCAGCTCAAAAGAGCTAAGTGCACCTTGATCTTTAGTTTGGGTTGTTCTTATGTTTGGAGATATCCTATGTGACCTTTGCAGGATGTTGGAGCTCAGAAATGACAAATCTAGATCAAGTCAAATTGATTGATGGTTTATGAGTCCAACACCAATCTCAATCATGCCAAATGCTAAAGAAAGTGCAAAACAAGAACAAGGTGTGTTTCTAGACTTAGTGAATTGTTTTTTGAGTACTAACATATTCTATCTAAGTGCTAGAAATAGCTAGAAAAGAATTGCAAAATGTCTTGGCTCGGCGCAGCCAAAACTCTGCTCAGTCTGGCACACCGGACTGTCCGGTGGTGCACCGGACAGTGTCCGGTGCGCCAGGCTGAACTCCAGTGAACAGGCCGCTCTCGGGAGAAGTTTGACGGCGTACAGCTATAATTCACCGGACTATCCGGTGGTGCACCGGACTGTCCGGTGAGCCAACGGTCGACTGCGCCAACGGTCGGCAGCGCGATCAGCGGGCGACGCGTGGCCAGGGCCAATGGTTAGTTGGCGCACCGGACTGTCCGATGTGCACCGGACAGTGTCCGGTGAGCCATGACGACTGTTGCTCCAGCGGTCAGCTGAGCCCGATTTGGAAGGAGATCGCGCACCGGACAAGCTACAGGACCTATCCGGTGGTGCACCGGACTGTCTGGTGCACCACCCGACAGAAAGCAAATATTACCTTCCAAAATGAATTCCAATGGCTCCTAGGCCCCTTGTGTGTATAAAAGGGACTCCTAGGCGCCTCCAACAAGCGTACAAGTGCAGCCAACAATTGTAGACATCATTTGGATCAATTCTCTCTCTCCCTCTCGTGTATATCTCTCTAGTTTGTGTGAAGGCAAAGCTATGAGCCTTTAGAGAGTGGAGAGGTGCTGCAAAGAGCTAGAGCAAAGTCTTGAGCACACTGTTACTCTGCCGGAGTGCTATCAAGAAGACTGTAAGCAGCCACGGCGTTGTTGTAACCAATCTCAACATAGTGGAAGGCTCTATCTGTCATACTGACAGATCTGAGCAAACGGAGGAAGGAGGTGAAACAGACTCCATGCCCAGGTCTGGCTAACTCCAACGAGGACTAGGCAAGCATTTCAGGCTTGGCCGAACCTCGGGATAAATCTCTATGTCTGTGTGCTCTGCTCTGTGTTGTGTGCTGATTCTCTGTCTTACTTACTCTTTATCTCTGCACTTCAACACTTATCTGTGGTACAAGTTATATTTGTAGTGCAGGGCATTTTGAGACAGGATCTTCTATTCCGTTGCGACCTACTCAAAGGATCCTTCATTCCACTGCGATCCAGCCTTCGAGTAGAGTAAGAATTTAAGTTTTAAAAGTGACAATTATTATTCGCCTATTCACCCCCCCCCTCTAGGCGACATCTAGACCTTGTTCCCGGGCATAGGAACTTTCAATTGGTATCAGAGCTAGGCCTCTCCAGTGTGGGCTTAGCCGTCCGGAGATGACGATGTCGTCACAAGAGGTAACTGTAGAACTTCTAGGCGATGGTTCTAATTATAAATCCTGGTCTGTCTCTATTTATAATGCTTTCATGCATATTGATCCTGATTTGAGACATATCTTCAGTAGAAGTATTTTTCCCTCTGATTTTAGTAGAGAACCTTCTAATGCTGAACTAAGATGTCTGTCTCTCAACCACCATGCTTGCAACATCTTAGTTGACTCTCTTTTTCTAGAGGTGCCTATTTTGCCATCATGAGTAGTGATAGTGATTTATTTGTTGATGCTCATGATCTATGGACTAAAATTAAGTTGAAATTGTTTAAGTCCATATGCACTGCTTCTGCTCCCTCTATTGCTGGGAGTACTAACTTGTCCAAGGGAGAAGAACAAGAATGATGGACACCAAGCGGTGGATCCACCTCACCAACAGGTTCATCTCCCACTAGTTATACATGGCTTGTTGCTAACAATGAGAGTGGAGATGAAGGCAATGATAAGGAGGAATATGCGGATGAAGGCGAGGATGAGTCTACATCACCACAAGGTACATTTTCCTGTTTTGCTTCCACTGATAATAATGACAGGGAAAATGAAACCGACGATATGGAAGAAGAGGAGATTCGCCGTTTCTGCACCCATCTCAACAAAGAAGACAAAGTGCTCTTGGTTAAGCTGTTGAGAAGGAACAAGGAACAAGGCGAGATGATTCTCAGGCTAGAGGAGACTCTCATCAAAACCAACGATAGCCTGGAGAAGATGACCAAAGAACATGAGGAGCTAAAGTGCTCTCATGATGATTTGGTCCAACAGTATGATTCAGTTTTAATTGAGCAAAGAAATAATGATGATGCTTTATCTTGTGTTGCTCAACTTAAAATGGAAAATGCCATGCTTTAGAGGCAAGTAGAATTGCTAAGTCATGATAAACTTGCTCTTACTAAAAAATATGATTTATTGTCCTATTATCATGATAATCTCTGGGATAGACATATCATGCTTGATGTTGCTCATGAGGTTGTAATCGCGAACCTACATTCATGTGAACCTCATTCTTGCACATGTGCGCATTTAGATAATATATCACCATGTGCTAACCCCTGTTGCTCAAAAGAAAGCCAACTTTTGAATGAGCATCAAGCTGCAGGATCAAAGGAAAAAGTACTCATCAATAAAGAAAGGAACAAGAAAACAAAGCAACTAAGGAGAAGACGCATTGCTCAACCTTCTCAAGATATTCACAGGTGCGTGGTGAAGAAGCTTGAGACAGGAGAAACTGCAGCAAGTGTTGAGCTCCATAAGAAGGATGTTCCTAAAGCAAAAAATGAAGAAATCAACATGAACAAGGAAAAAGGTAAAGATTTAATCAGTCATGTTGTTTGCACTGACCATCGCTCTATGTCATCCAAGAACAAAAAGAGAAAAGGAAAAAGGAGGTGCTTTAAGTGCAATAAATCAGGACACCTCATTGCGTTGTGTCCATACAACGACTTTGGATGAAGGGATAAGGAGATGCTTCGGATGCAATGACAAGGACCATATGATCACTTCTTGTCTGCTCATGAAAAATCAAGCACGTGCACTCTCCAGGATGACCCCCACTAAGAAAGAAGACAAACAGCAAGCGTCATGTCAGGTTAAGCGACGCCTCTGCTACATGTGTGGTGAGCATGATCATCTATCCAAGGTATGTAAAAAGGGTAAGGTTCCTAAGCAAGTAAATTTATCTCAATCTTATTCGCTTAGGAGACCCAAACCATACACTTGTGCTAGATCAGTAATGAGATCACCTAGAACTAGCACAATTGCTATTTGGGTACCAAAGGCTCTTTTGGATGATCGTTATGGACCCATCTCGAGATGGGTACCAAACTGTGCCAACTAGACCATGCAGGTGCCTCGAGATGGACTGGAGACCATGGGAGAGCTTAAGATGGTTAATTCAAACTCTATGCTTAAGCTGTTAATCTTTATTGTCTATTTATTAACCCAAGGTTGAATTATTGTGCAATACTAATCCCATGTTCATCTCAAGTTAAATAAGTTGTAGAGGTCCTTAATCATTATTGGTGAATCAAGCAAAGGACCTTGATGAGAATCTGCAACTTGCTCTCCAAAGGACGATACCTGTGTATCTTAAGAACATTATTGCCAATCAGTATTGCTCTAAAGTTGGATTGTTGTGCTACCTATCCTTGGAGTAGTTATGCTTTTGAGATTGCCTGTGTTGAACACCTTTCAATCAATGGTTCATGATTTCAAAGATCATAATAATGCTTGCTTAATCATGATGGTGTGTTCTATATGTTATATCTTTTGAATCATTCAATGGGTAGTTTTTCATTTGATATATTCACCATGATTAACTCTTTTTGGGTTCATGGATAAACTTGTATCTTTTTGTAAGTCATGCTATATGGTTTTTATTGATTAACCTATGTGCAGGCATGACATTTTGTTTAGTCCATGTTTACATGATTACCCTATTTTGGTACTGAGTGTATACCAAATCCATGTTGTGCCTCTAATGCACCTTCTTGAGCTATGAGGTGCATGAGCAAAAGGAGCACTAAATTGGTGACAACGAGTGCTCTCATGGCAATTCAGGAAAAGGCAAAGGTATGGAGAATGGAACTATGCAATTTCATTGAAAATCTTGAAGTTTCATTGATTGTGATCATAGCTCTGTTCTTGCCTTTCAATTGGTAGTATCTTGGCTTAGGCGCCTTATGCCTTAAAATGTTGTTTCCTTTGGTGTACCTAAGAAAATACTTCTTAATCATGGTGTGCTTAAACATTGTGCTTTATATGCATGATCTTGTCATTTTTTCAATTGGTATATGTGTTGAAATGATTATCATGTGTGAAGCGTGCCTAGGTTGCTTTTAAAAATATTATATATCTCGAGGCATGCATTGTTTCCACTAGTCATAAGTTGTATTATGTCATCTATTCAATTGGTATCTTGTTGTGATGCAATTGATATATTATGCCTAGACCAAGATATGTTGTGATCCCCTCTAGTTCTGAGGACGCTAGAATGTGCAAGGTGCAAGTCATTCAAATACTTGATGCACAACTTTAGGGGGAGCACACATAACTTGTGTAGTTTGAGATTAACTGTTTCTTGAGTGATCCTATAAACTCTCAAGGTGGAAAAAGGGAGATGAGCAAGAAATGGAGCAATCAGGACTTGGATACCTCCACAAGTCGAAAAATTGGTATCTAAAGTTGTGAGTAATTGGTATCTAATGTTTCTGGTGTCTTAGCAACAAGAAAAGGTCAGGATAAAGAATCAGGCACAAGTATGAAGGAGCTCCCAAGAGATTAAACGCTCAAAATGGAAAGTACACCACAACATGGTAAAGGTACAAAAGGAACTATTGACCTTTTGCGTATTTGTATCTTAATTTTCCTCCAATGCTTGTGGTGCATATGTGTAATGTGTAAGGGGGGGGTAATGTTAGTGTGGTGTATTTTACCTGGTTAATACCCTGCTGTCCCTTGACATCATCCTATGTTCTTGCTCGAATATGGTTTTGGTGTTTGATGTCAAAGGAGGAGAATTTGTGCATTAAAGCTTACCTCAACCTGAGAGGAAAGCTTATCTTAAAGGGGTTTCCTTGAGTTCCCTTGGTCTTAAGGAAGAATGTGTTAGTTTGTTTTATTGATAATTCTTATCATATGCTTCTTGTTGTATTATATGGTGATAATGCAAAATTAGTGCTTCCGTTGATATGAATCAATTAGTATCTACTGTGTTTATCCTAATAGATATTCATGTGGTTCTGGTGCTTTAAATTGCTTTAAATTGGTATCTTAATGTTGAATAGTGGTAGGTTGATATTCCTGTGGTATATCCATTTAATTGGTGTTTTAACTCTGATTCTGTGCATTTGTGTGTTATACGCATCACGGTTTAATTATTGACAATGCATCCCACAAGTGCTAAGGCGTATTAATGCTTTGAATTAGCCTAAGTATGTGCAATTTGGCATATAAGGCCAAAGTTAAGATTTTAATGTAAGCACATATTTAGGGGGAGCATTCTATAAACTTAGAATTAAAAAAATTGTGCTTTAAATCTTATTCTTGTGTAAGCTTTAATTGTGTTGCCATCAATCACCAAAAAGGGGGAGATTGAAAGCTCTCTTGTGGGTTTTGGTGTTTAGATGACAACCCAATTAAAGGACTAACAAGTGTGCTAAGTGTTGAACAGGTGCTTAATGCAAAGCTAACAAGGTTCAACACAAGTGAACAAGTATGATGGTCCAAAGACTAGATTATCTATTGATACTGCACATCACAAGCAAAATGGACATTGCTTAAGTGAGACTCGATGTGCGTAACTCAGAGACAACCGATCAAGCCAAGGATGGAAGCAATAAGAGCTTCGAGGTACCGAGTGCACGGGAGAAAGTCAAGGAGACTAGGAACCCAAAGCCAGGGGTGAAGAAGAAGACTTGCAAAGTCAAGGTTGATCTTGTTAAGAGTTATGGTGCATCAAGGAACACTACATAAGGACATGACTTACAACTAATAAGGTAACATCTACAAATTATGTGGTGTAAGTCATAAGGCTCAAGACCAAGCTCAAGAAGTGTACAAGGTCACTGGAAGGAGAAGCTGTGTCAAAACCAGAACTGGAAGCAGCTCAAAAGAGCTAAGTGCACCTTGATCTTTAGTTTGGGTTGTTCCTATGTTTGGAGATATCATATGTGACCTTTGCAGGATGTTGGAGCTCAGAAATGACAAATCTAGATCAAGTCAAGTAGACTTGATGGTTTATGAGTCCAACACCAATCTCAATCATGCCAAATGCTAAAGAAAGTGCAAAACAAGAACAAGGTGTGTTTCTAGACTTAGTGAATTGTTTTTTTAGTACTAACATATTCTATCTAAGTGCTAGAAATAGCTAGAAAAGAATTGCAAAATGTCTTGGCTCTGCGCAGCCAAAACTCTGCTCAGTCTGGCACACCGGACTGTCTGGTGGTGCACCGGACAGTGTCCGGTGCGCCATGCTGAACTCCGGTGAATAGGCCGCTCTCAGGAGAAGTTCGGCGGCGTACGACTATAATTCACCGGACTGTCCGGTGGTGCACCGGACTGTCTGGAGAGCCAACGGTCGACTGCGCCAACGGTCGGCAGCGCGATCAGCGGGCGACGCGTGGCCGGGGCCAACTGTTAGTTGGCGCACTGGACTGTCCGGTGTGCACCGGACAGTGTCCGGTGAGCCAAGACGACTGTTGCTCCAACGGTCACTGAGCCCGATTTGGAAGGAGATCGCACACCGGACAAGCTACAGGAACTGTCCGGTGGTGCACCGGACTGTCCGGTGCACCACCCGACAGAAAGCAAATATTACCTTCCAAAATGAATTCCAACGGCTCCTAGGCCCCTTGGGTCTATAAAAGGGACTCCTAGGCGCCTCCAACTAGCGTAGAAGTGCAGCCAACAATTGTAGACATCATTTGGATCAATTCTCTCTCTCCCTCTCGTGTATATCTCTCTAGTTTGTGTGAAGGCAAAGCTATGAGCCTTTAGAGAGTGGAGAGGTGCTGCCAGGAGCTAGAGCAAAGTCTTGAGCACACTGTTACTCTGTCGGAGTGCTGTCAAGAAGACTGTAAGCAGCCATGGTGTTGTTGTAACTAATCTCAACATAGTGGAAGGCTCTATCTGCATACTGACAGATCTGAGCAAATGGAGGAAGGAGGTGAAACAGACTGCAAGCCCAGGTGTGGCTAACTCCAACGAGGACTAGGCAAGCATTTCAGGCTTGGCCGAACCTCGGGATAAATCTCTACGTCTGTGTGCTCTGCTCTGTGCTGTGTGCTGATTCTCTATCTTACTCTTTATCTCTGTACTTCAACACTTATCTGTGGTACAAGTTATATTTGAAGTGCAGGGCATTTTGAGACAGGATCTTCTATTCCGCTGCGACCTACTCGAAGGATCCTTCATTCCACTACGATCCAGCCTTCGAGTAGAGTAAGAATTTAAGTTTTAAAAGTGACAATTATTATTCGCCTATTCACCCCCCTCTAGGCGACATCTAGATCATGTTTTCGGCACAGGGAACTTTCAGTTTCTCAGTTTACATTTGGCGCCAACGACGATCCTTAGTTCGTTTTATATTTATCTTTTATTTTGTAATAAGACTTCCGCTATGTAATAAATACTCTGATTATTGTGACATTTATCTCTATACACTCTATTATTATATATGTTGTCTTCTTGGTGCATGTATGAGATGCACCTGGCTTTGTTCCTTAAAGCCGGGTGTGACAGAAGTGGTATCAAACAAAATGTTGACTGTAGGACGAAACCTAGATAGAAATGGACAAACCCTTCCCTACTTATCTTACTCTGATTCTTTCTATACTCATCTTGTCTTGATCCTGTCTCACCTTTTCTACTCTGATTACTCTTATCTTTTCTACTCTAAGACAAGATGGATTTCACACCTTGGAATCCTACCCCTATGACATTTTTAAGAGATAGGAGACATAAGACAAAATTAAAACTATTTTCTCTATTTAAAAATGTTGTTTGATTGTTCTGATGATAAATGTCTGATTTGGTTCTTTGATTGATTGAAATATTATATATGGACATCTTAGCATGTACCATCATAAGGTAATGAATTAGCTATGGTAAGTAAAACATTAATCTGCTTAGCTAATAAATCCCCAAAGTAACATGATTTGTAACTACCTGCCTTGACTACTATTCTCTTACCATATGTATCTAACTCAGATGGTCAATACCAGGAGGGGTGGTGGAATTGATTTGCCTCCTAATCGACACACTCGGTGGATATATAGACAACCCCAGCCACAGCCAGCAGAGATGAATCCTCTTAATCCTCCACCAGGCGGAGTTGACCCACTGATTGTAGCTCAGATGAGGATGATGCAACAAATGGCAGACACTGGCAGATATGCGGGCTCAGATGCAGCAAGAACGCCAGGAGATGCGCCAGGAAAGAGAAGAGATACGCCAGGAATTACGCCAGGAGTGAGAAGAGATACGCCAGGAGAGAAGGGCGCAACAGCAGCTGCAACAGCAATTTCAACAACAACAGCAACAAGTACCATTGCCTCCACCTCCACCAACAGTTCCACCTCGAGATAAGCACCGGGAGTTCATGAGCCATAAGCCACCGACATTTGCAAGCTCTCCTGATCCACTAGACGTGGATGATTGGCTGAAATCTGTGGAAAAGATGTTGAATATTGCACAATGCACTGACCGGGAGAAGGTTTTATATGCTTCTGGACGTCTGACAGGTCCTACTGTTGATTGGTGGGATTCATATACTGCTGTCCACAATGCTGCTGATTCTATTCCTTGGGCAGAGTTCAGTACATAGTTCAGGAATTATAATATACCTGCTGGATTGATGAAGATTAAAAAGAAGGAATTTCTGTCGCTGAAGCAAGAAAGTATGTCAGTCAGCGAGTATCGTGACAAGTTTATCCAGCTATCCAGATATGCTCTATATGAAGTTGCTGAGGATGAGAGGAAGCAGGAACATTTTATTGAAGGACTTAATGGACCTCTACAGTATGCTCTAGTGGCACACACATTTCCATTGTTTCAGAGGCTGCTCGATAAGGCTCTAGCTATTTAACACAAGCATGTTCAGCTGGGAGATTTAAAGAGGAAAGCTATATCTCAAGGACAAGGAAGCACCAGTGTTCGTCCTCGCTACAGTTTGCCCCAAGGTACACCAGTTCGCACTGGTGGAGGCCAGCGCCCAGTTTAGCAATCAGCTCAGAGGACTCCACCGCCTCGTCAGGCTACCCCCACGGGCACCCCGACGAAGTTTTCAGGGCAAAGTGCAAGCACTACTTGTTTCAAGTGTGGAAAGACTGGACACTATGCAAATGTTTGCCCACAGAGGATTGCCACTACTCCAGTTCAGAATAGGCAGCAAACTCCAGGATCTGGCAAGGGATACTCTATTGCCAAGGTTAATCAAGTCAGCGTTGATGCTACTCCAGATGGTGCTAACATCGTACTTGGTATGTTTTACGTTAATGTTATTCCTGCAACTATATTATTTGATTCTGGTGCTACACATTCATTCATGTCTGCTCGATATGCCAACACAAATGAAATACCACTGCTAAATATGAGAAAACCAATGATAGTAATTACACCCAAAGGGCCTGTTGAGGCAAATCAAATGACATGTAGATTGACATTAACAATTATGGGAAGAGAATTTGGAGCTACTGCTATAATATTAGAGGCAAGCAGTATAGATCTGATCCTTAGTATGTCATGGTTAAGAAAGGCAAAGGCCATTATAGCATGTGGTAGAGGTACCATAGAACTCACCAGCCCTAAGGGAGAAGGATTTCAAGTTAATATTGCAGTAACCACCTCATCCAAACATGCAATGTTATTTATACCTGAGGAGTTTGTTGGTGACAACATCCGTGTGGTTAGAGATTTTTTGGATGTCTTTCTAGAAGAGTTGCCAGGAATGCCACCTGATAGGGAAGTTGAGTTTGTTATTGATCTTCTACCTGGAACTGCCCCTATTTCTAAACGGCCATACAGGATGTCTGTAGAGGAGTTAAAGGAACTTAAGAAACAGTTAACAAAGTTGCAAGAGACTGGGTACATTCGTCCGAGTTCCTCACCTTGGGGAGCGCCAGTTCTATTTGTACAGAAGAAGGATGGACCACAGCGGATGTGTGTGGATTATAGATCACTTAATGATGTTACTGTGAAGAACAAGTATCTGTTACCCCGTATTGAGGATTTATTTGATCAGATGAGAGGTGCTAGGGTATTCTCAAAGATTGATCTCCGATCTGGTTACCATCAGATGAGGATTAGACCATCGGATATTCCCAAGACAGCATTCTCGACTCGATATGGATTATATGAGTTCACTGTTATGTCGTTTGGATTAACCAACGCACTAGCTTATTTTATGAATTTGATGAACAAGGTGTTTATGGAGTATTTGGACAGATTCATCGTGGTATTCATCGACAATATTCTTATCTATTCCAAGAGTGATAGTGATCATGAGGAACATCTGAGATTGGTGCTATAGAAGCTACGAGATAATCAACTCTACGCCAAGTTTAGCAAGTGTGAGTTTTGGATTGGCGAGGTGCCATTTCTTGGTCATATTATTTCTAATGGAGGAATATCAGTGGCTAAGATTCGGAGTTTCTTGGGACTAGCAGGATATTATCGGAGATTTATTGAAGGATTTTCTAAGATCGCTAAGCCTATGACCTCACTTTTGGAGAAGGGCAAAGAGTTTAAGTGGGACGAGAAGTGCCAAGACAGCTTTGATCAATTGAAGAAGAGATTGATGTTGCCACTAGTGTTGGTTATTGTCACACCCGGTTTTTAGAAGGCAAACCGAATGCGAACCATGTACGTGCCAGGATCAGTTATTCACGTACACAGCAGTTACATAACATGGACATCATCACACAGTGCTCAAATAGTATTAAAAGGGGAAATAATAGTCGATTACATCATACGTCTGAGACGTCCATATAGTTCTTACAATAAATCAAAGTGCGGAAAAGAAACGTAGATAACGCGGCCTTCACAGGCAGCCGACTGGGGGTTGCCGCTAACCCACGCCTAGAACTCGTCGTAGTCTTGGAACTCCTGGAAGTCTCCTTCCACAGCTTCATCTTCTCCTGAGCAGTGGTTGCAATGCTGACAACCTGGAGGGGGGGGGGTTTGGTGTGTAGAGCAAGGGTGAGTACACATCAACATACTCAGCAAGTATCCTGTTTGGCTGTAGTGGACTAGCTTTATGTGGGGATAAGTCAAGCAGTTGCTTTTAGTTGGTCAGGTTATTACTTACTAGTAGAGAGCCAGGTTTTAACATTAACCCAAGTTATTAGCCCAATGTATCCTTTCCAAACGGAAAGAATACCACTTACCAATACCATAATCATAATCAGAACCATCAATCTCATTGCCACCTGTACCAAAATATCTCTGATCAAGTATCACTAATCTCTGGAGCTCCCTTGGCCGCTCATAACCGCGAGCACGGCTGATATATCAGTTTCATAACACTCTGCAGAGGTTGTGCACTTTACCCACAAGCCGTGATTCCCTTTCTGCCCGGAGAGAGCGACTCCCCATTGACCACTACCTAGGTGGTCCAGCAGGGCATCACTACGTAGCCTTTACAAAGATTCCCCGAGGCTGTAGCCGCCCGTTAGGTTTCCTAAATGTACCGCACTCCTCCCCAAGGGACAGATCAACCTTGGCAGAGCGAGCCGCATACACCGAGCCCCATTGACGGCACAACGGCTAAGCGGACTACACCCCGGTTCCTCCAATTATTCAGCTAAGGGCGTCCCATTCCACCCTCATGGTTGCACTGTTTTCCCGGGCGGTCATCCATTGAACAGGTCCTTACGAAGAGGCACTCGAGAAACCGCTCGAGTCCCCTTAAATGCCACAAGTATGATCATAAGTAAGAAGGGGAAAACAGCGTATCATAGATAATCACATCATGTTCATTGATTAGAGTTGAGCAATAGCATCAGACTAAGCAGTAATAATCCGACCCAAGTAGGTAAACAAGGACATGAATAACAAAAGCTAGTCAATCCTTAGGCATAAATGTGTAATGCGGGAGGTGAATTAAAGAATGAATAGGACAAAGATAGGTCAAAGGACACTTGCCTCCACCAACCGACTGCTGCTCAGGGGCTTCTCCTGCAAATTCCTCGGGCTCTTCGACCGGATCGTTCTCTATGCGAGCGCAAACATACATACATCCACATATTTAATACAAAAGAACAGTACACCATACAAGGGAATAAGTAAAGTGAATATGCATCAAGTATGACATTCGACATCACATTTGCTATGGTTAGAAAGAAACGGGGAAAGGTCTCGCAGGGGGGTTAAAGTTTATGCACTAATGATCAGTTACAATTGGTTCTTAACAAAAGAATTCTGTTATATATATATACTAATGGAAATCTAATCATTTTTAGTTGATCAACATTGCACGGGATAAACAATTAACTACGTGAATCAATAGCATAACGGAATTTTAAATTAAACTTCCTATTTTCCATAGCATGAACAATGATCAGTCTACCTAAAATAAAGTAATTATGATCACAGAAAGTAAATAAAATAAAATAAAAAAAAATAAAAAAAAACAGGGGGGGCGGTTGAACCGGCCCTAGGGGCGGTTGAACCGGCCCTGGGCGGGGCGGCCGAGCTGGGGCGGTCGGGCGGCTGAGCTGGGGCCGGGGCCGGCCGAGCTGGCGGCCAGGGCCAGCCGAGCTGGCGGCCAAGGCCGGCCAAGCTGGCGGCCAGGGGCCAGGCGGGCGAGGGGGGCGCGGCCGGGGGGGGGGGGGCTGGCCGAGGGCTGGCCGTGGCGGGCCAGGGGGCGGCCGGGGCAGGCCAGGGGGCGGCCGGGGGTGGCCGGGCGGCGCGGCTAGGGCCGGCGCGGCCGGGGGCGGGCGGCTGAGCCATGGCCGGACGGGGGAAGAGGAGGGGGGGAGAGGGGAGAAGGAGAGAGGAGGGAGAGAGGGGGAGGGCTCACCGGCGGGGGGGGTGGCCGACGGCGAGGGCGGCCAAGGGCGGCGGCGGCCTAGGGCGGCGCGGCCTAGGGCAGGGGCGGGTAGGGGTAGGGCGGCGGCTTAGGTGGGGAGGGAGAGAAAATGAGAGGGAGAGGGAGAGGATTGGGGGGAAAAGAGGAGGTGGGGGGGGCGGCTGGGCCTCTTTGGGCCCAAGAGGGGGGCGCCAGGGGCGGCTGGGCCGGCCGGGGTCGGCCCAGGGCGCGGGAGAGAGAGAGAAAGAGGAGAGAGAAAGAGAGAGAAAGAAAAAGAAAAGATTATTTCCCTGTTTTCGAAATCCGATCTTTTAGATGAATGCGTTTGCACTTTCAAACAATCAAAAAATGCAAGGTTCGGCATGGTGCATCAAACAACACAAAATATCTTTAGAGTTTTCTCTTACACGGGAATTCCAAACCGAATCCCGCTAAAACTTTGGAAAAGGTCAAGGTTTAGCGAGGGAAAAAGAAAAGGAAAAGGTAACGCCCGAATTTTGGCGAGTAAAGAAAAGAAAAAAATTCAACTGCAAAATTCGGGGCGTTACAAACCTATCCCCCTTAAAAGAATCTCGCCCTCGAGATTCAGGGCTGGCTAGCAAAGAGCTCTGGGTACTTGGCCATCAAATCATCTTCACGCTCCCAGGTTGCTTCTTCCTCAGAGTGGTGACTCCATCTGACTTTGCACATTCTGATGGTCTTCCTTCGGGTGACTCTATCTGCAACCTCAAGAATCTGAGCTGGCTTCTCGACATAGGTCAAGTCCTCCTGGACTTCCAGACCTTCCACTGGCAACTGCTCTTCTGGCACACGCAAACACTTCTTCAACTGAGACACATGAAAGACATCATGCACAGCTGACAAATTCTCTGGCAGACTGAGCTGATAGGCCACTTCTCCACGCTTTGAGAGGATTTGGTACGGACCAATGTAGCGGGGTGCTAGCTTGCCTTTGATTCCGAACCTTCTGACTCCTCTGATCGGTGACACTTTCAGATAGACAAAGTCTCCGACTTCAAAACTCAGCTCTCTTCTTCTTGTGTCTGCATAACTTCGCTGCCTCGATTGCGCTATCTTCAGATTCTCTCGGACCATCTTGATGTTCTCTTCGGCTTCAAGCAAAATGTCTGGCCCAAACACTTGCTTCTCTCCAGGTTGATCCCATTGCAACGGAGTTCTACAACTCCTTCCATAAAGCGCTTGAAACGGTGACATCTTCAAACTGGCCTGATAACTGTTGTTATAGGAAAACTCTGCATAAGGCAATCGCTTGTCCCATCCGGACTGATCTTGCAACGCACAGGCTCTCAACATATCTTCAAGAATTTGATTGGTTCTTTCGGTCTGGCCATCTGTCTGCGGATGATAAGCTGAACTGAAATTCAGATGTGTGCCCAAAGCTTCATGCAACTGCTGCCAGAAATGAGAGGTGAACTGCGTTCCTCTGTCTGACACTATCTTCTTTGGCACACCATGAAGACAAACGATCCGAGACATATACAGTTCTGCCAATGCTGCACTACTGTAGCTGGTCTTGACAGGTATGAAGTGGGCTGACTTGGTCAAACGGTCCACTACTACCCAAATGGAATCGTAGCCGGCTCGAGTGCGAGGCAATCCGACTATGAAATCCATACCGATCTCATCCCATTTCCACTGAGGAATCTGCAACGGTTGCAACAATCCAGCTGGTCTCTGGTGTTCTGCCTTAATTCTTCGACAACTATCGCACATAGCCACATGCTCTGCGATTTCCCTCTTCATTCCATACCACCAGAATTTCTTCTTCAGATCCTGATACATCTTCTCACTGCCAGGGTGAATCGAATAAGCTGTCTCATGAGCTTCCTTGAGAATCAACTCCCGAATGGACTGGACATTGGGAACACACAAGCGGTCTTTGAACCATATCACACCTTCTGCATCTTCTCGAAAATCTTTGCCTCTGCCATCTAGAATTAGTCGCCGAATCTCACTGATCTTCTCATCATTCTTCTGCGCTTCTTTGATTTCTCGCTCCAAGGTAGGTTCCAATTCAACTGTGACTCCTCGCGAATTGTTCAGAAATCCGAGACTCAACCTGTCGAACTCCTTGGCCAGCTCATAAGGCATCGGACGAGCGACCATCAGATTGACTTGACTCTTTCTGCTCAAAGCATCTGCCACTACGTTTGCTTTGCCTGGATGGTAATGAATCTCCAACTCATAGTCTTTGATCAACTCTAACCATCTTCTTTGCCTCATGTTCAACTCTGACTGAGTGAATATGTACTTCAAACTCTTGTGGTCTGTGTAAACATTGCATTTATGTCCATACAGATAGTGCCTCCATGTCTTCAGTGCGTGAACCACTGCTGCCAACTCTAGATCATGGATTGGGTAATTCTTCTCATGAACCTTCACCTGTCGGGACGAGTAAGCCACAACTCTTCCCTCTTGCATCAACACGCATCCCAAACCTGTGTAACAAGCATCACAATACACCGAGAAGGGCTTGTGCACATCAGGCAAGACTAGGACAGGCGCTGTTGTCAACTTCTCTTTCAGCGCTTCGAAGGCCTCTTGACATTTCTGGGTCCACTTGAACCCAACCTTGTTGCCTAGCAACGCTGTCATTGGTTTCGCAATCTTCGAAAATCCTTCAATGAATCGCCGATAATATCCGGCCATTCCAATGAAGCTCTTGATTCCTCGAGCATCCGTTGGCGCTTTCCAGTTCAGAATGTCTGCCACTTTCTTCGGATCCACAGCCAATCCTTCTTTGTTGATTATGTGACCCAAGAACAGGACTTCACTGATCCAGAACTCACACTTGCTCAACTTTGCATACAACTGGTGCTCTCGCAATCTCTGCAATACCATCCTCAAATGATCTGCATGCTCTTCTTCGCTTTGAGAATAAATCAGAATGTCATCAATGAATACCACCACAAACTTATCGAGATAATCCATGAATACACTGTTCATCAAGTTCATAAAGAACGCTGGTGCATTGGTCAAACCAAAAGACATCACTGTGAACTCATACAACCCATACTTGGTAATGAATGCCGTCTTCGGAATGTCCGAAGGCCGGATCCTGAGCTGATGATAACCTGACCTCAGATCGATCTTGGAGAACACACTGGCTCCTCTCAACTGGTCAAACAGATCTTCTATTCTGGGCAAGGGATACTTGTTCTTGATCGTGACTTCATTCAAAGCTCGGTAATCAATACACATCCTCTTTGTGCCATCTTTCTTCTCCACAAACAAGACAGGGGTGGCCCAAGGCGAGGTGCTTGGCCGGATGTAACCTTTCTCTGACAGCTCATCAATCTGCTTCTTAAGCTCAACCAACTCTGGTCCAAATATTCTGTAAGCTCTCTTGAAGATAGGGGCGGTTCCAGGAAGAAGCTCTATGGCAAACTCAACTTTCCGCTCTGGTGGCATACCCGGTAAGTCCCTTGGAAACACATCTGGGAATTCAGACACAACCTTGATACTCTCAATCGGGTCTGCTTCACTGCTATCGACAGCCATCTGATAACAACTTCCTTTCTTCGGCTCAGGCGGGACTAACTCGGTCACCACTTCCTCTCCTAGTGGGGACACCAACTTGATTGTCCTTTTATCACAACTGATAACTGCCTGATACTTATCTAGCCAATTCATCCCTAGGATGACATCTATTCCCTGAGTACCCATTACTATAAGGTTAGCGGGAAACGCTATCCCCCTTATTTCCACACTTATATTCAAACATATGCTATCGGCTCGAATTCTACCACCGGCTGAGTCAATTTGAATGGGGGTTGACATGGCAGTAATTGGAAGATTATGTGCTTCTACCCATGATGCAGTAATGAAAGAATGCGTTGCTCCAGTATCAAATAACACTTCTGCAATATGCGAATCGACTGGGAACATACCTACTGTCATGCCGGGGGTCTCCTGAGCTGCTTCAGCCTCCAAGTGATTCAATCTTCCATGGTTATAGCGCTGCTGAGGGCGGTTGCCTGCTCCAGACTGAGACGCATTCTGCTTCGCTGGGGCATTGGGGCCTGACTGCTGCTGGGCTGCCTTCTTCGGACATTGCATCACCCAGTGGCCTTGCTCTCCACAGTGGAAACATGCTCTGTTTCCAACCTGAGCTGGTGCTGCCTGATTGTTCTGCTGGCTTGCTGGGGCAGGAAGACGAGGTGTCTGCTGATTCTGCCTCTGAAACTGACCTCCTGATTGATTGCTCTGACGGTTTTGGTACTGATGCTGAGGATACTGCCTTTGGAACTGCTGATACTGCTGACGCTGCTGATGCTGCTGAGGTGGACGCTGGTTCTGCCTGAACTGCTGAGGTTGATTGCCTGAGAAACGAGGACGGCTGCTGCTTCCAGGCTGGGGTCCACTGATCTTGCGCTTACGATCTTCCATCTCCTTGCGCTTCCTTTCTGTCATGATCGCTCTGTCAATCAGGTGCTGGAATGTCGGGAAGGTATGATTCATCAGCTGATACTGCAGAGGGTCAACCAAGCCTCTCAAGAAACGGTATTGTCGCTTGGCGTCGGTGTTGACATCTTCAGGAGCATAGCGAGACAACTGCAGAAACCTGTCTCGATACTCACTGACAGATGACGACCCTTGCTTAAGGGCCAGGAACTCCTCCTTCTTTACTGTCATCAGACCTGCAGGCACATGGTACTGACGAAAGCTACCTCTGAACTCTTCCCAGGTGATGGCATCGGGGTTGGCATGGGTGGCGAGGTAAGACTCCCACCATGATTGGGCTGCTCCTCTCAACAGACGGGGACCATACAAGACTTTCTCCCTGTCATCACACTGAGCGGTATGCAACTCCCGCTCCACAGTGCGCAGCCAATCTTCAGCATCCATGGGGTCAGAAGAGTGAGCGAACGTTGGTGGATGGCCTCTCATGAATTCAGCACGCTTGTCTCTGGGCATCTGAGGCATCTGAGGCTGGGGTGGTGCTTGCTGCTGCTGCTGCTGAATGGCGGCCAGAGTCTGACCGATGGCTTGAACCGCCTGAGTCTGCATCAGAAACATCTGCTCGATCGACATCGGGGGAGGGGGCGGCAGATGCTGCTGCTGGGGCACCTCATCCTGCGGGGCGGCTTGCTCCTGCTGAGCACGCCTTCCTCCTCTGCGCCTGTTCTCTGACATCTGCAGAACGCAACCACACATCAGAACTGATCTGGCAAATCTTGCAGCATAAGAAAAGAGTATAGAATTCTCCAACAGCACTGAACAGATGAGCATCTTCACTGATCTCCAACACAGACCACACAGCTTCTCAGATAAAGAGGAAAGTAGAATAAAGGGTTTCCCAACTATATAACTAACTCCATTAACATAATATGTAAACCAAAATGCAGGGGATACCCACACTCTGGTGACAGTCATTACAAAGATCCAAACCAAACATAGTTCATCATGACAAACATAAATGCACAGGATATAGCAAACTACCCTGTCTAACTAGGACTAACTAAGACCGAGACTAACGCTAAGACTGAAGCTTCTATGTATATATATTTCGTATTAATTACAAGATCCAACTCTAACTATCTATGGTTCTAGATTGATCTTGGTCTTGTAGTCGGGATTGCCATAAGACTGGAGTCCACGCCGAGGCGAGCGGTACGGGTGCTGAGTCCCAACGGGAGCGGGGGAACCATCATCCAAGTGACGACGCTCCGCGCGCTCAGCCCGCAGCAGGGCGATCTCAGCACGAGCCCTACTCAGCTCGTCTAATGCATGGTCCAGCTCCGTGTTTAGCACGGCGGCTAGGTTGACTGTGCTGCTCAACCTAGGATTGTCCTCACCAGCAGGTGAAACAATCACGCCTCCTGTGCTGCCAGATGGACGGCGGGGGTAATACTTCAGGTCGAGACCGTCAGCTACCCCACCGAGAACCGAGCAGTAGTGCGAAAGCGCACGCCGTGCAGCATCCTGCATGGCTGCCTCAGCTGAGTCCCGCTCAGAGATAGAATAGTGCTCTGAGCAAGCCTCCGCGCCCTGGAGACTGTTCTCCGGACGGCGCACCAAGCAGGTCGCCTCCCAGCGGTCCGGGTAGACCCCGCGACTATGCTGGTAGACCACACAGCGATACTCGATGGACCAAGTACGCCGGTCAAGTGCCCGACGTAGCAGGGTGTCGAGCGCGTCGTGGAAGTGACACCCGCGAGCAGCGTCGCGAGTGATGGGTCGAGCAACCCATCCTTCCGGCTCATGGTTAGCAGAGAGGTCGATGTCGTGGCTCAAGCTGTCGTCGCCACCTCCGTCGTCTGGGTCTCCTCCAGCAGCTACTCCAGAAGCTGGGACGCCCAGTGGTGGTGCAGGGGGCGCCTCCAGGGGAAGCACAGGAGAGCAGCTCCTCACAGACTCTATCTCCTGCTGGAGCGAGAAAGAAGAGCCCTGCTGCTCCTGTCGTCGACGTTCCTGCTCCTCATGCAGGCGGTGGTGCAGTCTCTCCAAGTGGCTGGACTGTCCGGCCACGGGACGGCGAAGCGGACGCTCAGCAAGGCGGGAGGGTAAGAATGGGATGACGGACTTTCGTGCAGTGTGTCTAAGTCGAGCCATCTACAAAAGATATCGCAAGCAAAAGGGTGAGAACAGAATTAATATGACCAGCAAGTAATGAATCATAAATAAATGAAGGATTAGAATAATAATGAATCATAAATAAATGGAGGATCAGAATAAAACAAAATTTTCAGCAAGGCATAATATATAGTAGAACATAGGTTTGGTCAGTAGGACCAACTTTTGAAGGGATACCAAAGTCAAGGCAGGGACAGAGGTCTATAATCCTTAGAACGACCATTCTACTCTAGGTTAGCGGTCCTACAGTCAGCACGGCTCTGATACCACTTATGTCACACCCGGTTTTTAGAAGGCAAACCGAATGCGAACCATGTACGTGCCAGGATCAGTTATTCACGTACACAGCAGTTACATAACATGGACATCATCACACAGTGCTCAAATAGTATTAAAAGGGGAAATAATAGTCGATTACATCATACGTCTGAGACGTCCATATAGTTCTTACAATAAATCAAAGTGCGGAAAAGAAACGTAGATAACGCGGCCTTCACAGGCAGCCGACTGGGGGTTGCCGCTAACCCACGCCTAGAACTCGTCGTAGTCTTGGAACTCCTGGAAGTCTCCTTCCACAGCTTCATCTTCTCCTGAGCAGTGGTTGCAATGCTGACAACCTGGAGGGGGGGGGTTTGGTGTGTAGAGCAAGGGTGAGTACACATCAACATACTCAGCAAGTATCCTGTTTGGCTGTAGTGGACTAGCTTTATGTGGGGATAAGTCAAGCAGTTGCTTTTAGTTGGTCAGGTTATTACTTACTAGTAGAGAGCCAGGTTTTAACATTAACCCAAGTTATTAGCCCAATGTATCCTTTCCAAACGGAAAGAATACCACTTACCAATACCATAATCATAATCAGAACCATCAATCTCATTGCCACCTGTACCAAAATATCTCTGATCAAGTATCACTAATCTCTGGAGCTCCCTTGGCCGCTCATAACCGCGAGCACGGCTGATATATCAGTTTCATAACACTCTGCAGAGGTTGTGCACTTTACCCACAAGCCGTGATTCCCTTTCTGCCCGGAGAGAGCGACTCCCCATTGACCACTACCTAGGTGGTCCAGCAGGGCATCACTACGTAGCCTTTACAAAGATTCCCCGAGGCTGTAGCCGCCCGTTAGGTTTCCTAAATGTACCGCACTCCTCCCCAAGGGACAGATCAACCTTGGCAGAGCGAGCCGCATACACCGAGCCCCATTGACGGCACAACGGCTAAGCGGACTACACCCCGGTTCCTCCAATTATTCAGCTAAGGGCGTCCCATTCCACCCTCATGGTTGCACTGTTTTCCCGGGCGGTCATCCATTGAACAGGTCCTTACGGAGAGGCACTCGAGAAACCGCTCGAGTCCCCTTAAATGCCACAAGTATGATCATAAGTAAGAAGGGGAAAACAGCGTATCATAGATAATCACATCATGTTCATTGATTAGAGTTGAGCAATAGCATCAGACTAAGCAGTAATAATCCGACCCAAGTAGGTAAACAAGGACATGAATAACAAAAGCTAGTCAATCCTTAGGCATAAATGTGTAATGCGGGAGGTGAATTAAAGAATGAATAGGACAGAGATAGGTCAAAGGACACTTGCCTCCACCAACCGACTGCTGCTCAGGGGCTTCTCCTGCAAATTCCTCGGGCTCTTCGACCGGATCGTTCTCTATGCGAGCGCAAACATACATACATCCACATATTTAATACAAAAGAACAGTACACCATACAAGGGAATAAGTAAAGTGAATATGCATCAAGTATGACATTCGACATCACATTTGCTATGGTTAGAAAGAAACGGGGAAAGGTCTCGCAGGGGGGTTAAAGTTTATGCACTAATGATCAGTTACAATTGGTTCTTAACAAAAGAATTCTGTTATATATATATACTAATGGAAATCTAATCATTTTTAGTTGATCAACATTGCACGGGATAAACAATTAACTACGTGAATCAATAGCATAACGGAATTTTAAATTAAACTTCCTATTTTCCATAGCATGAACAATGATCAGTCTACCTAAAATAAAGTAATTATGATCACAGAAAGTAAATAAAATAAAATAAAAAAAATAAAAAAAAACAGGGGGGGGCGGTTGAACCGGCCCTAGGGGCGGTTGAACCGGCCCTGGGCGGGGCGGCCGAGCTGGGGCGGTCGGGCGGCTGAGCTGGGGCCGGGGCCGGCCGAGCTGGCGGCCGAGGCCGGCCGAGCTGGCGGCCAGGGCCAGCCGAGCTGGCGGCCAAGGCCGGCCAAGCTGGCGGCCAGGGGCCAGGCGGGCGAGGGGGGCGCGGCCGGGGGGGGCTGGCCGGGGGCTGGCCGTGGCCGGCCAGGGGGCGGCCGGGGCAGGCCAGGGGGCGGCCGGGGGCGGCCGGGCGGCGCGGCTAGGGCCGGCGCGGCCGGGGGCGGGCGGCTGAGCCATGGCCGGACGGGGGAAGAGGAGGGGGGGAGAGGGGAGAAGGAGAGAGGAGGGAGAGAGGGGGAGGGGCTCACCGGCGAGGGGGGTGGCCGACGGCGAGGGCGGCCAAGGGCGGCGGCGGCCTAGGGCGGCGCGGCCTAGGGCAGGGGCGGGTAGGGGTAGGGCGGCGGCTTAGGTGGGGAGGGAGAGGGAGAGGATTGGGGGAAAAAGAGGAGGTGGGGGGGCGGCTGGGCCTCTTTGGGCCCAAGAGGGGGGCGCCAGGGGCGGCTGGGCCGGCCGGGGTCGGCCCAGGGCGCGGGAGAGAGAGAGAAAGAGGAGAGAGAAAGAGAGAGAAAGAAAAAGAAAAGATTATTTCCCTGTTTTCGAAATCTGATCTTTTAGATGAATGCGTTTGCACTTTCAAACAATCAAAAAATGCAAGGTTCGGCATGGTGCATCAAACAACACAAAATATCTTTAGAGTTTTCTCTTACACGGGAATTCCAAACCGAATCCCGCTAAAACTTTGGAAAAGGTCAAGGTTTAGCGAGGGAAAAAGAAAAGGAAAAGGTAACGCCCGAATTTTGGCGAGTAAAGAAAAGAAAAAAATTCAACTGCAAAATTCGGGGCGTTACAGTTATGCCAGACCTACAGAAAGGATTTGATATCTATTGTAATGCATGTGGCCAAGGCTTGGGATGTGTGCTCATGCAAGAAGGACATGTGATTGTCTACGCGTCCCGTTAGTTACGGAAACATGAATTGAACTACCCCACTCATGACTTAGAATTGGCAGCAGTTGTGCATGCGCTTAAGATATGGAGACATTATATCATGGGAACCAAGTGCCAAGTGTACACGGATCATAAGAGTTTGAAGTATATATTCACTCAGAAGGATCTCAACCTTAGGCAACATCGTTGGTTGGAGCTTATTAAGGATTATGATTTGGAGATTCACTATCACCCGGGCAAGGCGAATTTGGTTGCAGATGCCTTAAGTCGAAAGGAGCATGTTCATTCAGCTATTGTTGCCTACCTACCCGATGAGATGGTTGAGGATTTCAGGAGACTTAACCTGGGGATAGTTGCTCACACTGAAGGAGTTACTATTGATGTGGAACCTACTTTGGAGCAAGAAATTCGCAAAGGTCAAATTGGTGATGCTAAAATACAAGAGATTGAGGATCTGATTACTGAAGGTCGAGGTCCAGAATTTACGGAAGATGAGCAAGGCACCGTATGGTTCAAGGACAGGATATGTGTTCCTGATATTGAAAGCCTTCGTGAGACTATTTTAAAGGAGGCCCACGACTCGGATTATTCTATTCATCCTGGTAGTACTAAGATGTATCAGGATTTGAAGCAGAAATATTGGTGGTATGGATTGAAGAGAGATGTGGTTGCACATGTGGCTATGTGCGATGTATATCAAAGAGTTAAGGCTGAACACGAAAGGCTAGCTAGACTGTTGCATCCACTGAAGATACCTGAGTGGAAGTGGGAAGAGATTGGTATGGATTTTATTACCGGATATCCTCGCACCCAGAAAGGATATGATGCAATATGGGTGATTGTGGATAGATTGACTAAAGTGGCTCATTTCATTGCAGTCAAGACTACCTATAAAGGCTCTCAACTGGCAGAGTTATATATGGCTTGGATTGTGTCTTTACATGGAGTTCCAAAGAAGATCATGTCCGATCGAGGTTCACAATTTACCTCAAGGTTTTGGAGAAGCTTTCATGAGAACATGGATACCAAGTTGAATTTTAGTATAGCTTATGACCCTCAGACTGATGGACAGACTGAAAGGACTAATCAAGTTTTGGAAGATATGTTGACAGTTTGTGCCCTTCAGCATGGAGGAAGTTGGGATAGGAGTCTACCTTATGCTGAGTTCTCTTATAATAATAGCTACCAGGCCAGTCTGAAGATGTCACCTTTTGAAGCTTTATATGGGAGGAAGTGCAAGATTCCTCTATATTGGGACCAGACTGGAGAAAGACAGTTCTTTGGGCCTGAACTGATTCAAGAGACAGAAGAACAAGTTTGTCGAATTCGGGAGAATTTGAGGGTAGCTCAAACCAGACAAAAGAGCTATGCTGATAATAGAAGGAGACCACTGGAATTTGAAGAAGGAGATTATGTGTACCTCAAGGTGTCACCACTTCGTGGAATGAGGAGATTCAAAGTCAAGGGCAAATTGTCCCCTCGCTATATTGGACCATTCTTGATCTTTAGGAGAGTTGGGGAGATGGCATACCAACTTGAGCTACATGCTAGTCTATCTGATGTGCACAATGTATTTCATGTGTCTCAGCTTAAGAAGTGTCTCCGTGTCCCTGAGGAACAGTTACCAATGGATGAGCTCAGTGTTCAGGGTGATTTGACTTACACGGAATATCCGATCAAGATTCTTGATACATTGACTCGAGTTACAAGGAATAAGGTGATAAAGATGTGCAAAGTACAATGGACTCACCATGGAGAAGATGAAGCAACATGGGAAAGGGAAGAAGAGCTTCGCATAGATTTTCCCCATCTTTTCCCTTGTTCTTCCTAAATCTTGAGGATGAGATAATTTTTAAGGGGGGTAGGATTTGTAATACCCACTTTGTAAGAAAAATAAAAAAAATCAAAAAGGGAGGAATTATGTTCCTTTATAAACATGAGTGTGTCATCTCTATCTGTCATTTCATGTGAACACATTACTGACACCAATAAATAATCAACAAAAGACACTCAACTAAATTATGCATCATGTTGGGATTTCCTTTTGCATGCACATTGTGACAAAATAAAATAATAAATGTGACAAGAAATATATTAAAGTTCAAAGTGGAATTTAAAATCCAAAAGGAATTGTAGAATTTAGAAAAGAGAAGAAAATAAGCATTTTGTGGATAAAAATAAGTAAATAAAAATATATAAATCCTACACTAGAGTTTGAATTTGAATAATTTGTGGCGGAACCGCCCGAATTATTCCAACTTAAGTGCCTAAGTCCCACCTTAAAGGCTAGACCACACTTAAATGGGAATAACCCGTCAATCCCTCGGATCTAGTCCGACGAGGCCACTTACAGGATCAAGTACCACAATCTCACTCGAAGGTGAGTCACAGAGCAAATACAATAAAGCATAAAACCATAAATTACAGAGTATTAAATTATTACATCACCATCGGAGTTTTGCAAAAGTAGTCATCATTGTTCGAAGTGCAGCGGAAATAAACTAACGGTAAATAAACAGAGAGATGGGGAAGCCTGTCCCATCACTCCACATTCTCCTCCTCAGCCGAGGCGAGGTCCCACTCGACAGTCCAACCCGGTGGCAAGATGGACGGCCAAGTCACTCCAGCAACCATGTCCTCCAAAGAACCTGTAAAATTATGCTACAAGCAAGGCTGAGTATACTAATACTCAGCTAGACTTACCCGGTGTGAGGAGTCTACTCCTCTACCTCTAGACATGCAGCTGTTTGGCTGTGGGGTTTGGTTGCCAAAAGCACTAGCTGAGTTTCTAAAATTCCAGTTTTTAACTTTGTCAAATTTAAGTGTGACTCTCTTAAGGCTAAATGTGTACTACCTACTCACACATAGTGGCAAACATTTTTAGCAATCAACATCTTATATCATCTCATCATATTTCCACTTGTTACTCAATGTAGCAGCATGGATCAAGCAGTCTCATTAGCTGCGAGAAGTAGACGATTCGAGTCGAGTTTTTATCCTTGCAAGGTAAACCTAAACACACGACGTGGCGAGGCACTCCGTCCCCACACACATCAACCGTCCCCATCAATTCCCCGTCAGCATATCAGGGCTCACCGCCTTGACGTACAATGCCTCACTGACCCCGACTGCTGTCGTGCAGTGACCACACTTGTACCCACCATAACTGGAATGGGAGACCACGTCTCAGGTCGCGTGAGGGGATATGTCCACTGCCAGGTTCACTCAGGTACTAGGCTTACCGATTTACCATATTTCTCGGCATATGTTTAGTACGTTCAAACGCTTGACTCACGGTACCACACCTTAATCCTTATTCCCATTTTTATCCTGTGGACAACCAATCCCCATGGATTGTTGTCCACCAACCAGTATCATTATGATAAGAAAGTGGATACAACCAATTTTCCTGACCTCGCGCGAGTGCTAGAAAAATCACTCGACTTCTACCGAGATCCTAATTAGTAAAGCAGCTACTCGACCTAGCATACTAGTATCCATCTCAAAGGAAATCTTGAGGTAATGCAACTAGGGTTTCAAGCAACTCCTACACTTAAGTGCACAGTACAAGCCTACAAACATTAAGTGCAGTAAAATAGCATATTTAGAACGGTTATGCATAGAACCGGGGCTTGCCTTCCAAAGCTGGGGCAGGCAGATCCTCTGGTGCAGACTCGGGTGCTGGATCCGGGGCTACCTCCTGAGCAGCTCCTTGCTCCAGCACGAGGACGTACTCTCCGTCAGCGAGGTTACAATCTATCGAAATGCAATGAATATGTATGTCATGATTCTGCAGGATTTAATAACATTATGCTAAGGGAAGAAAAACTAAGTTAGTTGGCAACTTAGGGTTCATTGGTCATATGTGGCTTTTAGTGGTTTATGCTTATCACTCTAGGTTTAGGTTTGGTTAAGGATAAGCATACTGGGTTGGTATTTCCTTTACACATTTTAGTGGACAATTCACAAAGGGTTTTAGGATGACACTAATTTCCATTATTCATTTTCCCTTTCTTTATTTTCTATTTATGAATTCTAGTGTAGGTTTGAACTACAACAATGAGTTAACTTTTTCCAAAAATTCTGCAAAAATTATAGTGGGTTGCCATTTACTATTCTAGCCTGTTGTAAGAACCTGAGGCTTAAAATATGAAGGCTATGCTTTAGACAAAAATAACAAGAGTTATGTAAAATGGGCCACTTTGTACTACAACTCTTAACTAGGAGTAGGTTCTGCCCTAAGGGTTATTTTTGTTGGCATCTAACAGTAACAATAAACCTCTGTGCCAAAAATCACAAAAAGTTAATTGATGGTTATTTAGTTGTGATTTTCTAAAGTTTTATGCCAAAAAGGTGCTTATAACTAACTTGTCATTTGAAAAATATCAAACAACAGATTTTGTATTTTTCCTATGTTCATAATAACCAAACATTTGTCATCCCAAGGTTTGAGGTGTTTTCATCTGAGGGTTATTTTTGTAGGGTTTTTCTAAGCTTTCCTTGTTTTCTTAAAATAAAAGGGATCCTACTTATTTTATACTACACCAGGGTATGATAGATTTTTCTAGTAAACTACATGGAATAAGTACTCTAACAAAAATAGGGGTACCCTCTGGTTCATTCTTTAAATCATCTTTTCTATCTTTCTTAATCTTAAGCATATTGTAAAATGAATGGCAAAAACTTATTTAATGGGGTGGACAGAGAGGTTTAACATTTTTAAACAGGTCAGTAAGTGGATAGAAACTCCTCCAAATTTTTCTAACCCTACTCAAATAGTGCAACTATTTTTATCCCCATTATTTAGCTTTTGGCCAAAACAATAATTAATTTAGAACCCTAAAGTTTTATGTAGTACATAGGGGGTTTTATATTTTTCTTAAGTAGGTTATATTATTTAGAGTCTGACAAAATTGGTTTGACCAAATTTGGATGAACTAAACAGAAGTTATGGATTTTCAAAGTTTCTGTTCAAATTTAAAGTTAGGTTTAATAAGGTTTTCTGAAAAAGCAGTTTACACCGAGGTCCCCAGGGTCTTTCCTAACTAATCTTCGCAGTTCTATCCTTGCGCCACTATTCCTCTGTGTGACTGACAATGCGCAAAACCCCCTGACTTTCTCTTCCTCTCCCCCGCGGTCCCTTCCAAGAGTAAACAGTAACCGCAGAGAAGAAAGGGGTGGCGTGGCTTACCGGCGGCGAGATAGGTCCGGCGAGGGGTAGGGTTAGCTCGGGGAGGCTCTGGCGGTCACAGCGATGTACGGCTCGACAGCGGGGATGGCCGGAATCGCTCGGTCCACGCACGCAGGCGGGTGTTCTCGTCAGCGGCGGGTGTGCCGGCCAAACCACGGCGACCTAGTCCAATCCAACGGCACGGTGAGCTTCCCGGGGTGGTGTAGGGGCTATCTGTGCATTGAATCAAAAAATGGCGCAGTGATTTACCCGGTCCACGTGCGCCAGCGGGGTGATGAACTCCGGCGAGCACGGTTTCGCTATTCCGGTGACGCGGGTCCTCGGTTCAAGCTTGAGTAAGCTTCACGGCCTCATAAGGAAGCTAGCTGAAGGCTTGGATCGAACGGAGGAGGACAGGATAGGGGCTGGCCATGGTGGTTGCACTCGGGCGGCTTTGGCGGGTCGCGGGGAGGTTGCCGGAGCTAAGGGCTGGCTCGGGGGAGTTAGGCGCGGTACGGAGGAGGCAATGGGGAAGGCAGCCGAGCACTGGGACGGGCTTTATAGCCGTGGCGTGGGCGTGATCACGGGCGGCCGCGGGCGCGCGGGGGTTCGCGCGCGGGCGTGCTCTGAGCGCGCCCCCGGGTGTCAGCCCGCGTCGAACACGTGGGAGCTTGCTTCTGCCATGGTTCAACGGCAGATTTGAGCACCCTAACGTGCATATCTTGGCAAAGTCACTGTGTACGGTCTCTTCCCTGCTCCATATCCTACCTTTTTGCTGTGAGTTCCAAGTCAAGATATGGTCGGGGTAGGGAGATAGAGGGGTGAGAAGTTGGCTATGTCAGCTAGGTCCAAACCGAGACAAAAATGGTGTCAAGTCGTGTCAAACGCCCTAGGGTAGGTGTCACCTCTTTCCAGGGCATTCTAGGGTTAATTTGGCGCCACTTTGTCAATTGGGTCGAAGTGTTTTGAATTTTGGATTAAGGTGAACATGTGGGATCTTTGTTCGAAGATTAGTTTTTAGACTTAGGCAAATCCTGAAATTTTTCTCTTGTGCTCAACCTTTGGTGAACTTTTTGGGGCTTTTCTGAAATCTTTTTGGGGTTACTTCCTTACTATTATTTGTAGGTTATGAAGTATACTACTACTTTTATATTTGGCCTAAGCCATGATCATAAGGTTTACATGACCTTTTGATCATACTTACATCTAGGGTTCCTATTGCCCAAGAGGGGTTTGCTTTAGGGTTTTGGGAAATTCTCCCCTTAGATGTGCATGACAAGCTAAGGCATGATATCCAAGATGGGTTGCACTTGCTTAGGACCTTGAACTCCAAGTTTGATGCACTTTGCTCAACTAACCCACATGTGATAATAGGTTAAATGGGGTAGCCCTGGGTGGACACCTTGAGTAACACCTAAGGTGTTACAGCCCTCCCCCCTTAAAGGAATCTCGCCCCGAGATTTCAGGTAGAGTCCCTTGGAGGGGTGCTCGAAGGGGTGTTGGTGTGCTACTCTTTCTTTCACCCAGGTTTCTCTTGTTAACTGCTCTTCGAATGTCATCCTCTTTGCAACTTCAGAAGGAAGCCCTTTTTAAGTTAAAACCACAACTTAGACTATCCTTGTTATCTAAGTTTTTCTTATAATTGTATTCAAAGAGCAGGTGGGGGTGGGGTTTTTGGGTTACGTACCGACTCCTTTGGGCAGAAAGTCGGGGAAGCGAGAGCGTAGAAAATCCTCCGTCTCCCATGTAGCTTCTTCTGCTGAATGGTGACTCCACTGAACTTTATACATTCTGATTGATCTTGCCCAGGTTGATCTCTCCTTCTGATCTAACACTTTGACGGGGTACTCTTGATAGGACAGGTCGGGCTCTATCTCAATGTCTAGTTCCGGTAGCACTTCAGTGGGTAGGCGAACACATTTTTGCAGCTGAGATACATGGAACACATTGTGAACTGTTGACATGTGAGGTGGCAATTCCAATTGATAAGCCACAGGTCCAGAACTTGCTTTTATCTCATAGGGTCCAATGTAGCGAGGAGCTAACTTGCCCTTGATTCTGAATCTCTGGACACCCTTGGTGGGTGATACCTTAAGATAAACATGATCTCCCACTTCAAACTGCAGAGGCTTCCGCCTCTTGTCATGATAGCTCTTTTGCTTGGCCTGGGCAGCTTCTAGGTTCCTTGTAATAACCCTGACATTTTCTTCTGCCTCAAGTACCAAATCTGGCCCAAATATTTCCCTTTCTCCTGCTTGAGACCAATTCAGTGGGGTCCTACACCTTCTCCCATATAAGGCCTCAAAAGGTGCCATCTTCAAACTGGACTGGTAGCTGTTATTGTAAGAAAATTCTGCTAAAGAAAGACACTTATCCCAATCCTTTCCATAGTGTAGCACACATGCCCTCAACATGTCTTCCAAAATCTGGTTTACCCTTTCTGTCTGGCCATCTGTTTGAGGATGGTATGCTGAGCTTCGTACTACATGGGTCCCAAGTGATTCCTGCAATTGTTCCCAAAATCGTGCCACAAATGGTGCTCCTCTGTCTGACACTATAGTCCTTGGTATCCCATGCAAACGAACTATCTGGTCAATGTAGATTTCCGCATACTTCTCCGTCCTGTGGGTGGTATGTACTAGCAAGAAATGAGCGGTTTTGGTCAATCTGTCCACAATAACCCAAATTGAATCATGGTGCCTGGAGGTGTTGGGCAATCCTACGATAAAGTCCATGCAAATGTCCTCCCATTTCCAAGATGGTATGGGAAGGGGTTGCAAAGGGTCTGCTGTCTTCAAATGACTGGCTTTAATCCTTTGGCAGGTGTCACACTCGGATATATACTTGGCAATCTCCCTCTTCATTCTGGTCCACCAGTATAAAGATCTGAGATCATGGTACATCTTGTTGCTACCAGGGTGCATGGAGAATTTAGAGAGGTGAGCTTCATCCAGTACCTTCTTTCTGAGCTCAGGGTCCTTGGGAACAACCAATCGGTCTCCAAACCATAGAATTCCCTTGCTATCCTGACGGAAACACTTGTATTTCTCTGCCTTCTGCTTGATCATGTCTTTGATAACCTGAACACCCTTATCTCCAATCTGTGCTTGGACTATTTGCTCTTGCAATGTGGGCTCCACCGAGATATAACTTAATTCACCGGAAGGAACAACTTCCAGGTTCAGCTTACACAACTCATCACACAGGGTGGTAACTCTTGCATCCATGCTCATATAGTTACACTGGGCCTTTCTGCTCAAGGCATCTGCCACAACATTGGCCTTGCCTGGATGGTAATGCACCTCCAAATCGTAATCCTTGATTAGTTCTAACCATCTCCTCTGCCTCATGTTCAGATCTGCTTGAGTAAAGATGTATTTGAGACTCTTGTGATCAGTGTAGATGTTACAGTGAGCTCCCATCAAATAGTGTCTCCAAATCTTAAGAGCGTGAACCACAGCTGCCAACTCCAGATCATGTGTAGGGTAATTCCGCTCATGGGGTCTGAGTGCTCGGGAAGCATAAGCAATCACTCTGTTATCTTGCATCAATACACAACCCAATCCAGTACCAGAAGCATCACAATATACTTCGAAGGGCTTGGTGTTATCAGGTTGAGCCAGTACTGAGGCTGTTGTCAAATGCTGCCTCAGTGTATGAAAAGCATCTTCGCACTTCTGGCTCCAATCATATTTGGCTCCCTTCTTCAATAACTCAGTCATTGGCTTGGCAATTCTGGAGAAGTCCGGAATAAATCGTCGATAATACCCTGCCAATCCCAGAAAACTCCGAATTTGCCTCACTATAGTCGGGGTTTCCAATCCATCACCTCTTGTACCTTCTTAGGATCAACAGATATCCCATCCTGAGGAATTGTGTGACCCAAGAATTTAATTTCCTTCAGCCAGAATTCACATTTTGACAACTTAGCATAAAGACGATGATCGCGCAGTCGCTGAAGCACGATGTGCAGATGCTCAGTATGTTCGTCTTCATTCTTGGAATAGACCAGAATATCATCAATGAAAACGACCACGAACTTGTCCAACTCTGGCATGAATACTGAGTTCATTAGGTACATAAAATAAGCCGGGGCATTGGTCAGCCCAAAAGACATCACCAAGAACTCATAGAGCCCATATCTGGTAGAGAAAGCAGTTTTTGGAATATCACTGGCACGGATCTTGATTTGATGGTAGCCCGAGCGAAGGTCTATCTTGGAGAATACCTTGCCTCCCACCAATTGATCAAACAGAACATCGATGCGAGGTAGCGGGTATTTGTTCTTGATGGTCACCGCATTGAGAGGGCGGTAGTCAACACACATTCTCAAACTCTCATCCTTTTTCTTCACAAATAATTGAAAGGGAAATGTGCCCTTGGGCCATTTCTAAGTATTTTGGTGATTGAGTGCCAACACAAGTGCTTTTGTGCTAATCTATGCAAAGTGGTGGACAAATGACAAATCATGTCAAAAGGTATGTTTCTAGACTTAGTACATTGTTTTTATGGACTAATGTATTGTGTCTAAGTGCTGGAAACAGGAAAGATTGAATTGGAAATGAGATGGCTTTGTTCAGCCAAAGTCTGCTCGGTCTGGGTGCACCGAACTGTCCGGTGGTGCACCGGACAGTGTCCGGTGCACCAGGCTGGCTCTGGCGAACTTACTGTTCTCGGGACTTCGACGGCGGTGTACGACTATAATTCACCGGTCGGTCCGGTGGTGCACCGGACTGTCCGGTGGGCCATTCACAGGCGAACTCGTCGCTCTCGGGAAACCATCAACGGCGTACGGCTAAAATTCACCGGTCTGTCCGGTGGTGCACCGGACTGTCCGGTGAGTCAACTGTCAGCCGGGGCAACGGTCGACCGGGGATTCCGCGCGTGACGCGTGGCCGAGCCAACGGTCACATTGGTGCACCGGACTGTCCGGTGTGCACCGGACAGTGTCCGGTGCGCCAACGGCTCTCAGACTCCAACGGTCGGCTTCGCCAAATAAGGAAGGATATCTGCACCGGACAGTGTCCGGTGGTGCACCGGACTGTCCGGTGCGACAGTCGACAGAAGGCAAGATCTGCCTTCTAGGAATGTTCTCAACGGCTCCTAGCTGCCTTGGGGCTATAAAAGGGACCCCTAGGCGCATGGAGGAGGACACCAAGCATTCTTACAACATTCCTAAGCACCAAGACCTCAATTTCGCACATTTGTTTCTTTGTGATAGCATATAGAGCTCTAGTGGAGTTGTGAACTCATTGGGTTGCGTTGCGAGCTCTTGTTGCGACTTGTGTGCGTATTGACACTCTGATTTTTGTGTCTTGTGTGCGTTGCTAATCCCTCCCTTGCTCCGTGCTTCTTTGTGAACTTCAAGTGTAAGGGCGAGAGGCTCCAAGTTGTGGAGATTCCTCGCAAACGGGATTAAGAAAAGCAAGCAAAACACTGTGGTATTCAAGTGGATCTTTGGACCGCTTGAGAGGGGTTGATTGCAACCCTCGTCCGTTGGGACGCCACAACGTGGAGTAGGCAAGCGTTGGTCTTGACCGAACCACGGGATAACCACCGTGCCATCTCCGTGATTGATCTATTGTGGTTATTGTGTTTTGACTCCTCTCTAGCCACTTGGCGATTATTGTGCTAACACTTAACCAAGTTTTTGTGGCTTAAGTTTCAAGTTTTACAGGATCACCTATTCACCCCCCCCCCCTCTAGGTGCTCTCAATTGGTATTGGAGCCGTTCTCTTCACAAAGGGACTAACCGCCCGAAGAGATGGATCCTAAGGGGAAGGGTATCGTGATCAACGATAAAGAGAAGGAATCTTTCGTCAACAAGCCGAATGATGACAAGCCTACCGAATCGGGCTCGGGCCATAGACGGAAAGATGGGAAGAAAAAGAAGACAAGGCGCATCAAGGAGATCGTCTACTACGACGACAGTGATGAGTCCACTTCTTCTCATAAGGACAACGACGACAATGACTACGACAAACGAAAGACGGTTAACTCAAACTTTTCTTTCGATTATTCGTGTATTCCTCAAAGTTCAAATTCACATTTGCTCTCCATTCCTCTCGGCAAGCCTCCACACTTTGATGGGGAGGACTACGGATTTTGGAGCCACAAAATGCGTAGTCACCTATTCTCTCTCCATCCAAGCATATGGGAGATTGTTGAGAATGGAATGAAGTTTGATAGCTCGGATAGTCCTATATTTATTAATGAACAGATTCATAGAAATGCACAAGCCACTACTGTGTTGTTAGCATCCTTGTGCAGGGACGAGTACCATAAAGTGAGCGGCTTGGACAATGCCAAGCAGATCTGGGACACCCTCAAGATTTCTCATGAGGGGAACGACGTCACCTTGCTCACCAAAATGGAGTTGGTGGAGGGAGAGCTTGGACGATTCGCGATGATAAGGGGCGAGGAGCCAACCCAAACATACAACCGGCTCAAGACCCTTATCAACAAAATAAGGAGCTACGGAAGCACGCGATGGACGGACCACGACGTCGTCCGATTGATGCTAAGGTCCTTTACCGTTCTTGATCCTCATTTGGTGAATAATATTCGTGAGAATCCCAGGTACACCAAAATGTCGCCCGAAGAAGTCCTTGGAAAATTCGTGTTGGGGTCGTGCTTCGGCGCGCCGAAGGTCTCACACGAAGAAGCAGCTTCGGCTGAAGTTGTCTCCAAGAGATGGCCGAAGGTTCCTTTTCATGGACCTTCGGCGTTTCAAACCGACATAGAGATAGAATGACCTTTTTATACATATAGGTCTGAGTCAATGTTGTAAACATTTGTAAGGGGCATAATTGTAATTTGTCACGGGCTGCGACCTGTGCCTATAAATAGATGAACAGTACCTCTGTACTGTTCACGCGAACCTGTTATTGGCCTTCGCATCACACTTGTACTCTCACTTTCCTCAGGACCGAAGGTACATTTGTAATTTGAAATCATTTATATTTGTTCATGTTAAGAAATGATTCTATGTTAACATTTAAATGTTTATTTTATACATCATGATTTATACGAATGTTTCATCCTTCATTATTATGTTTACGAAGGTACGTCCTTCGTAACCTTCGTCCGAAATCCTTTATATTCCGAAAGGATATGATGTGATGAAGGACGAAGGACCTTAATATTTAATATTTTCTGTGTTGCCTTGTTCTTAACTCTTAGCATTTGAGAACAAGTCCCCAACATTGGCGCCCACCTCCGGTGAACTCACTTCCACTTTTCTGAGCTGATGGCTTCGTTCAACAATCAAGCTGGAGCTGCTTCGGCTTCGAAGCTGGTGCTCCCGATAACAGGCGGTTCTTGCTCAGAGCCGGCTAACAAGAAGCAGAAGAAGGAGGCTCAGAGAAGGGTGCAGCATGTTGGAGTGCAGGGACCTTTCATCAAGTCAAAATGGTCTCATATTCCAATTACCTTCTCTCAGGAAGACCTTCAGCTTAAGGATTATCCTCACAATGATGCTATGGTTATTTCTTGCGTGATCAAAGGATTTCTGGTCCACAATGTCCTAGTTGATACAGGCAGTGCAGCTGACATTATATTTGCTAAAGCCTTCAGACAAATGCAAGAGCCCGAAGACAAGATTCACGATGCTACGCACCCTCTTTGTGGCTTCGGAGGGCGGCAGATTGTGGCACTTGGGAAGATTACCATGCCGGTAACCTTCGGATTTGTTAACAACACAAGGACTGAGCAAATTGTGTTTGATATTGTTGACATGGAATATCCTTACAATGCTATCATTGGTCGCGGAACTCTTAATGCTTTCGAAGCAATTCTTCACCCAGCTTATCTCTGCATGAAGATACCTTCGGACCAAGGACCTATTGCTATTCATGGAAGCCAGGAAGCTGCTAGAAGGGCCGAAGGAAGCTGGACTGACTCTAAGGCAATCCATAACATAGATGGAGCTGAAGCTTGTGAACAGTACAAATTCAGGAGGGAGAAGGCAGCTTCAGCAGACCAGCCGAAGCCCATGTTATTGTGTGAAGACATAGCAGAGCAGAAGGTGCTGTTGGGCTCGCAACTATCTGAAGACCAGGAGAAAACCTTGATAAGGTTTTTATTCAACAACAAAGATGTTTTTGCATGGTCAGCCAATGATCTTTGTGGAGTGAATCGGGATGTTATTGAACATTCGCTCAATGTTGACCCATCCTTCAGACCCCGAAAGCAGAGGCTTCGGAAAATGTCTGATGACAAGGCCGAAGGGGCTCGCAATGAAGTAAAAAGACTCCTCAGTGCAGGAGTTATCAGAGAAGTGAAGTATCCAGAGTGGTTAGCTAACACCGTTATGGTGAAGAAGGCCAATGGCAAGTGGAGAATGTGTATTGATTTCACAGATCTCAACAAGGCTTGTCCGAAGGATGAATTCCCGCTACCAAGGATAGACTCTTTAGTTGATGCAGCAGCTTCTTCGGAGCTCATGAGTCTCCTGGACTGCTACTCAGGCTATCATCAAATCTGGATGAAGAAGGAAGATGAGCCGAAGACTAGTTTCATCACCCCAAGTGGTACATATTGCTATCTTCGGATGCCTGAGGGGCTCAAGAATGCTGGAGGGAGTTTCAGCAGAATGACTGCGAAGGTTCTCCAATCTCAGATAGGCAGAAATGTGCTGACTTATGTCGATGACATCATTGTAAAAAGCACGAAGCAAGAAAATCATATTGCTGATCTGCAGGAGACCTTCGCCAGCTTCAGACAGGCTGGTCTGAAGCTGAATCCAGAAAAATGTGTCTTCGGAGTGAAGAAGGGCAAATTTCTTGGATGCTTGGTTTCAACAAAGGGAATCGAAGCTAATCCAAATAAAATCGAAGCTATACTTCGAATGGAGCCACCAACCACAAGAAAGGGGGCCCAAAGATTGACAGGAAGGCTGGCATCTCTCAACAGATTTATATCCAGATCAGCAGAAAGAAACTTACCATTCTTCGAGGTGCTGAAGTCAGCTGAAGTCTTTCAATGGGGCCCAAGTCAACAAAAAGCCTTCGAAGAGCTGAAGCAATACTTAATAGATCTCACAACATTAACTCCACCAATGCCAGGGGCTCCTCTGTTGTTGTATGTGGCAGCTTCGCACTCAGCAGTAAGTGCGGCACTTGTCCAGGAGAAGTTTGATGGACAAGTCAAGAAGCAGGTCCCAGTATATTTTGTATCTGAGGTCCTTAGTGTTTCAAAGAAAAATTATACAGAGCTGGAGAAGGTGTTGTATGCCGTTTTAATGGCATCCAGGAAGCTTCGGCATTATTTTCAGGCATACAATATTATTGTTCCTTCTTCGCAGCCGTTGAAGGATATCATGAGAAATAGAGAAGCTACTGGCCGAATTGGAAAGTGGGCTGCGGAGCTCAATGAATTTTACATTGATTATGTGCATAGATCCTCAATCCAGTCTCAAGCATTGGCAGATTTCATTGCCGACTGGACGCCAGGGGCTCAGGACGAAGAAGCGAATAAAGATGCCGAAGCATGGACAGTGTTTTGCGATGGCTCTTGGGGAACCTTCGGAGCAGGTGCAGCTGCTGTTTTGGTCTCACCATCCAAGGTTAAAACTTGCTATGCAGCAAGACTTGACTTCAGCTGCACAAATAATATCGCTGAGTACGAAGCTTTGCTCCTGGGTCTTCGGAAACTAAAGGCAATGGGGATCAGAAGGGCGATTCTTAAAACTGATTCCCAGGTTGTTTCGGGTCATATTGATAAAAGTTGCAAAGCTAAGGACCCGAAGCTTGAAAAATACCTAGACACGGTCCGAAGGATCGAAGCTTCCTTCGAAGGATTTTCTGTTAAGAATATCCCTCGAGGACAAAATGAGCATGCTGATTTGTTAGCCAAGTCTACAGCACAGGGGCTGCCGCTACCTTCGGATGTATTCTTCGAAACAATAAAGGCACCTTCAGTGGAGCTACTTGAAAGAGCAGTCCTTAACATTTCTCCTGTGTACAGTGAAGATTGGAGAACTGAAATAATCTCTTACCTTCAGGGTAACTTCTTATCAGATGACGAAGCTTATAATAAAAGGATAGAGGCAAGAGCTCGTCCCTATGTCATGATAGAAGGGGAGTTATACAAGCATGGAGTTTGTGCCACGCTGCTCAAGTGCTTGTCTAGGGCCGAAGGTATAGAGTTGATGAAGGAGATACATGCAGGCCTGTGCGGATCCCACATCGGATCCAGGCCGTTACTTGGAAAAGTGTTCCGCCAAGGATTTTATTGGCCGAAGGCAGCTTCGGATGCAGCGGAGTTAGTTCAAAAGTGCGAAGGTTGTCAAAGATGTGCAAGAGATCAAAAACAACCTTCGTCTTTGACACAGCTGATACAACCCATCTGGCCATTACAAAGGTGGGGCCTCGATTTACTGGGTCCATTACCACCGGCTCAAGGCAATCTGAAATATGTTATAGTGGCTGTGGAGTATTTTTCCAAGTGGATTGAGGCGAAGCCATTAGCTACAATAACTTCGGCCACTGTCCAAAAATTTTTCTGGCAGAATATTGTCTGTCGCTTCAGAGTGCCGAAGGCCATCACTGTAGATAATGGAACACAGTTCGACTCCGAAGATTTCAGAAATTTCTGTGATCAAATTGGAACGAAGATCCATTTTGCATCAGTCAGGCATCCGGAGTCGAATGGGCTTGTTGAAAGGGCCAACGCCATCATAATGACAGGAATAATGAAGCTAATCTTTAATCAACCAAGGGGAAAGTGGCCAGATCAGTTGACCAAAGTGGTGTGGAGCCACAATACAACAACATCAAGGTCTACAGGCTTTACCCCATTTAAGTTGCTATTTGGTGACGAAGCAATAACCCCGGAAGAAGCCAAAGCCGGATCAATAAGAGTGGTAGCTTCGGCAGAATCAGGTTCCGAAGATACTTGTCTCGTGGAAAAAGATGCCTTAGAAGGGATCAGGCTTCAAGCCGTGGAGAATATCAATAAATACCAGGCTGAAACAGTTAAATGGCGAGATAGAAAGGTCCGGCTAAAAAATATTGAGCCGGGACACTTGGTGCTTCGGAGAGTGGCCAACCCGGATACAGTGGGCAAGCTACAATTGAAATGGGAAGGGCCTTTCTTAGTAGCATCTTCGTCAAGGCCTGGTTCGTACAGACTGAAGGACATGGATGGCAATGAAATTCCAAGATCTTGGAATGCGGATGAGCTTCGGCGGTTTTATGTATAACTCGATGTAATTTTGTCTTTTCTTTTCTTTTTCATGGCACCCTTTTCCTTTCTAAAGGGGGAGAAAGGTTTTTAATGGGGCCATCATATGTAATTTCCCTTTTTAGTTTTATAAGAGCAAAATCCCCCAAAGAATGTAAATGTAAAAGCTGAGAGTGCACCATCGAGTGCCGAAACTGAAAAAGAGAAAAAGCTCCAAAGACGTCCCTAAGGGGATGCAGAGCTCGCAGCGAAAAGTCAACGCTGGTTCCGCCGAAAGTAAAAGGCGAAGAAGCTCCAAAGACGTTCCTAAGGGAATGCAGAGCTTATACCGCCTAAGTAAAAGGCGAAGAAGCTCCAAAGACGTCCCTAAGGGGATGCAGAGCTTACAGCGAAAAGTCAACGCTGATACTGCCTAAGTAAAAGGCGAAGAGGCTCCAAAGTCGTTCCTAAGGGAATGCAGAGCTAATGTGTGGTTGTTTCTAAGTAATGGCTGACAATGTGGCTTCGGACATATGCTTCGGACATTCATTCGCGCATTACATTACATCATAACATTTGCATGCATAAGCATTCATTCATAGCATTTGTGTTCCCAAGTGGCTGCTTCGGCAAAAAGCTTCGGAGAAGTGGTTTTTTATGATTCGTTATGTAAAAGAAAAGCTTCGGAGAAGTGCGTTTTTATGATTTGTTATGCTATGTTGTGTACAAAAGAGAAAAGTTTCGTTGCTCGGCAAAAAGAAGAATTGTTTTTATGCTTCGTTGTGTACGAAAAGAAGGGAAGGTGTTTTTTCGCCTTCGGCTCAAAATACTGATTTCGTCCACATCAAAGCGCCTCAATCGAAGGGTAAGAATATATTACAAGCTATGTACAAAGTTCCTTGAAGAACAGTTTAATTCTATTTACAAGAGTTGTTACAAAAATATCCTGAGTTTTTCTATAGCACACTTCTACTAATCTTCATTAAGCTTCAGCTTCGGCGACAGCTTCGGCGACATATCTTAGGCATCATCTTCACCTTCGTCATCCTACATGAATCAAGGAATCGTGAGTAAAAACCAAGCCCAAAGGAAAAGGTAAGTACGAAATATCATTTCTTACTGGTTCAAGATGACTTCGGGCTTCGTCTCCAGCCTTCTCCCGCCCGCCTTTTGTCCATATCATTTTTATAAATCTATTGGAGATACTTCGGGCGAGATCAGGCATATCATCCAGGATTGATGGAGATAAGGTGAAGTTGGGCCTGTTGACAATTTTTCCATGTTCGCAGCCGGCCTTCAGAAATGCAGCAGCGGTACCCCGAGAAGCTACCCAGGCACAGAAGTCGCCGTGCCCGGCTATAACTTCGTCAAGCTCTTCGATTTCAGCTTCAATATGATCGAAGGCCTGGGGTAAATTTTCCGCTGAAGGGTTAAATTTCCCGCTGCTGGCTCCAACAGAGTAAAATATCTTCTTTAATCGTCCAATGCAATTATTGCCAAAGTTCAAGCATTTGTCTTGAAGGCTTGTTAATGTTTTCTTCAACTCTGAGCTGGTCTGGACTTCGGCTTTAAGCTTCGAATTCAGTTCTAGCTTCTCCTGATCGAATTGTTTTGATTGATTGATAAGCTTCGAATTCAACTCTAATAATTTAGCCTCAGTCTCAGCCAGTAAGCCTTCGGTCGATTGGAGCTCGAAGTCTTTCTTTTCAATGATGGCAGATTGCTCTTTTATTTTGCTTTCTAAGTTTTCAATTATAGCTTCGTGCTTTTTGTCCTCCAAGTCTTGTTGCATCTTCAGAGCTTTGCTCAGTAGCATGCTCTGTACAGAAACAACTTATGTTAGTAATATTTTCATTGTTAACAACAATAAAAACCAGAGAAAAGGTTGTTTACCTTGAAGTTAGAATAAAATAAGCTGCCGACGATATGTTGTCGTCGGTAGCGGCTGATGTCTGTCTCTAGCTTCGGAAAACCGATACTCTTTGATAGAGTACCGATTACCCTAGCTCCAGTCTGGTCTCGAATGCAGCCTAGCTTTTCATCGTCTACACCTCCAAATAGGAGAGCACCTGGCTTGTAGCCGCAAGATTTGGCATAGTCTTTAAGTTCTTCTATTTCGTCCTTCGTAAGTTTTTGCCCAATTAAATTCTGAAAGGAGTAGGCCTCGTCGTCCGAAATGTCTTCGGCTATTTCTTTTCCTTTTTCAGGCACTGTGGCCATGGTTTTTTCAGTAGCAACACCAGCTTCTTCTGCAGCCATGTCTTCCAAAATTTTGTTAACATCCTTAATGGTTGTTTCTAAATTAACATCTTCGGCTGTAGCGGCTTCGGTAGCCGCGACCTCCGAAGGTGCGACTTCGACGTTTATGGTGCTTTCGGCAGCTGCTGTTTTCTGAACTGACGCTCTTGGCGGTGTCTTATCGATAACTTCAGTTACCGCAATGATTCTTTGCCGTTTGGGTTTGCTTATCTTCGTCTGATCCGGCTCGTCCACCTTTTGAAAAAGCTTCGTCAGTTGGAGCCCTAATGGACTTAGCTTCGTGGGCATGGGTTCAGTCATTACCTTTAAAATTTCTTCCACGTCGCTGGTAGAAGGCGGTGTGGGGGTCCTCTCTTCTTCGGATATTTTCCGTTTCGGAGTTGATATTTTCCTTTTCTTCGGCATTTTCTTCTCTGCTGCTGGTTGCTCTTCATCCTTGGTCAGAATTTCGGCCACTCTTTTTCTTTTGTGGCCCTCGGCACCCTTGTTCAACTGCTCATAGTCTGGGTACTCGAAGCCCAGGGCATCGAATACTCGGTTCAGCCTTCGCTTCGGTCGGGTGCCGAAGGCCGCTGTCATTAATTGATCATCTTTTTTGGAGTAATTCCCCAAGATTTCATTGCACATTGTCTCAACTGTGTCTAACCACTCTTTGCAGGGTTTCTTAAAGTACTTCTTGAATTTAAAGTGATAGGGCAGACGGACCAGCTCCCCCTTCTTCTTTTCTCCCTTCAGCTTCGGCATTTCCCACTCTTTTAGAGTAGGGAAAACTCTGAATGCCAAGAACTCCTGAACTAGATCCCTGGTGCTAATATGTTCTGAAATAATTTCGAATTCACCCAGAGCAGCCCAGGTAGGACCCTTTAAATCGCCGATGCGGCAGCGTGGCCTCGTCTCTCCGAAGATTAACTCCAGAGGGCTTTGTACTAATTTTTCTCTGTCTTCGTCAACTTTTACGTAGAACCACTCAGACTTCCAGCCTGCTGGCCATTTGCTTCGGTAGCTGATGACAGGATACTTTGTTGTCTTCCGGTAGGCAAAATTATAGCAGCCGAAATTATCATGTAGTCCATCTTTTCTGGCCTTTGTTTGGTAATGTAATTCGTGAACTCGGCAGAAGCTGTCGGCAAACGGTTCCACAGCTTGGCTTCGGAGGGCCCAGATATAAACATTGAGCCTAACGATGGCGTTAGGAGTCAATTGATGAAAGTAGATACCAAACCTCCTCAGTATCTCCGCAATAATATTGTGAAGAGGGAATCTAAGCCCAGCCTTTAGAAAGCTCTTGAAGATAACAATCTCATCCTTCCCTGGCTTCGGGGTGGTTTCTTCTCCCCCGAAGCGGAGTAGCTTCTTCTGATCTTCATTGAAATAACCTGCTTTTACCATCTTCGAAAGGTCAGCCTTTGAAACGGTTGATTTCCCAAAATCCAGGTGACTGGGCTTGCTGGGCATAGCAATGTGGTAGTCATCTTCGGGGTCAGTCCCTTCAATGTTCTCCTCTTCTCCTTCGGCTGTTGTCGGGTTTGCTTCAGCAGCAGGCGTTTCTCCCGTAGTCACTAGACCGGAACGCTGCATCGCTTCGGAGATGGGCACAGTGTCTGAACCTTCAGCTTCGTCTCCCTCACGTACAACTTTGGCAGTAGATCGCACTCTCACCATTTGATTCTGAGTTTGGGGAAGTCAGAAACTTTTTTCTTTTTTCTTTTCTTTTCTCCGAAGCTTTTCTTTCTGACGAAGCAGACGTCGGGACGGACCTTCGTTCGATTCTGAGAGTCAAGCTTCGGCTACGGTGGAAAATTTTGGCAGCAAAACAGTGCAAATAGCAATGAATGCTGTGGTAACTTCACACCTACCCGTTTGTTTATATAGTGCAGCAGGTAAGAAGGCGAAGCGGCAGGATTTTTACACCAGACGGGCGGTCACTTGTACTCGCTGTGCAGTGGACCGCAAGGATCAAACAGTAACTCTGCAAGGTGGGCCTGGCACGCGCTCGGAAGCCGGATCGTTTCTCCGCAACGAGCCCCGGGAAGGTGTTTTTTGGACCTTCGGCTTCCCGAAGCTGAAGAGGCTTTTTTCACGGGTCAAGCTCGTTACGAAAAACGATCTAGCACCGCGAAAGGGGCTACTGTTGGGGTCGTGCTTCGGCGCGCCGAAGGTCTCACACGAAGAAGCAGCTTCGGCTGAAGTTGTCTCCAAGAGATGGCCGAAGGTTCCTTTTCATGGACCTTCGGCGTTTCAAACCGACATAGAGATAGAATGACCTTTTTATACATATAGGTCTGAGTCAATGTTGTAAACATTTGTAAGGGGCATAATTGTAATTTGTCACGGGCTGCGACCTGTGCCTATAAATAGATGAACAGTACCTCTGTACTGTTCACGCGAACCTGTTATTGGCCTTCGCATCACACTTGTACTCTCACTTTCCTCAGGACCGAAGGTACATTTGTAATTTGAAATCATTTATATTTGTTCATGTTAAGAAATGATTCTATGTTAACATTTAAATGTTTATTTTATACATCATGATTTATACGAATGTTTCATCCTTCATTATTATGTTTACGAAGGTACGTCCTTCGTAACCTTCGTCCGAAATCCTTTATATTCCGAAAGGATATGATGTGATGAAGGACGAAGGACCTTAATATTTAATATTTTCTGTGTTGCCTTGTTCTTAACTCTTAGCATTTGAGAACAAGTCCCCAACAATTCGTAAGCGGGCGAATTATGATCAAGGAGGCGAGGTACGTGGACGACGCACTGAATGGTCCAATCAATGAGCCTCAACCCGTTGCTCTCAAGGCAACGAGAAGCAAGGAGGCGTTACCTAGCAAGGTGGCGCAAGTTGAGGCAGCAGGGCTCAATGATGAAGAGATGGCCCTCATCATCAAGCATTTCAAGATGGCGCTTAAGGGTCGCAAGGGACAGCCAAGCAAGACCAAAGCCAAGGGGAAGCGCTCATGCTTCAAATGCGATAAGATTGGTCATTTTATTGCTAACTGTCTCGATAATGAGAGTGACCAGGACAAGGGAAACAAGAGGGAGAAGAAAAAGAATTACAAGAAGGCCAAGGGCGAGGCACATATCAGAAAGGAGTGGGATTCGGATTGCTCCTCCTCCGACTCCGACAATGAAGGACTCGCCGCCACTGCCTTCAACAAGTCATCCCTCTTCCCCAACGAGCGTCACACATGCCTCATGGCGAAGGAGAAGAAGGTATGTACTCGAGACAGTTCTACTTATGATTCTTCTAGTGAGGATGAGTCTAGCGATGAGGAGATAGACTATTCTAGTTTATTTAAAGGTTTGGATAGAATTAAAATTGGCAAAATTAATGAGTTAATTGATGCCTTGAATGAAAAGGATAGACTTTTAGAAAAGCAAGAGGATTTGTTGTATGAAGAACATGACAAATTTGTAGAGGCACAAAAAGCTCATGCTTTAGAAGTTAAAAGAAATGAAATGCTTTCTTGTGAACTATCTACTTGTCATGAAACCATTGCTACTTTAAAAGGTGTTAATAATGATTTGAATGCTAAACTAGAAGTAGCTAGCAAATCTAACTCTTGTGTAGAACATGTCTGCACTAGGTGTAAAGATCTTAATGTTGATACTTGTAGTGAACACCTAGAGTGCATTTCCAAACTAAATGATGAAGTAGCTAGTCTTAATGCTCAACTTAAGACAAGCAAGAGTGAATTTGACAAATTAAAATTTGCAAGGGATGCCTACACGATTGGTAGACACCCCTCAATTAAGGATGGTCTTGGCTTCAAGAGAGAAGCCAAGAACTTAACAAGCCATAAGGCTCCCATCTCTGCCAAGGAGAAAGGGAAGGCCCCTATGGCTAATAGTGTGCAAAAGAACCATGCTTTTATGTATCATGACAGGAGACAATCTAGAAATGCTTATAGGAGTTATAATGAATATGATGCTTTTGATTCTCATGCCATGTTTGCTTCTAGCTCTTCCTATGTGCATGATAGAAATGTTGGTAGGAGAAATGTTGTTCATAATATGCCTAGGAGAAATGTTGTCAATGTTCCTAGGAAAATTAATGAACCTTCTACAATATATCATGCTTGCAATGCTTCTTTTGCCATTTATAGAAAGAATAAGAAGGTGATTGCTAGGAAGCTAGGGGCCAAATGTAAGGGAGATAAAACTTGCATTTGGGTCCCTAAGACAATTGTAACTAACCTTGTAGGACCCAACAAGAGTTTGGTACCTAAGACCCAAGCCTAAATTTGCCTTGCAGGTTTATGCATCCGGGGGTTCAAGCTGGATTATCGACAGCGGATGCACAAACCACATGACGGGGGAAAAGAGGATGTTCTCTTCCTACGTCAAGAACAAGGATCCCCAAGATTCAATAATATTCGGTGATGGGAACCAAGGCAAGGTAAAAGGTTTAGGTAAAATTGCTATTTCATCTGAGCACTCTATTTCTAATGTGTTTTTAGTTGAGTCGCTTGGATATAATTTGCTATCTGTTAGTCAATTATGCAAAATGGGATATAATTGTCTTTTCACAAATGTAGATGTGTCTGTCTTTAGAAGATGTGATGGTTCACTAGCTTTTAAGGGTGTACTAGACGACAAACTTTATTTGGTTGATTTTGCAAAAGAAGAGGCCGGTCTAGATGCATGCTTAATTGCTAAGACTTGCATGGGCTGGCTGTGGCATCGCCGCTTAGCACATGTGGGGATGAAAAACCTCCACAAGCTTCTAAAGGGAGAACACGTGATAGGTCTAACTAATGTACATTTCGAAAAAGATAGACCTTGTGCAGCTTGTCAAGCAGGGAAACAGGTGGGAGGCTCTCATCACACCAAAAATGTGATGACCACATCAAGACCCTTGGAGATGCTTCATATGGACCTCTTCGGACCCGTCGCCTATCTAAGTATAGGAGGAAGTAAGTATGGTCTTGTTATAGTTGATGATTTTTCCCGCTTCACTTGGGTATTCTTTTTGCAGGATAAATCTGAAACCCAAGGGACCCTCAAGCGCTTCCTCAGGAGAGCTCAAAATGAGTTTGAGCTCAAAGTGAAGAAGATAAGGAGCGACAACGGGTCCGAGTTCAAGAATCTTCAAGTGGAGGAGTTCCTTGAGGAGGAAGGGATCAAGCACGAGTTCTCCGCTCCCTACACACCACAGCAAAATGGTGTGGTAGAGAGGAAGAACAGGACACTCATCGATATGGCGAGGACTATGCTTGGAGAATTCAAGACCCCCGAGCGTTTTTGGTCGGAAGCCGTGAACACGGCTTGCCACGCCATCAACAGGGTCTATCTTCACCGCCTCCTCAAGAAGACTTCATATGAGCTGCTAACTGGTAACAAACCCAATGTGTCTTATTTTCGTGTATTTGGGAGCAAGTGTTATATTCTTGTGAAGAAAGGTAGAACTTCTAAATTTGCTCCCAAAGCTGTAGAAGGGTTTTTATTAGGTTATGACTCAAATACAAAGGCGTATAGGGTCTTCAACAAATCATCGGGTTTAGTTGAAGTCTCTAGTGACGTTGTATTTGATGAGACTAATGGCTCTCCAAGAGAGCAAGTTATTGATCTTAATGATGTAGATGAAGAAGACGTTCCAACGGCCGCGATACGCACCATGGCAATTGGAGATGTGCGGCCTCAGGAACAATTGGAGCAAGATCAACTGTCTTCCTCAACTATGGTGTATCCCCCAACCCAAGATGATGAACAGGTACCTCAAGTGGAGGCGCATGATCAAGGGGGAGCACAGGATGTTCAAGTTGAGGAGGAAGAAGCACCTCAGGCACCTCCAACCCAAGTTCGAGCGACGATTTAAAGGGATCATCCCGTCGACCAAATATTGGGTGATATTAGCAAGGGAGTAACTACTCGTTCAAGATTAGTTAATTTTTGTGAGCATTACTCCTTTGTCTCTTCTATTGAGCCTTTCAGGGTAGAAGAGGCCTTGCTAGATCCGTACTGGGTGTTGGCCATGCAGGAGGAACTCAACAACTTCAAGCGCAATGAAGTTTGGACACTTGTGCCTCGTCCCAAGGAAAATGTTGTGGGAACCAAGTGGGTGTTCCGCAACAAACAGGACGACCACGGGGTGGTGACAAGGAACAAGGCTCGACTTGTGGCAAAAGGCTATGCCCAAGTCGCAGGTTTGGACTTTGAGGAGACGTTTGCTCCTGTGGCTAGGCTAGAATCAATTCGTATTTTGCTAGCAAATGCCGCTCACCACTCTTTCAGGTTGTACCAAATGGATGTGAAGAGCGCTTTCCTCAACGGGCCGATCAAAGAGGAGGTGTATGTGGAGCAACCCCCTGGCTTCGAGGATGAACGGTACCCCGACCACGTGTGTAAGCTCTCTAAGGCGCTCTATGGACTTAAGCAAGCCCCAAGAGCATGGTATGAATGCCTTAGAGATTTTTTAATTGCTAATGCTTCCAAGGTTGGGAAAGCCGATCCAACTCTTTTCACTAAGACTTGCGATGGTGATCTTTTTGTGTGCCAAATTTACGTTGATGACATAATATTTGGTTCTACTAACCAAAAGTCTTGTGAAGAGTTTAGGTGATGACGTAGAAATTCGAGACGTCGATGATGGGCGAGTTGAACTACTTCCTTGGGTTCCAAGTGAAGCAACTCAAGGACGACACTTTCATCTCCCAAACAAAGTACACGCAAGACTTGCTAAAGCGGTTTGGGATGAAGGACGCCAAGCCTGCAAAGACTCCGATGGGAACCGACGGACACACCGACCTCAACAAAGGAGGTAAGTCTGTTGATCAAAAGGCATACCGGTCTATGATAGGGTCTTTACTTTATTTGTGTGCTAGTAGACCAGATATTATGCTTAGCGTATGCATGTGTGCTAGATTTCAATCCGCTCCTAAGGAGTGTCACTTAGTTGCTGTGAAGCAAATTCTTAGATATTTAGTCGCTACGCCTTGCTTCGGGATCTGGTATCCAAAGGGGTCTAACTTTGACTTGATTGGGTACTCAGATTCCGACTATACTGGATGTAAGGTCGATAGGAAGAGTACATCGGGGACATGCCAATTCTTAGGAAGGTCCCTGGTGTCGTGGAACTCTAAGAAACAAACTTCCGTTGCCCTATCCACCGCTGAGGCCGAGTACGTTGCCACAGGACAGTGTTGTGCGCAACTACTTTGGATGAGGCAAACCCTCCGGGACTTTGGCTACAATCTGAGCAAAGTCCCACTTCTATGTGACAATGAGAGTGCTACCCGAATAGCGGAAAATCCTGTTGAGCACAGCCGCACAAAGCACATTGACATCTGGCATCACTTTTTGAGAGACCACCAGCAAAAGGGTGATATCGAAGTGTTTCATGTTAGCACCGAGAACCAGCTAGCCGATATCTTCACTAAGCCTTTAGATGAAAAGACCTTTTGCAGGCTGCGTAGTGAGCTAAATATCCTAGATTCGCGGAACTTGGATTGATTTATAGCATACATGTGTTTATGCCTTTGATCATGTTCCTTATGCATTTTGTTGCTTACTATGGTGCTCAAGTTGTACAATCTCTCCCCGGACCTCACAAGTCCTTGTGCAAGTGATGCACATATTTAGGGGGAGTTGTGCTACAACTTGACCCTTTGAGACTAACCGTTTGCTTGAGCTTGCCTGATTTAGTCTCAAAGGAGGTTTGAAAGGGAAAAGGTGGACTTGGACCATGAAAAGACTTCCACTGCACTCCGATGAGAGGGTAACTTGTTCCAAGTTCATCTCATGTACTCTTATTGCATTTGTATTCTCATTTGAAGATTTTGATGAGGCAATGGGGTTAAAGGGCCAAGATTGATCCCGTTTTGGTGCTTGATGCCAAAGGGGGAGAAAATAAAGGCCAAAGCAATAAATGGATCAACTACCACTTGAGAAATTTTGAAAATAGTAGATTAGAGCTTTTGGTTTGTCAAAACTCTTTTATTGTCTCTTTTGTCATAAGTTGGCCTCTTGTGGGGAGAAGTGTTGATTATGGGAAAAAGGGGGAGTTTTTGAAATCCTTGATCAATTTCTTTTGGAATACCTCTCTTTATGTCTCTACAAGTGGATTTGACTTAGAGATAGGAAATTGAGTTTGATTTGCAAAAACAAACCAAGTGGTGGCAAAGAGTGATCCATATATGCCAAAATTGATTCAAAACAACTTTTGGTTTTCATTTGCATTGTTATTGCACTTGTTCTAGTTGCTTTATGTTGTGTTGGCATAAATCACCAAAAAGGGGGAGATTGAAAGGGAAATGTGCCCTTGGGCCATTTCTAAGTATTTTGGTGATTGAGTGCCAACACAAGTGCTTTTGTGCTAATCTATGCAAAGTGGTGGACAAATGACAAATCATGTCAAAAGGTATGTTTCTAGACTTAGTACATTGTTTTTATGGACTAATGTATTGTGTCTAAGTGCTGGAAACAAGAAAGATTGAATTGGAAATGAGATGGTTTTGTTCAGCCAAAGTCTGCTCGGTCTGGGTGCACCGGACAGTGTCCGGTGCGCCAGGCTGGCTCTGGCGAACTTACTGTTCTCGGGACTTCGACGGCGGTGTACGGCTATAATTCACCGGTCGGTACGGTGGTGCACCGGACTGTCCGGTGGGCCATTCACAGGCGAACTTGTCGCTCTCGGGAAACCATCAACGGCGTATGGCTAAAATTCACCGGTCTGTCCGGTGGTGCACCGGACTGTCCAGTGAGTCAACTGTCAGCCGGGGCAACGGTCGACCGGGGATTCCGCGCGTGACGCGTGGCCGAGCCAACGGTCACATTGGTGCACCGGACTGTCCGGTGTGCACCGGACAGTGTCCGGTGCGCCAACGGCTCTCAGACTCCAACGGTCGGCTTCGCCAAATAAGGAAGGATATCTGCACCGGACAGTGTCCCGTGGTGCACCGGACTGTCCGGTGCGCCAGTCGACAGAAGGCAAGATCTGCCTTCCAGGAATGTTCTCAACGGCTCCTAGCTGCCTTAGGGCTATAAAAGGGACCCCTAGGCGCATGGAGGAGGACACCAAGCATTCTTACAACATTCCTAAGCACCAAGACCTCGATTCCGCGCATTTGTTTCTTTGTGATAGCATATAGAGCTCTAGTGGAGTTGTGAACTCATTGGGTTGCGTTGCGAGCTCTTGTTGCGACTTGTGTGCGTATTGACACTCTGATTTTTGTGTCTTGTGTGCGTTGCTAATCCCTCCCTTGCTCCGTGCTTCTTTGTGAACTTCAAGTGTAAGGGCGAGAGGCTCCAAATTGTGGAGATTCCTCGCAAACGGGATTAAGAAAAGCAAGCAAAACACCGTGGTATTCAAGTGGGTCTTTGGACTGCTTGAGAGGGGTTGATTGCAACCCTCGTCCGTTGGGACGCCACAACGTGGAGTAGGCAAGCGTTGGTCTTGACCGAACCACAGGATAACCACCGTGCCATCTCCGTGATTGATCTGTTGTGGTTATTGTGTTTTGACTCCTCTCTAGCCACTTGGCGATTATTGTGCTAACACTTAACCAAGTTTTTGTGGCTTAAGTTTCAAGTTTTACAGGATCACCTATTCACCCCCCCCCCCCCCTCTAGGTGCTCTCAATAATGTAGGACATCCCCAAGGTGAAGTACTTGGGCGAATGAACCCCTTATCCAACAATTCTTGTAGTTGCTTCTTTAGTTCTGCCAGTTCCGCGGGAGGCATCCTATAAGGTCTCTTAGAGATAGGAGCAGTCCCGGGTTGCAATTCAATTGCAAACTCAATGTCTCTGTCAGGTGGCATTCCGGGCAATTCATTCGGAAAAACATCTGGGTAGTCACAAACTACTGGGATCATTTCCACTGGGGATTCTATCATGACAAAGGCACAAGAACGGGTACAACCCTGGTCGGGCAAAAATAATGTGGTTTCACCACTGGTCGGTGAGTGCACTTCAATGGCCCTAGCTGCAATGTCAATCACTGCCTGATGTTTGGTCAACCAGTCAGTTCCCAATATGATATCCACACTAACCAATCCCAAGATAAGAAGGTTGGTTTTAATTATCAGACTACCAAACTTTATAGGCACATTCTTGCTGATTTGATTGGTGGCAATCCTGCCTCCTGGTGTTGAAATTGTGATACCCCCATGGGTGTGATGAAAAGGCAATTGACACTTGGCACTAAATTTGGCACTAATAAAACTATGTGATGCACCAGAATCAAAAAGAATAATAGCAGGATAATTCAAAACTATAAAGATACCAGTCATGACGGGTGCTCCCTCTGGAATATCAGCCATGGTGGTAAAGTTCAGCTTGCTCTGCCTCACTTGCACCTTCTACCTCTTGCCCTGGTTTTGGTTGACATTCTGCCCCTGCCTCTGCTGGTTCCTGGGGCAATTCTTGGCATAATTCCCCGTGCTGCCACAGGTGAAACACCTGTTGTCATTTGCCTGGCGATACTGCTGCTGCTGCTGATTGTTCCTCTGAGTGGGAAACTGAGTGCAGTTGGGCGCCTGTTGCTGCTGTGGTCGGATCACCCAACGTCCTTGCTGCTGCTGGGGTCCCCTGTTCTGAGTGTCGGACACAATCCTGAAGCGCTGTGGCTGAGCTGAGGGTCCTGCCACAGGGGTCTTTCTCTTCTTCTCTGCTTGACGAGCTATGATACAGTCCTCCTGGGAAATTGCCATGTTGACCAACTCATTATAACTGTTGGCCCTGACAGTGTTGAGACGATCACGGAGCTTAGTGCTGTGCCCCCGTCTGAACCTGTCCCTCTTCTTCTCATCTGTATCTGCATGGTACCCAGCATACTGGCATAGATCATTGAAAGCCTGAGCATACTACAACACTATCCTGTTGCCCTGAGTGAGTGCCAAAAACTCGTTGAGCTTACGGTCCATAATGCCAGCTGGGATATGGTGCCCTCTGAAAGCTGCCTTGAACTCTCTCCAATCCACTTCATGGTCAGCTGGTTGCATAGCGAGATAGTGGTCCCACCATGTCCGCGCGGGTCCGCGAAGCTGCTGAGTGGCGAACCTGACCTTAGTCACCTCGGAACAAACTCCATTGAGTAGTGGGAATTTAGATTCCACTACCCTCAGCCATACATCAGCATCAAGTGGGTCCTCTGCCCTGGTGAACAAGGGCGGCTGAGTACTGAGGAACTCCTGGTAAGTGGCTACTGCGGGGTGACGCTGATGATCTCCACCACCATAGTGCTGAGGTGGTGGCTGATGCTGAGCTAGCTGCCTCAAGATCTCGTTCTGTTGAGCCATTAGCTCCTACAGAGTGGGAGGCGGTGGAGGCGGTGGAGGAATGCGCTCATTCTGGCCACAACGCGCTCTCCCGGCCATCTGAAAAAACCACATATATCCTCAATAACACATCTTCAAGTTTAAGGTTTAATCGTGGTGAAAGAGTTAAAAAGGTGAATTGTTAGATTCCGACATCCACAAAAAGGATTTCAAAAGGCATAAACTTTCCTTCCAAATTTAAAACTAAAAGCATCCATCAGCCATGCTTCCAAAAGAGTTTACCCCAGTTACATCAATGGTCTGAAAAAGACTCGACTCTATCTAGCCTAGTACCCCAAGGGTGCAAAAGCTAAGCTAGCCGCGAGGAGTCCTAACACTACCAACTTCTATTCCTACCCCTGATACCTAGTGAGCAAACGAGGCAACACTTGACTCGGGGGAAGGTGGCCTCCCTGAGCCAGCAGTGTCCACGCTGGAGGCAGGCTCCTCTCCTCCCTCAATGTCGACGTCCTCGTTAGCCTCCACATCCTGGATCTCTTGGTGATGCATATCCAGGTGCTCATTGGCCTCGGCAAGCTGTTGCTGGGTGTTGAGGAGCTGATCCTCGAGAACCTCGATGGTGTTCTCCCTTGTCCCCACTAATTCTTCCAGCTCTTGGATCTCATCTGACAACTGTTCCACCTGTAAGTCCTTTTCCACCATCTCCTGGGACAAGTCAACCACAAGCTCCTCCCTGTTATCCAGGGTGATCTTGGTTGCCTCCAACAACGCCATCAAATGGGACATTGCCTCGCCACGCATCACTTGCAGACGGTACAGAGCATTCATGCACCGTACGGTCAAGTGAGCCGTCTGGCCTGGGTAGAGAGCCCAGATGTCCTTGGCATGCTCCACCCGATCCTTCCACATCGGGTCGTCCTCCTTCTCAGGGGAAACAAGCCAATGGGGTGGGTGGAAAGCTCCAAGGGGTGGAATCCGCAGAAGGTAGTCAACCCATGCAGAGCGATCGCCTCGATCGTGTCCTCAGCCCGGTATCCAAAAGACTCAGAGTCTAGTGAACGCCAGCCTGGCTACAGGGGATGAGCTCCAAGGTCATCCTCACCCTACAGCGGGGCACCCGGTGCTTCTCGAACTGCTGCACCGTGTACTGAGGGGGTGTCATGTACCCGGCCCCCTGAAGTACCTCCCACAGAATGCGGGGAAAGCCCTCTCGTGCAAGCCCGTCAGTGTGGGACAGTGCATTCCCGTCGTCTGAGGGTCCGTGGGAAGCCATCTGTGGACGGTCAGGCATAAGTAAAGGAAAAGAATTATAAAAAGAACAAGAAAAACAAGACCCAACTCCTCCCTAACTAAAATGGAATGGTACGGGGAAACTTAATTGGTTCTAATTTTAAGTTCTTACTAAACTTTTTTCCATTTGTTAAATTTAAGAATGCATGCATGCTCGTCCTGAACGACCTCACAGCAATGAGAAGGGATTGGGGAAGAACTCCCATCCGCTAAAGTGGCCTAGAGGGCCTAATTACTTAGCCACCTAGCTACCCTTCTATCATCCTATGGCTTCACGTCCTAGGTCTATCCTGCTCGTCCTACGATCTATCCAACATTGTTTCTATCAAATTTTATTTTGGAAAGGGATGGTATTCATATTTTATTGATTCCTCTGTGGTGGTACAAGCTCCGATACCAGCTGTGGCGGAACCGCCCGAATTATTCCAACTTAAGTGCCTAAGTCCCACCTTAAAGGCTAGACCACACTTAAATGGGAATAACCCGTCAATCCCTCGGATCTAGTCCGACGAGGCCACTGACAGGATCAAGTACCACAATCTCACTCGAAGGTGAGTCACAGAGCAAATACAATAAAGCATAAAACCATAAATTACGGAGTATTAAATTACTACATCACCATCAGAGTTTTGCAAAAGTAGTCATCATTGTTCGAAGTGCAGCGGAAATAAACTAACGGTAAATAAACAGAGAGATGGGGAAGCCTGTCCCATCACTCCACATTCTCCTCCTCAGCCGAGGCAGGGTCCCACTCGACAGTCCAACCCGGTGGCAAGATGGACGGCCAAGTCACTCCAGCAACCATGTCCTCCAAAGAACCTGTAAAATTATGCCACAAGCAAGGCTGAGTATACTAATACTCAGCTAGACTTACCCGGTGTGAGGAGTCTACTCCTCTACCTCTAGACATGCAGCTGTTTGGCTGTGGGGTTTGGTTGCCAAAAGCACTAGCTGAGTTTCTAAAATTCCAGTTTTTAACTTTGTCAAATTTAAGTGTGACTCTCTTAAGGCTAAATGTGTACTATCTACTCACACATAGTGGCAAACATTTTTAGCAATCAACATCTTATATCATCTCATCATATTTCCACTTGTTACTCAATGTAGCAGCATGGATCAAGCAGTCTCATTAGCTGCGAGAAGCAGACGATTCGAGTCGTGTTTTTATCCTTGCAAGGTAAACCTAAACACACGATGTGGCGAGGCACTCCGTCCCCACACACATCAACTGTCCCCATCGATTCCCCATCAGCAGATCAGGGCTCACCGCCTTGGCGTACAATGCCTCACTGACCCCGACTGCCGTCGTGCAGTGACCGCACTTGTACCCACCATAACCGGAATGGGAGACCACGTCTCAAGTCGCGTGAGGGGATATGTCCACTGCCAGGTTCACTCAGGTACTAGGCTTACCGATTTACCATATTTCTCGGCATATGTTTAGTACATTCAAACGCTTGACTCACGGTACCACACCTTAATCCTTATTCCCATTTTTATCCCGTGGACAACCAATCCCCATGGATTGTTGTCCACCAACCAGTATCATTATGATAAGAAAGTGGATACAACCAATTTTCCTGACCTCGCGCGAGTGCTAGAAAAATCACTCGACTTCTACCGAGATCCTAATTAGTAAAGCAGCTACTCGACCTAGCATACTAGTATCCATCTCAAAGGAAATCCTGAGGTAATGCAACTAGGGTTTCAAGCAACTCCTACACTTAAGTGCACAGTACAAGCCTACAAACATTAAGTGCAGTAAAATAGCATATTTAGAATGGTTATGCATAGAACCGGCGCTTGCCTTCCAAAGCTGGGGCAGGCAGATCCTCTGGTGCAGACTCGGGTGCTGGATCCGGGGCTACCTCCTGAGCAGCTCCTTGCTCCGGCACGAGGACGTACTCTCCGTCAGCGAGGTTACAATCTATCGAAATGCAATGAATATGTATGTCATGATTCTGCAGGATTTAATAACATTATGCTAAGGGAAGAAAAACTAAGTTAGTTGGCAACTTAGGGTTCATTGGTCATATGTGGCTTTTAGTGGTTTATGCTTATCACTCTAGGTTTAGGTTTGGTTAAGGATAAGCATAGTGGGTTGGTATTTCCTTTACACATTTTAGTGGACAATTCACAAAGGGTTTTAGGATGACACTAATTTCCATTATTCATTTTCCCTTTCTTTATTTTCTATTTATGAATTCTAGTGTAGGTTTGAACTACAACAATGAGTTAACTTTTTCCAAAAAATCTACAAAAATTACAGTAGGTTGCCATTTGCTATTCTAGCATGTTGTAAGAACCTGAGGCTTAAAATATGAAGGCTATGCTTTAGACAAAAATAACAAGAGTTGTGTAAAATGGGCCACTTTGTACTACAACTCTTAACTAGGAGTAGGTTCTGCCCTAAGGGTTATTTTTGTTGGCATCTAACAGTAACAATAAACCTCTGTGCCAAAAATCACAAAAAGTTAATTGATGGTTATTTAGTTGTGATTTTCTAAAGTTTTATGCCAAAAAGGTGCTTATAACTAACTTGTCATTTGAAAAATATCAAACAACAGATTTTGTATTTTTCCTATGTTCATAATAACCAAACATTTGTCATCCCAAGGTTTGAGGTGTTTTCATCTGAGGGTTATTTTTGTAGGGTTTTTCTAAGCTTTCCTTGTTTTCTTAAAATAAAAGGGATCCTACTTATTTTATACTACACCAGGGTATGATAGATTTTTCTAGTAAACTACATGGAATAAGTACTCTAACAAAAATAGGGGTGCCCTCTGGTTCATTCTTTAAATCATCTTTTCTATCTTTCTTAATCTTAAGCATATTGTAAAATGAATGGCAAAAACTAATTTAATGGGGTGGACAGAGAGGTTTAACATTTTTAAACAGGTCAGTAAGTGGATAGAAACTCCTCCAAATTTTTCTAACCTTAGTCAAATAGTGCAACTATTTTTATCCCCATTATTTAGCTTTTAGCCAAAACAATAATTAATTTAGAACCCTAAAGTTTTCTGTAGTACATAGGGGGTTTTATATTTTTCTTAAGTAGGTTATATTATTTAGAGTCTGACAAAATTGGTTTGACCAAATTTGGATGAACTAAACAGAAGTTATGGATTTTCAAAGTTTCTGTTCAAATTTAAAGTTAGGTTTAATAAGGTTTTCTGAAAAAGTAGTTTACACCGAGGTCCCCAGGGTCTTTCCTAATTAATCTTCGCAGTTCTATCCTTGCGCCACTATTCCTCTGTGCGACTGACAATGCGCAAACCCCCCTGACTTTCTCTTCCTCTCCCCCGCGGTCCCTTCCAAGTGTAAACAGTAACCGCAGAGAAGAAAGGGGTGGCGCGGCTTACCGACGGCGAGATAGGTCCAGCGAGGGGTAGGGTTAGCTCGGGGAGGCTCTGGCGGTCACAGCGATGTACGGCTCGACGGCGGGGATGGCCGGAATCGCTCGGTCCACGCGCGCAGGCGGGTGTTCTCGTCGGCGGCGGGTGTGCCGGCCAAACCACGGCGACCTAGTCCAATCCAACGGCACGGTGAGCTTCCCGGGGTGGTGTAGGGGCTATCTGTGCATTGAATCGAAAAATGGCGCAGTGATTTACCCGGTCCACGTGCGCCGGCGGGGTGATGAACTCCGGCGAGCACGGTTTCGCTATTCCGGTAACGCGGGTCCTCGGTTCAAGCTTTAGTAAGCTTCACGGCCTCACAAGGAAGCTAGCTGAAGGCTTGGATCGAACGGAGGAGGACGGGATAGGGGCTGGCCACGGTGGTTGCTCTCGGGCGGCTCTGGCGGGTCGCGGGGAGGTCGCCGGAGCTAAGGGCTGGCTCGGGGGAGTTAGGCGCGGTACGGAGGAGGCAATGGGGAAGGCAGCCGAGCACTGGGACGGGCTTTATAGCTGTGGCGTGGGCGTGATCACGGGCGGCCGCGGGCACGCGGGCGTGCTCTGAGCGCGCCCCCGGGTGTCAGCCCGCGTCGAACACGTGAGAGCTTGCTTCTGCCATGGTTCAACGGCAGATTTGAGCACCCTAACGTGTGTATCTTGGCAAAGTCACTGTGTACGGTCTCTTCCCTACTCCATATCCTACCTTTTTGTTGTGAGTTCCAAGTCAAGATATGGCGGGGTAGGGAGATAGGGGGGTGAGAAGTTGGCTATGTCAGCTTGGTCCAAACCGAGACAAAAATGGTGTCAAGTCGTGTCAAACGCCCTAGGGTAGGTGTCACCTCTTTCCAGGGCATTCTAGGGTTAATTTGGCGCCACTTTGTCAATTGGGTCGAAGTGTTTTGAATTTTGGATTAAGGTGAACATGTGGGATCTTTGTTCGAAGGTTAGTTTTTAGACTTAGGCAAATCCTGAAATTTTTCTCTTGTGCTCAACCTTTGGTGAACTTTTTGGGGCTTTTCTGAAATCTTTTTGGGATTACTTCCTTACTATTATTTGTAGGTTATGAAGTATACTACTACTTTTATATTTGGCCTAAGCCATGATCATAAGGTTTACATGACCTTTTGATCATACTTACATCTAGGGTTCCTATTGCCCAAGAGGGGTTTGCTTTAGGGTTTTGGGAAATTCTCCCCTTAGATGTGCATGACAAGCTAAGGCATGATATCCAAGATGGGTTGCACTTGCTTAGGACCTTGAACTCCAAGTTTGATGCACTTTGCTCAACTAACCCACATGTGATAATAGGTTAAATGGGGTAGCCCTGGGTGGACACCTTGAGTAACACCTAAGGTGTTACATAATTGACTCAAGAGTGAAACTCATGTGAGAATTTAAATTCAAATTTGGGATTTAAAATAGAAATAAGACAAAATAGGAAAAGAAAATGAAATAAAATAAAGGAAAACGGTGCCTGGGCCTAATCTTCCGAAGTCGGCCCATTTACCTCACGCAACCTCTCCACACGGCCCAAACTCTTCTCCACCGCGCGCGCACACCTGGCATACGAGCTCGGTCAGGCAGCCTCTGCGTGGTTTCCCCCTTGTCCCGGTGTCGCTGTCACAAGGGCCACGCCTGTCAGTTCTCCGCTCTCAACCGAAATCCCGACCATGGCGGTGCTCACCGGAGAGCTCGGATTCCGTTGCTGACCAATCTATGCGCATAAAATGAATCACGTTGTGCCCTTCCTAACCTTCAGTCTAGCTCGCGTCCACCTGAGGGGTTGAGAGAGAAAGAGAGAGAGAGAGCCAGGGTCGTGGTAACCGAGCGGGCGGATAGCCGTCCTCACCGTCGTCGGTCGTGCTCGGCGCCAAATTGGAACCCTGTGTGCGGCCAGAAAGCTTTGCCTGTGTCCCTGGTTCGCTCTAATGGCGATTGCGAGGCAGGTGGCTGACCTGAGGGTGTTCAATTTGTCTCCACCGTCACATAGTCCGCTGGTCGCCGTGGGCTGACTGGAGCAGTGCCGGATTCAATGTAAGGACTTGCTCCCCATGTCCGCCCCTTCCCAATTCCATTTCGCACTTAGTTTGCCTAGCAATTTTGCACCGTAGGATGAGGTGAGAACTCTGCCCATGGCGCGCCTCCGTGCGGGGTGTTTCCATCGTCGGCAGGGATGGAGGTTGGCCGGATACGCCTGCGTGGTTCGATCGAAGTTGAGTGGTTGGGATTAGGTGCGGTGTACCCCTTCGCTCGGTTAAAGCCGATCCGTTGGATGTAGGGCTTACGGTCCAGATTAGAAGGAGCATATCGGTTGGGTTAGGGAAACGGGGTCGTCCAATTCAGATCGGAGGCGTGAGATTAGTGCTCGGGTACTTTAGATCTGAGCCGTCGGATGCAAATCCAACGACATCACGCGCGTACCGGTTCACTGTGGCCCCGATCTAATCGGTGGCGTCCAATTTTGATCGGACGGCCGAAGTGGCTCCGTACCTCTTCGCTGCGTCAACATTACAAAAGAGACCCTCTATTTTTGTAAAATTAACCCGCGGTCCACAGGATCTGTTCCCTGTACCTTGGAAATGTAACCCCGAGACCCCTGCGCTTTCTAGAAATTGAGGCCCAATCCAGAATAGTATTAAACCAGAGAATTTAAATTTTAAATGGAGTTTTAATATATGAATTAGTGCTAGAACTTGTAAAAATCATAGAAAATCCATACTTTGTCCAAATTGATCCATTCCACTTTCTAAATTTTTGTAATATTATTCTCTATCACTTAGAGTCTCTGTTTTGTCATGAAAATAGTAAGAAAAATTTAATTCTCATTTAATCCTATTCCAAGCATATAAAATCTTTGAAAATTCATAACTTAAAATCTAAAACTCTAAAAATTATGATTCCTGTTCCTAGGTTTTTATTTTAATGTGTAGATTATTACTATGTATTTTGTTTACATGTTTGGTGTGATGTTAATTTTCTCTATATACTGTGCTTGTTTGAATTGTGGCAAGTAGAAGAGCCCGTGATTGAGGATCCTGGTGAGCAGCAAATAGAAGTAGCTGAGCAGGAGCTCATTGAAGGCAAGTTGTGCCCTTGACCACTTTTTACCCAATAATGTTCTTTAATGTCATTTATGCATGCATATGTTTAATTTTGATGGGACCTGATAGGTCACCCTAGATTGTTTATCTCATTACCTTGTTTACCCCTGAAACACTTGGGTAGTTTTTTATTGCTTTACATGGTTTTGGGATAATCATTTATTATATCTATGTTCCAATTCTTTTGTTATTCTATTTATGTTCATGTCAAGATCATTGATGTTAATTGGAACATAGAGCTTAACTTGAGAAACACGTGCCACCACAAGGGAGGAATGGGACCCCTTGGCTGACTAATTAGGAAAGCTAGTGGAAGACTACCTTACCCGAAAGGGGAAAGGGCAGTAGGGGAGTTGCATGCAAGGAGGTTCTCGGGTTGATTTTGCTACGATGGCGGTCAGACGGGGGATTCTTGCAAGTGCTCTTCCCATAAACTGTAGCGGGTTTTCGGAAGCTAGTGGAACTTTGTAAAGGCCTCGTAGTGTTGCCCTACCTCGCATCCTAGGTAGAGGTGTATGGGAGTCACGACCCCTTAGCAGATGGGTAACATGACTTGTGGGTAAAGGGTACAACCTCTGCATAGTGTAAAACTAGTATACTAGTCGAGCTCACGGTCATGAGCAGCTCAGGACTCTCTGATGATTAATTTATGGAACTTAAATTCAATTTTGTCATTTGCATATGCATGGGATTATTATTAATTTTGTTATACTGCTTTATTTAAGGTTTGGTATTTACTTCCACTTAGTAACTGCTAATAAAATTTTGACCAACTAATTAAAAGCAATGCTCTGCTTTAACCCCTGTCATTGATTAGCCTTACACATTATATGAACTCCCACCTTTGTGAGTTCTTGTCCACTGGTTCCCCACAACTTGTTGAGCTATGATCATGTGTGAGCTCACCCTTGCTGTCTCACACCCCCCACAGGAGAAGAATAGGTGGTTCAAGAGGAGCCACAAGGCGGGGAGTTTGATCTGATCTAGGTGGCATTTCTCAGTTGACATTTGGCGCCAACGACGATCCTTAATTTGTTTTATATTTATCTTTTATTTTGTAATAAGACTTCTGCTATGTAATAAATACTCTGATTATTGTGACATTTATCTCTATACACTCTGTTATTATATATGTTGTCTTCTTGGCGCATGTATGAGATGCACCTGGCTTTGTTCCTTAAAGCTGGCTGTGACAAAGGTTGATAGGAAGAGTACATCAGGGACGTGCTAATTTCTAGGAAGGTCCCTGGTGTCCTGGAGTTCCAAGAAACAAACATCTGTTACCCTATCTACCGCCGAGGCCAAGTACGTTGCCGCAGGACAGTGTTGCGCGCAACTACTCTGGATGAGGCAAACCCTCTAGGACTGGCTACAATCTGAGCAAAGTCCCACTCCTATGTGACAATGGGAGTGCAATCCGCTTGGTGGATAATCCTGTTGAACACAGCCGCACTAAGCACATAGACATCCAGCATCACTTCCTGAGAGACCACCAGCAAAAGGGAGATATCGATGTGTACCACATTAGCACCGAGAACCAGCTAGCAGATATCTTCACTAAGCCTTTAGATGAGAAAAGGTTTTGCAGGTTGCGTAGTGAGCTAAATGTCTTAGATTCGTGTAACTTGGATTGATCTATAGCATACATGTGTTCTATGCCTTTGATCATGTTACTTTATGTGTTTAAATTAGTTAGTGTTTATTTATGGTGCTCAATTTGTACAAGTCATCCCGGGACCTCACAAGTCCGTATGCAGATGTGCACATATTTAGGGAGAGATGTGCTACAACTTGATCCCTTTGAGACTAATTTGTTTGTTTGAGTACACTTGATGTAGTCTCGAAGGTACATTAAAAGGGAAAATGGACTTGGATGACGCAAATACTTCCACTGCACTCCGGTATTAGTGTATCTAATTCCAAGTTCATACTTATGCTCTCATTGCATTTTTGCTCTTATTTTGACATTTTTGGTGAGACAATGGGATTAAAAGGGCCACATATGATCCCGTTTTGGTGCTTAATGCCAAAGGGGAGAAATAAAGGCCAAAGCAAATGGATCAACCAACCACATGTGAATTTTGAAAACAATAGAGTTAGAATTTGTGTTTTGTCCAAAATACTCTTATTGCAAAATTTGGTCTCTTATGGGGGAGAATTTTGATTATGGGAAAAAGGGGAAGTTTTGGCACTTGATCAATTTTACTCTTGGAATATCTCTCTATTTGCCCAAACAAGTGTGTTTGACTTAGAGATAGGAAAAAGAATTTGATTTGCAAAAACAAACCAAGTGGTGGCAAAGAGTGATCCAAATATGCCAAATTATAAGCAAAAACAATTTGGTCTTCAATTGCACTAATATGGCACTTCTTTTGTCGTTTTTTAATGTGTTGGCATAAATCACCAAAAAGGGGGAGATTGAAAGGGAAATGTGCCCTTGGGCCATTTATATAATTGTTTTGGTGATTAGATGTCCAATACAATGTATTGAACTCTTATGTGCTAAATGAGCAAGAAGTGCAAATCAAAGAACATGTATGTTTCTAGACTTAGTCAATTGTTTTTGAGTACTAACATCTTTGTCTAAGTGCTAAAAACAGCGACAAAAGAAGAAGAAAAGAATTGGAAAAGAGTTGGATGTGTATAGCCAACACCAGCTCGGGCCTGGCACACCGGACTGTCTGGTGGTGCACCGGACAGTGTCCGGTGCCCCAGGCGAGCCGACGGTGAACAGCTGCTCTCGGGAGTGACGCGGCTATAAATCACCGGACTGTCCGGTGGTGCACTGGACTGTCCGGTGAGTCGTCAGCGACGAACTCGTCGCTCTCGGGAAAAGGAAAAAGGCGACGTGGCTATAATTCACCGGACTGTCTGGTGGTTAACCGGACTGTCCGGTGAGCCAACGGTCGTCCGCACGATCAACGCGCGACACGTGGCTCGCTCCAACGGTCGGCTGGGTGCACCGGATAGTCACTACCGGAATCCGAGCCTTTGCCGAGTGCCGGACACTTTGCCGAGTGCTTTTTTTCGGGCACTCGGCAAAGACGGCTTTGCCGAGAGCCGCACTCGGCAAAGCTCGGCTCTCGGTAACGAGCGTGTTTACCGAGGGTAGGACACTCGGTACAGATTAACACTCGGCAAATACATGTTTGCCGAGTGTCAAACACTCGGCAAAGGGGGCTCTCGGCAAAGGGCCGTCAGCGGCCGTCCCAAAGCTGACGGCCGTCAGTCTTTGCCGGGAGCCAATGGTTGGCACTCGGCAAAGAGTCTTCTTTGCCGAGTGTCGCCCAGTTGACACTCGGCAAAGACCTCTTTGCCGAGTGCCTTTTCTAGACACTCGGCAAAGTATATTTTTATTTTTTTGATTTTGTCTCCCAAAATTTTTGTGGTATGTTCCTACACTATGTAGACCTACATGTATCATTTGTGGACAATTTTAACAGAGTTTTCAATCGTTATTAGATTTAGTTCGTTTATTTGAATTTCTTCGGAAAATTTAGATTTGAACTGCAGGTCACTCGAAACTTGGAAAACCGTGCATGAAAAAATGATATTCATGTTACTTAGCATAAGTTACGACCGATTCTAGGAGCGGACCAAAAACTTCGAGCAACATGCTCACTAAACATGGTCGTGAACTTGTCATCCACATGTTTAAAAATTGTATAAAACACAAACAAAGTCAGAAAATCTTGAAACTTGTCCACGTGTCATGATATCATATGTACAGGCTGCGATAAAAAATTGAAAAAATTTCGAGAAAACTATGACGCGCTATGTGTACAAACCTAAGAGATCCACATTGAAACTCTATGATTTCATGTGTAGTTCTCTTAGGTTTCTACACATAGTGTCTCACAACTTTGTCCAAACATTCTCAATTTTTTATCACAACATGTACATATGGTATCATGACACGTGGACAAGTTTCATGATTTTCTGACTTTGTTTGTGTTTTATACAATTTTTAAACATGTGGATGGCAAGTTCACGGTCATGTTTAGTGAGCATGTTCCTCAAAGTTTTTGGTCCGCTCCTGGAATCGGTCGTAACTTATGCTAAGTAACATGAATATCATTTTTTCATGCACGGTTTTCCAAGTTTCGAGTGACCTGCAGTTCAAATCTAAATTTTCCGAAGAAATTCAAATAAACGAACTAAATCTACTAACGATTGAAAACTCTGTTAAAATTGTCCACAAATGATACATGTAGGTCTACATAGTGTAGGAACATACCACAAAAATTTTGGGAGACAAAATCAAAAAAATAAAAATATACTTTGCCGAGTGTCTAGAGATGACACTCGGCAAAGTATACTTTGCCGAGTGTCCCCAGATTGACACTCGGCAAAGATGTGTAAGTTAAACTTTGCCGAGTGTCAGATGACAGACGCTCGGCAAAGGATCCTTTGTCGAGTGCCACCGATCTGGCACTCGGCAAAGTTTATTTTAAAAATTAAAAAAAAAACTTTGCCGAGTGCCAGATCACGGGCACTCGGCAAAGAAGGCGAATATACTGCCTTTCTTCCTCCTTCTTTCTCTGCTCTCGCTCTCTCGTCTTTTTGCCGCCGCCGCGTCCCTGCTGCCGCGCGCCGCCGATCCCTCGCCGGCGCCCTCCCCCGCCGGCGCCCTCCCTCGCGCCCGCGCCCTCCCCCACCGCGCCCTCCCTCGCCGTGCCCTCCCTCGCGCCGGCGCCCGCGCCCGCCACGCCCTCCCTCGCCGGCGCCGCCGCCGTGCCCGCCACGCCCTCCCTCGCGCCCGCGCCCGCGCCCGCCACGCCCTCCCTCGCGCCCGCACCGCCACCGTGCACCCCCGCCCGCGCCGCCGCCGCGCTCCCAAGCCGCCGCCGTGCACGCCCGCGCCCGCGCCGCCGCCGTGCGCGCGCGCCGCCGTGCCCGCGCTCGCCGCAGCCGCTGCCCATTGTGCCCTCGCGCTCGCCGCCGCCGTGCGCGCGCGCCGCCGTGCCCTCGCGCTCGTCGTGCCACGGCCGTCGTGCCCGCGCTCGCCCTCGCGCTCGCCGCAGCCGCACTCGCGACGCCGCAGCCGCGCCCGCGCTCGTCGTGCCCCTCGTTTGTCGCGCCCTCGCCCTCGCCCGTCGTGCGCCTCGCCCTCGCCCCCGCCGTTTCCCCGTCGTGCCCTCGCCCGCCCGGTGCCTCGCCCGCGACCCGTCGTCTCGCCCGCGCCCCGTCGCCTCGCCCGCGACGAAACCTCCAAGGTGGTTGCTTTATTTATGTTATACGTGTATGATTTATATGAAATGATTAGTTTTAATAATGAGTTAATTATATACGTGTATGATTAGGTTAATATGTAGTATTGTTGATTCCGGCCATCGTGCCGTTGAATTATGCGTGGATGTCAGCCATCGTGCTGATAGTTTTATTTGCAGGATTTTGAAACCTCTCCGTGCAGGGGAGGTGCTGCCGAAATTTTCTGTTGCTAGGATTAGTATATGGAATTCATGTGTGTCGTATATTGAATTCATATGAGTATAATATTGTGGGCGAACTTTTGTATTAATAGACTTGTTATTCTTCTTTACAGAGAAGATACTTGTCTGCCTGCACCGCGTCCCGTCGCCACTGCACCGACCCGCCACCGCCCCACCAGCCTGACTCCACCGCCACCCTAGGTATAACCTCTACATCCGCATCATGGTCATAGATCACCTAACCCAGTTAGGCGTCTCCCGTTCGAAAGTGATACGGTGTAGATATGCAGATCTTTGCATATCTACAAATGTATCAGTTTCGAATTGTCCACGTTTTTTGGACAGCCCGCGGTTGCGTAGATGGTGTTAGTTTCATGCTCTACTCCGGTCTGAGATAGAGTTTCGGCGTCACCTCCCTGTTGTTCTCCGGACAGTACACTCTCCCTGCCAGGACGTGTATCCGGAGAACAGCGGGGAGGTGCTGCCGAAATTCTATCTCAGATCGGAGTAGAGCATGAAAACTAACTCCATCTACGCAACCGCGGGTGGGATTAGGACCTATCGTCACCTATTAGAAGGTAGGAACATAGTGTACATGCATTACATGTCTATATTAAACTATACTCGGTTATATATGTTAGAGGATGGAGGACCGTGAGTGGATGTACACGGGCCGTAGAGGAAGGAACGATGTCACCACTGAATGGATTAGAAAGATCGATGATTTCGTGGAACGGGCATATGGCGAAGCTGCTAAAGGAGCGAGTCTAGTCCCATGCCCGTGCAGCAAATGTGACAACCGGAAAAGAAAACCAAAGAAGACCATGGTAGAACATATTTGGAAGAATGGATTTACGCCGGGCTATACTCGGTGGATATTTCATGGTGAAGCGCATCGTACGAGAGAAGAGGTGCTGAGACAACATGTCGAGGATTATGACGCGGATGCGGGGGTAGCGGATATGTTGAACGACTATCAGGAGGCACAATACACGGGAGGATGTGTGGATGACGAGCCAGAGCCGACTGCAAAGGCGTTCTACGACATGTTCGACGCGGCACAGAAGCCCCTTCACGGCCAGACAAAGGTTTCTCAACTGGATGCCATTGGGCGTGTAATGGCGTTCAAGTCGCAGTACAGCATCAGTAGAGATGCATTCGATGGCTTGTTGACAGTTATTGGGAGTCTGCTTCCGGATGATCACATTCTGCCAAAGAGCATGTACGAGGCACAGAAACTACTTCGTGCACTTAAGATGACGTATGAGCAGATTCATGCTTGTCCGAAGGGCTGCGTGCTATTTAGGAAAGAATACGCGGAGGCAAAGTACTGTCCCAAGTGTAATTCGTCTAGGTTTATGGAGGTAGACTCTGGTGATGGACAGAAGAGGCAGCTCGACATCCCCTTGACAATCCTACGACACCTTCCGTTCATACCGAGGATCCAGCGTCTTTACATGACAGAGGAATCCGCGAAACAGATGACATGGCACAAAAATGGAAAACGATACAATCCTGACAAGATGGTGCACGCGTCAGATGGTGAAGCATGGAAACACTTTGATGACATTCACCGTGAGAAAGCCGAAGAGGCTCGTAATGTAAGTGTTGCGTTGGCCACAGATGGGTTCAATCCCTATGGAATGAGCGCTGCCCCGTACACATGTTGGCCCGTGTTTGTTATCCCAATCAATCTCCCCCCTGGTGTGTGCTTTCAAAGGCAGAATATATTCGTGTCGTTGATAATTCCCGGACACCCGGGGAACAAAATGGGCGTGTACATGGAGCCTTTGATCGATGAATTGGTACGTGCCTGGGAGGAAGGGGTATGGACATATGACCGAGCTACGAAGACAAACTTCAGAATGCATGTTTGGTACCAGTACTCCATGCATGACTTACCGACGTATGGGCTATTCTGTGCCTGGTGTGTTCACGGTAAATTCCCATGCCCAGTTTGCAAGGAAGCTCTCAGGTTCATTTGGTTGAAAAAGGGTGGCAAATATTCGTCCTTCGATAAACATCGACAATTTCTTCCTGCTGACCATCCATTCCTCCTAGACATCAAGAACTTTACGAAAGGTGTCGTAGTGACAAACCGCCCACCTGCAACGATGACTGGTGCCGAAATTCGTCAACAGATAGATGGGCTCGTGGCCAATACAGAAGGTGGTTTTGTGGGATATGGTGAGCAGCATATGTGGACACGTAAGTCTGGCTTGACTCGGCTCCCCTATTATGATGACCTGCTCCTTCCACACAACATTGACGTGATGCACACTGAAAAGAATGTTGCCGAGGCACTGTGGGCAACAATTATGGACATTCCTGATAAGTCAAAGGATAATGTGAAGGCAAGAGTGGATCTGGCAGCGTTATGTGATAGACCAAAACTAGAGATGAAGCCGCCAAGTGGGGGAAAGACGTGGAGAAGGCCTAAGGCCGATTTCGTCCTAAGCAGGGCCCAGAGGAAGGAAGTACTTCAGTGGATAAAGATGTTGATGTTCCCTGATGGATATGCAGCTAACCTGAGTAGGGGGGTGAACTTATCTACTATGCGAGTCTTAGGGATGAAGAGTCATGACTTCCACATATGGATTGAACGGATTCTTCCTGCGATGGTTCGAGGCTATGACCCTGAGCATGTCTGGCTAGCGCTTTCAGAGTTGAGCTATTTCTTCCGTCAGCTTTGTGCAAAAGAGTTATCTCGGACCGTGGTTGCAGACTTGGAAAGATTGGCCCCCGTGTTACTGTGTAAGCTTGAGAAGATATTTCCACCTGGCTTCTTCAATCCAATGCAGTATTTGATTCTTCATCTCCCCTATGAGGCACGAATGGGGGGCCCCGTGCAGGGACGTTGGTGCTATCCAATCGAGAGATGTCTAAAGACTATTCGAAAGAAATGTAGAAATAAATGCAAAATCGAGGCTTCCATTGCAGAGGCATACATTCTAGAGGAGGTCTCAAACTTCACAACAACTTATTATGGTGACAAACTGCCGAGCGTGCATAATCCACCCCCTCGTTACAATGATGGCGACAATGAATCGAACCTTAGCATATTTCGAGGCCAACTCGGAAGCGCAAGTGGCTCGACCACCAAGACCCTGACACATGAAGAGTGGCGGCATATCATGCTATACGTATTGACCAACCTTGAAGAGGTGACGCCATACATGGAACAATTTCTTCATGAATTCTGGCGTCGATCAAGGGACCCCACTCCACAGGAATATGACGCTCTTCTTAGAAAGGGTGCGAGAAATGGGTTGCCCGATTTCATTTCCTGGTTCAAACATAAGGTACGTGCTTAGTTTGTAAAAGAGATACGTCTTTAAACTCAATTTAGCGTCTTTTAACTTGCGAATACTTGCAGGGCCAAAGAGATCCGTCTATGAGTGCCGAATTGAGACAAGTAGCCAACGGCTTTGCTTATAGGGTCAAGAAATATTCTGGGTATGACGTCAATGGATACCGTTTTCGCACAACACACTACGACAAAAGTCGGCCCAATCGGAAAACAACGTGTTCTAGGGTCTTTACGCCGGGCCTTGACAATGTCGATTATTTTGGACGAATCGAAGAAATATATGAGCTCAATTTTTATGGTTCCAAACCTCTTACTCCAGTGATATTCAAATGTCATTGGTTTGACCCTCAAGTGACGAGACGGACACATTCTAATCTTGGGATAGTCGAAATTCGACAAGATTCCACCTTAGCAGGAGACGATGTCTATATCGTTGCCCAACAGGCCACACAAGTGTATTATCTCCCATATGCGTGTCAAACGAAAGAACATCTTAAGGGTTGGGATGTTGTGTATAAGGTATCGCCGCACGGGAGGTTACCTATTCCTAACGATGAAGATTACAACTTAGACCCGGACACATATGATGGAGAGTTCTTCCAAGAAGATGGGCTAGAAGGGCGATTTGAGATAGACTTAACCGAAGCTATCGGAATGGACGTAGATATTGAAATGGTTGTTGATGAGGAGGAGGATGAGGTGCAAAATGATAATGACTTAGTAATCCTTGAAGGCAATGACATTACTGACGAACTTGCGTCTTCCGATGGTGTGGAGATTGAAATGCTTGATAGTGATGATGAGAGTTATGATCCGGCTAACCCCGACACATATGAAGATTATTTTTAATCGATGTAATGCTATATGACTTTTTCTTTCGCACCTGTTTTTAAATACATCTTTTTATATGTGCTTATTTGTTTACTCTTAATTGCAGGTTGTTGGACAAATATGGTGGGCGGTTTCCTGAGGAGGAGGAGGGGGAGGAGGAGTAGGACGGCGGACGATGCACAGCAGGCAGCGCAACAGGACGAGGCAGAGCAGGCAGCACAGCAGCAGGCGGCGCCTCAGGACGACGACGGCCAGCAGCAGGACGACGACGACCAGCAGCAGGACGCCTCAGGTTCAGGCGGCTCTAGTTCGAGGAGCATCTACCTGCGAGGCCCCGCGAGTCTCCCTCAGCGTCCCATACTTCGGGACAGACGGCCGCTGATTCGGCCGGAAGGGGAGAGGTATGTAACTTTATGTTCTTCATTCTTGTTCATATTATGTGTTCAAAATCATAATATAAACTAATACTTTTTATTTATGACTTGGACAGGTCTTGGACGGTTTTGGATTATGCTGGGGGTCATCGTCGCCCCCCCAATGGCATCCTCGGCCTGCTGTGCAGGGAACACTTCCCTGGACTTGTGGAGTACGCCGGAGTGACGGGCCCAGCCTTCACCTTTGACCACTACGCCGTCGCCCCTGATGCAGTAGACCGGGACGGCAGGGAATTCAATAACAAGGCGGAGCGGGTGAAGCAAGAGCTGTGGGTAAGTCTTAGTATAATGTAAAATATGTCGCATTCGTTGCAAATTCTTGAAATAATGTATGGATACATCGTTTTTGTATGTAGGATTTCTTCAGATGCGATGCTGGATACGAGGCTAGGGCGGATGTGGTGGCCACCACGAGCTGTAAGAAGCTCGTCGTGGACATGCACTATGAGGCCCGCATCCAGGCCATCATCACCTACCACGGCTCCGTCCTTGGGGAGAAGGTGACCAAAACTCAAGCCCGAACCATGTCGTTGACCAGGGAGCAGTACCTGCAGGTAAAGTCATGCATGTTTGGTACCAGTACTCGATACATGAATTTTATTTTATCTTCTGATATGCACTTTACGTGTTTACTTTGCAGATGATTCCACATTGGTGCGCTGCACATCCTCTGTGCTGGGAGCAGATGGTGGATAGGTGGTGTTCGGCTGAGTGGGACGAGGCGCACACAGCTAGCCGAGAACGGCGTTTGATGATGCAAGGCCCCTCCCACCACCAAGGCAGTCGGAGCCTGGGCCAATATGCCGAAGCATGGGTACGCCACCTTTTTTATTTAGATATATAGCACTAAGTTAGATATTATTTCTAACTATCTCGTTGGTTTTCGTTGCAGTCGGCGTCACATGGTGGAAGGCCTTGCTCCACCTTCTCGGCCTATGCTATGGCCCATAAGGGTAAGGCGACGTCCGACGTCACCTACAACCCGGATGACGGGCCCGAGGCCTACACCAACCCCGCCGTCTACAGCCGCCTCCATGACTACACCGCCATGGCGCAGGAGGTCCATGGCCCAGACTATGATCCGAGCACCGAGCCGATCGACACCGATGTGCTCATGAGGGTCGGAGGAGGCAAGAGACATGGGCGGTACTGGATTGCCGACGGGGCAATCGACTCGTCCTCCACTCCCACTCTGTCTCAGGTGAGAGCAAGGAGCACGGGCTCGAGTCCAGCCATACGACCTCGGCACGACAGCTCACAGCATCGCATACAGGCACTCGAGGTTAGTGTAACTCGTCCTTCCTTGAGTTATATACCTACTCTTTGAGTTACTATAACGTTGGCTTGTAATATTACAGACCCAACTAGAAGAAGAGAGGAGGGAACGTCGCGAGATGGAGGCGAGGATGATGGCGGAGCGGGAGGCGGAGCGGGAGGCCCGCCGGGCAGATCAACAGAGGATGGCGGAGATGTTCCAGTACATGCAGAGCCTTGGCGCCGCACAGGGCATCGCTCCGCCACCTCCATTGTTCCCTCCAGTTGACCCTGCTCTCTTCCACACTCCTGTGAGTATCAAAATTGTAGTTAGATGTTTGTAATGCATCTGGTATAACACATGCAATCTCTTCTCTGTGCAGGGCCAATCTGGGGCGGCATCCAACAACCCTCCGGAAGGGTTCAGCCCAACGCAGCCCCGGTCAAGCCGCCCACCTCCATGAGTGTTGTGTTTTCATTGTTTTAGACTTCTGTACTTGTGTATAATACTTATGTCTGTGTTTGATACTTATGTGAGAGCTTGCGACGTTAGAGACTTATGTTTGTGTTTGATACTTATGTTGAACACTTATGTTTGTGATGGATATTTATGTTTGTGGTGACGGTTTTATGTTTGTGTTGGCTATTTATGTCTGTGATGATATCTATGATGTATATATGTGATATATATGTGATATCTTCTGTTTGTGTGGATGGAATACAAAAAACAAATAAAAAAGGTATATACTGGTCACTTTGCCGAGTGTAACACTCGGCAAAGAGGCTCTTTGCTGAGTGTCAAGGTCATAACACTCGGCAAAGAGCACAGACCTGGGCACCGGCTTAGGTTCTTTGCTGAGTGTTACGTGCCTGGCACTCGGCAAAGAGGTCGGCTTTGCCGAGTGCCACACGGGACACTCGGCAAAGAACCTGACATGGGGACCCTCCCTGGCGGGTTCTTTGCCGAGTGTCCCATGTGGCACTCGGCAAAGATGGATTCTTTGCCGAGTGCTGCACGGAAGACACTCGGCAAAACTAACTTCTTTGCCGAGTGTCACGTGGGACACTCGGCAAAGCCGCCGTCTCCGTCACTCGACGCCGTAACGGCTGCTTTTCTTTGCCGAGTGCTCTCTGGCACTCGGCAAAGATCTTTGCCGAGTGCCCGATAAAAAGCTCTCGGCAAAGAAGGCTTTGCCGATGCACTGTTCGCCGAGCCTTCTTTGCCGAGTGTAACACTCGGCAAAGCCTTTGCCGAGTGTTTTGGACGCTTCGCCGAGTGCTTCAGGCACTCGGCAAAGCGATTGATTCCGGTAGTGAGTGTCCGGTGCGCCAACCGATCCCGAGGAGCAACGATCGGCTGTGCCCGATATGGAAGGAGATCACGCACCGGACTACAATAGTGGCTGTCCGGTGGTGCACCGGACTGTCCAGTGCACCACTCGACAGAAGGCAAGAATGGCCTTCCAAATTGATCTCCAACGGCTCCTAGCTGCCTTGGGGCTATAAAAGGGACCCCTAGGCGCATGGAGCAGTACACCAAGCTTACAAGAAACATTCTAAGACTCCCAGACTCCGCCTCCATGCATTTTATCAATTGTGTTAGTGACTTGAGCTCCGTTTGAGTTGCGTACTCTCTGTGTTGTGTTTTGAGCTCAAGTCAAGGCTTGTGTGCGTGTGTGTGCTGTGGATTTGAGTCTTGCGTGTGTTACTCTCCCTCTCTTACTACTGTGCTTTTCTTGTGACAAACTTGTAAGGGCGAGAGGCTCCAATCTGTGGAGATTCCTCACAAACGGAAGAAAGACTATAAGGAAGATAGTCGTGGTATTCAAGTTGATCATTGGACCACTTGAAAGGGGTTGAGTGCAACCCTCATCCATTGGGACGCCACAACGTGGAAGTAGGCAAGTGTTACTTGGCCGAACCATGGGACAAAAATCGCGTGTCTCATGTGTTGCTTCTTGTGATTATTTTGACCGCACGAGCATGTTCCATAGCCACTTGATTTCACTAACACCTTAATAATCAAGTTTGTGGCTATTTATTGTTTGATTTTACAGGATCACTATTGGGGGCATGCTTCGTCGCCGAAGATCCTGTAAGAAGAAACACCTTCGGCAGATCCCCCTAAAAGCAACACCGAAGCTACCACTTATGAAGCTTCGGCATTTTGAAATGTCTCAAGACGAAGGGTGAAACCGACTTAAAGACGAGATGACTATTTTGTCCATGAGGGTCTATGTCATAATTGTAATCTTTTGTAAAGGGCATGATTGTAATATCTCACAGGTTGCGCCCTGTGCCTATAAATAGATGAACAGTACCCATGTACTGGACACGCTAACTTGGCATTTGCTTTCGCGGCACGCTTGTATTATCACTTTCTGTCAAGCCGAAGGTATAAATGTTATTCAATATTGTTCATATTTATTCATGATTATGTAATAAGAAAAATATATATATATTATGATATCATATGATTATTCATGTTGTTTCTCATGTTTCATATGCTTCGTCTTTTATACAAATGTGTTATGATGATGAAGGTATGTCCTTCATAACCTTCGTCTGAAGATCATTATATCTTGAGGGAAATAATGCTTCGAAGGACGGAGGGTTTTAACATTTAACATTTTGTGTTGCCTTGTTCTTAATTCATAGCACTTGAGAACAAGTCCCCAACATTGGCGCCCACCTCCGGTGAACTCACTTCCACTATTGAGCTAATGGCTTCATCCAACATCCAAGCTGAAGCTGCTTCGGCTACGAAGCTGGTGCTCCCAATAATAGGCGGTTCATGCTCAGACCCAGCCAACAAGAAGCAGAAGAAGGAGGCTCAGAGAAGGGTGCAGCATGTTGGGGTGCAGGGATCCTTCATCAAGTCAAAATGGTCCCACATCCCAATTACCTTCTCTCAGGAGGACCTTCAGCTCAAGGATTATCCTCATAATGATGCTATGGTCATATCTTGCGTCATCAAGGGATTTCTCATCCACAATGTTTTGGTTGATACAGGCAGCGCAGCCGACATCATATTTGCTAAGGCCTTCAGACAGATGCAAGAGCCAGAGGACAAGATTCATGATGCCACACATCCTCTTTGTGGCTTCGGAGGAAGGCAGATTGTAGCACTTGGCAAAATCACAATGCCAGTGACCTTCGAATTTGTCCACAATACGAGGACTGAATAGGTTGTGTTTGATATTGTTGACATGGAATACCCCTACAATGCAATCATTGGTCGTGGGACACTCAACGCTTTCGAAGCAATACTTCATCCAGCATATTTATGCATGAAGATACCTTTGGAACAAGGACCTATCGCTGTTCATGGCAGCCAGGAAGCTGCTAGAAAAGCTGAAGGAAACTAGACAGATTCAAAAGCAATCCACAACATAGATGGAAATGAGGCTTGTGAACAGTACAAGTACAGAAGAGAGAAGGCCACCTCGGCTGATCAGCCGAAGCCTATGATTCTGTGTGAAGATATAGCAGAGCAAAAGGTATTGTTGGGTTCTCAGTTATCCAAAGAGCAGGAGAAAACCTTGATAAGGTTTTTATTCAACAACAAGGATGTGTTTGCTTGGTCAGCTAATGATCTTTGCGGTGTCAATAGAGATGTCATTGAGCATTCACTCAATGTGGATCCATATTTTAGGCCAAGAAAACAAAGGCTTTGGAAAATGTCCGATGACAAAGCCGAAGGTGCTCGAAACGAAGTGAAGAGACTTCTTAGTGCTGGTGTTATCAGAGAGGTCAAATACCCAGAGTGGCTAGCTAACACTGTTATGGTGAAGAAGGCAAATGGTAAATGGAGAATGTGCATCGATTTTACAGATCTTAACAAAGCTTGTCCAAAGGATGAGTTCCCATTGCAAAGAATAGATTCTCTAGTAGATGCAGCAGCTTCATCAGAGCTTATGAGTTTACTAGACTGTTACTCAGGCTACCACCAAATCTGGATGAAGAAGGAAGATGAGCCGAAGACCAGCTTCATAACCCCCAGTGGTACATATTGTTATCTTCGGATGCCTGAGGGGCTCAAGAATGCTGGAGGAAGCTTCAACAGAATGACAGCCAAAGTACTTCACTCTCAGATAGGCAGAAATGTGCTAACATATGTTGATGATATCATAGTAAAGAGCACAAAGCAGGAAAATCACATCGCTGATCTGCAGGAAACATTTGCTAACTTTAGGCAGGCCGGCCTGATATTAAATCCAGAAAAATGTGTCTTCGGAGTAAAGAAGGGCAAGTTCCTTGGTTGTTTGGTTTCAACGAAGGGGATCGAAGCTAACCCAAACAAGATCGAAGCTATCCTTCGGATGGAACCGCCAAGCACAAAGAAGGGGGCTCAGCGGCTGACGGGAAGATTGGCATCTTTGAATCGATTCATATCTAGATCAGCAGAAAGAAATTTACCATTCTTTGAAGTACTGAAGTCGGCCGAAGTCTTTCAGTGGGGTTTAGCTCAGCAGAAAGCCTTCGAAGAGCTGAAGCAATATCTGATTAATCTAACAACACTAACCCCACCTACGCCAGGGGCTCCTTTGCTATTGTATGTGGCAGCTTCGCACTCTGCAGTAAGTGCGGCACTAGTACAGGAGAAGCTTGAAGGACAAATTAAGAAGCAAGTCCCAGTATACTTTGTTTCCGAAGTATTAACTTTATCAAAGAAAAATTACACAGAATTGGAGAAGGTGTTGTATGCTATATTAATGGCCTCCAGGAAGCTTCGGCACTATTTTCAAGCTTACCATATAATTGTGCCCTCATCACAGCCTCTGAAGGATATTATAAGGAACAGAGAAGCCACTGGAAGGGTTGGAAAGTGGGCTGCGGAGCTCAATGAATTCACCATCGATTATGTACATAGATCTTCAATTCAATCCCAGGCGCTAGCAGACTTCATCGCTGACTGGACGCCAGGGGCTCACGAAGAAGGGATAGGCAAGGATACTGAAGCTTGGACGGTGTTCTGCGATGGTTCTTGGGGAACCTTTGGTGCAGGAGCAGCTGCGGTGTTAGTAGCACCGTCGAAAGTTAAAACATGCTATGCAGTCAAATTGAATTTCAGTTGTACAAATAATATTGCTGGGTACGAAGCACTTTTGTTGGGACTTCGGAAACTAAGGGCCATGGGAATAAGAAGGGCTATTCTGAAGACCGATTCTCAAGTTATTGCTGGCCACGTGGACAAAAGCAGCAAGGCACGAGATCCGAAGCTTGAAAAATATCTGGATGCAGTTCGAAGGTTGGAAGCTTCTTTCGAAGGTTTTTCTGTCAAGAATATTCCAAGTGGTGAAAATGAGCATGCAGATTTGCTAGCCAAATCAGCGGCCTAGGGGCTCCCTATACCTTTGGAGGTATTCTTCGAAACAATAAAGGCACCTTCGGTTGAACTTATGGAATGAGCTATACTTAACATTTCTCCAGTACATAGTGAGGACTGGAGAACTGAAATCATATCCTTCCTCCAAGGCAACTATCTCTCTGATGATGAAGTTTATAACAAAAGAATGGAGGCAAGGACAAGACCATATGTGATAATAGAAGGGGAATTGTATAAATACGGGGTTTGTTCCCCACTCCTCAAGTGTTTATCAAGAACCGAAGGTATTGAATTAGTGAAGGAGATACATGCGGGTCTGTGTGGATCTCACATTGGGTCTAGACCTCTGTTGGGAAAAGTTTTTCGACAAGGATTCTACTGGCCGAAGGCAGCTTCAGATGCAGCAGAATTAGTTCAAAAATGTGAAGGCTGCCAAAAATGTGCGAGAGACTAGAAACAACCTTCATCCCTCACTCAATTAATACAGCCCATTTGGCCGTTGCAAAGGTGGGGCCTCGATTTGCTAGGTCCACTTCCACCAGCACAAGGAAATCTAAAATATGTTGTGGTGGCGGTAGAGTATTTTTCTAAGTGGATTGAGGCAAAACCTTTGGCCTCAATAACTTCAGTTACCGTAAAGAAATTCTTCTGGCAAAACATTGTTTGTCGCTTCGGAGTGCCGAAGGCTATTACTGTAGACAACGGAACACAGTTTGATGCCGAAGCTTTCAAGGAATTCTATGAACAGATTGGCACGAAGATTCATTTTGCATCGGTCAGGCATCCGGAGTCAAATGGGCTTGTTGAAAGAGCTAATGGCATTATAATGACGGGAATAATGAAGTTAATCTTCAATCAGCCCAGAGGAAAATGGCCAGATGAATTGATCAAAGTGGTGTGGAGCCACAACACAACAATATCAAGGTCAACAGGTTTTACACCATTCAAATTGTTATTTGGTGACGAAGCAATAACCCCAGAAGAAGCTAGGGCAGGGTCAATAAGAACAGTGGCTTCGGCAGAGCACGAAGCTGATTCTTCTGTGGCAAAAGATGCTATAGAAGAGATCAGGCTTCAGGCTGTGGAGAATATTAATAAATACCAAGCCGAAACAATAAAATGGCGGGATAGAAAAGTTCGGCTAAAGAACATCAAGCCAGGGCATTTGGTACTTTGGAGAGTGGCCAACCCAGACACAGTAGGCAAGCTACAGCTTAAGTGGGAAGGACCTTTTCTAGTAGTATCTTCGTCAAGACCCGGTTCTTACAGATTGAAGGACATGGACGGCAACGACATTCCTAGATCTTGGAATGCAGATGAGCTTCGGCAATATTATGTCTAACCTGATGTAATCTCTTATTTTTTCTTTTCCTATGGCACCCTTTTCCTTTCCAAAGGGGGAGAAAGGATTTTAATGGGGCCATAGCATGTAATTTCTTTGTCTTATTCAGCTCTACGAGAGCAAAATCCCCCCAAAAAATGTAAATGTAAAAACTGAGCATGCACCATCGAGTGCAGAGAGAAAAAAAACAGGGAGAATCTCAAAAGTTGTCCCTAAGGGGATGCAGAGCACGACAAAGCTACAAAAAGCCGCTCCTAAGGGAGCGCAGCGTAAGTTTTTTGCTCAAAAGTCGTTCCCAAGGGAATGCAGAGCTTACAGCGAAAAGTCAATGCTGATACCGCCGAAATATAAGGTGAAGCGCGAAAAGTCAACGCGATACCGCCGAAATAGAAGGCGAAGAAGTTCAAAAGACGTTCCTAAGGGGATGCAGAACTTACAGCGAAAAGTCAGCGCTGATACACCGAAAAATAAGCGGTGAAGCCGAAAAATAAACGGCAAAGAGACTTCAGTCATTTCCAAGGGAATGAAGGCTATGGTTGTGGCTTCGGACGTGTGTGTTTGGGCATTCATTTGCACGACACATTACATCATACATTTACATTCATAAACATTCACTTAGACATACTAGGATCATCATCATCATAACATGCACAGGCAGGTGCTTCGCCTATAAAGACAAAGCTTCGGCAAAAAGAAAAAGAAGAAGTTTCATGCTTTGTTGTGTACGAAAAGAAGGGAAGGTGTTTTTCGCCTTCGGCTCAAAAATATAAGTCCCGTCCACATCAAAATAGTTCATACATGAAGAAGAGGTAAAATTATATTACAAGGTATGCACAAATTCATAGAGTATCTGATTCCTAAAATTACAATACTTTTTTACAACGATATTACTAGATTTTCCATAGAATTTTTTTAGCAAATTCTTCAATTTTCGTATCATTAAGCTTCGGATCATCTAAGCTTCAGATCATTGGTCAAGCTTCGGCTCTTTGTTCCTCAGCCTCGTCATCCTGTACATATTAAGACGATATGAGGCAAGTGCAAGCTTCAAGGCGAAGGTAAGGTAACAGACTAGTTTCTTACCGGTTTAAGATGGCTTCGAGCTTCGTCGCCAGCCATTTTTCGCCTGCCCTCTGTCCAAATTTGAGTTATGAACCTATTTCCTATACTTCGAGCTAGGCTAGGGATATCAATTAAATCCACCAGTGACAAGCTAAAATTGGGTCTATTAACAATTTTTCCGTGTGTACAGCCAGATTTCATGAAGGCGACAGCTGTGCCTCGAGAAGCTAACAGAGCGCAGAAATCAGCGTGTCCACCTATAACTTCGTCGAGAGCATCAACTTCACCATCAATGTGTTCCAAAGTTTCTGGCAGGTTTTCAACCGAAGGACTAAATTTTTCAGTGCTTGCTCCAACCGAGTTGAACACCTGCTTCAGCCGCTGTAGGCATTGGTTGCCGAAGTTTAAGCATTTTTCCTGAAGGTCCTTCAGTGTTTTTTGCAAATTTGAACTCTTCTCAACTTCAACTTCGAGTCTGGCTTCAAAATTTTTCTTTTCTGAGGAAAGTTCATTCTTCAATTTAGCAATTTCAGCCTGGGCTTCTGCCAGTGAACCTTCCATAGCTTGGAGTACAAAGTCTTTTTTCTCCAAAACAGCTTCGTAATCTTTAATTTTCTTTTCTAGATCTGCAATTATAACTTCGTTCTTCTTGCCCTCGAGGTCTTGTTGCATCCTCAGGACTTTGCTTAGTAGTAAACTCTGCCAAAATCAACTTTCATCAGAAAACATTTAAAAAAAGTTTAAGAATTTTACCTTAAAGTTAGCATAAAACAGGCTACCGGCGATATGCTGTCGCCGGTACCTGCAAAGGTTCGCCTCGATCTTCGGAAGGCCAACACTCTTTGATAGAGTGCTGACGACCTTCGCCCCGGTCCGGTCCCGAAGACATCCTAACCTCCCTTCGTTAACTCCGCCAAAAAGCAGACCCCCCAGTTTGTATCCACAAGATATAGCATATTCCTTCAGTTCTCCTTTTTCAGCTTCTGATAATTCTTGCCCAAGTATATCTTGGAAATTGAATTCTTCTTCTTTTGAAGTATCTTCGGCTTTACCCTTTCCTTTCCCAGCGACTACGGTAGCTTCTTCCGCGGCCGCTTCCAGAAGCATGGCATCAATTTCACCAAGTGCGGCTTCTAGATTCACATTTTCAACGGTTTCAGCTTCGGCACCTTCAGTTTCGGTGGCGGCAGCTTCGGCAGCACCAATGCTCTCAATAGGTGGTATCTTTGACACCGATGCCCGCGGCAGTGTCTGCTGGATGACTTTGGCCACTTGAATAATCCTACGTTTCTTTGGCCCAGCAGGCTTCTCCGCTGCCGAAGACTCTTTCTCTTTCTGAAAAAGCTTTGTCAGATGCGGCCCTAGTGGACTTAGCTTGATATGCAAGGATTCAGTCATTACCTTTAAAATTTCTTCCACATCAGCCCCAGGAGGTGACGCAGGAGCTTCTTCCTCTATATCAGTTGTTTTTTGTTTCGGGGCTGTAGCTTTTCTCTTCTTTGGAGCAACTATCTTCGGCTCAGGGCTTAATTTTCTTTTCTTCAAAATTTCTTCATCCTTTTTCACCAACTTAGCAATTTCCCTATCAAGGACACTAGCAACTCTTTTTCTTTTTTGCCCTTCAGCACCTCTGTCCAGTCGTTCATAGTCAGGATAATCAAAATTTAAAGCATCCATCACCCGGTTCAATCTTCACTTCGGACGAGTGCCGAAGGCCGCAGTCATTAACTAATCTTCCTTTTTAGAATAATTGCCAAGGATCTCGTTGCACATAACTTCGATTGTGTCCAACCACTCCTGGCAAGGTTCTTTGAAATGCTTCTTGAATTTATAATAATAAGGAAGCTGAACAAGCTCTTTCTTCTTCTTTTCCTCTTTTAGCTTCGGCATGTCCCATTCCTTCAAAGTTGGAAATACTCTGAAGGCTAAGAACTCTTGCACCAGATCTCTGCAATAACCCAAAATTCGCCCAGTGCAATTTGGCATGGACTATCTGGTTTCATGTCGCATTGGGGTCTAGTTTCTCCGAAGGTTAAACTCAAAGGGCTTTGAACCAGCTTCTCCTTCTTCTCATCCACTTTAACATAAAACCATTCAGTCTTCCAGCCAGCTGGCCACTTGGTACGATAGCTAATAACTGGATATTTTGCATCTTTGCGATAAGCAAAGTTATAGCAACCGAAGTTATCATGCAGCCCATCTTCTCTAGCTTTGGTCTGGTAATGAAGCTCGTGTGCCCGGCAAAAACCTTCGGCAAGCGGTTCTGCCCCCTGGCTCCGGAGAGCCCAAATGTAGATACTAAGCCTAACAATAGCGTTAGGAGTTAACTGGTGAATATAAATCCCAAATCTCTCCAAAACATCTGCGATCATATCATGTAAAGGAAATCTCAATCCTGCTTTAAAAAGCTTTTAAATACCACCACCTCATCTTTTTCTGGCTTCGGGATAATTTCCTCTCCGCCGAAACGAATTAGCTTCTTTTTGGTTTCACTAAAATAGCCAAGCTTCAACATTTTGGGCATATCACCTTCAGTAATAGTAGGCTTCCCAAACTCTAGGTGGCTTGGTTTAGATGGTGTGGCACCATATTCATCTTCATATTCATCCTCTCCAGCATCAACCTGCTCAGCTTCGGCAGCAGGGACACCTTCGTCGGAAGTTTCTTCCGGTACCACCAGCCCTAACCGCTTCATCACTTCAGAAATGGGAGCGATCTCAGCAGCTTCGGCTTCATCTCCCCCGCGATCAACCCTGGCAGTGGAGCGTACTCTTGCCATTTGATGATGAATTCCTTACAATTTCTTGAAGTTGGTGACTTTTTTGGTTTCCCCGAAACTCTTCATCTTGTGATGAAGCAGGAGCAAAGCGATGCTTCGGTTGCGTACGATGAACAAGCTTCGGCTATGTTTAATTTTTTGGCAGCAAAACAGTGCAATAGCAATGAATGTTGTGGTAACTTCACACCTACCTGTCTGTTTATATAATGTCGTAGGTGGGAAGGTGAGTCGACAAGTCTTCCGCACCGAACGAACAGTCGCCCGCACCCACTGAATGGTGGGCCACAGAACCTGAGAAGGTGAATTGCCAGGACGTGTGAACCCGTTGCATGGTGGGATTGTTTCGCGCTTGAAGAATTTTTATCGTTTCTCAGCAACGAGCTCAGGGAAGGTGTTTTTTGGATCTTCGGCTTCCCGAAGCCTAAGAGACTTTTTCACGGATCAAGCTCGTTACGAAAAACGATCTAGCACCGCGAAGGGGCTACTGTTGGGGGCATGCTTTGTCGTCGAAGATCCTGTAAGAAGAAACACCTTCGGCAGATCCCCCTAAAAGCAACACTGAAGCTACCACTTATGAAGCTTCGACATTATGAAATGTCTTAAGACGAAGGGTGAAACCGACTTAAAGATGAGATGACTGTTTTGTCCATGAGGGTCTATGTCATAATTGTAATCTTTTGTAAAGGGCATGATTGTAATATCTCACAAGTTGCGCCCTGTGCCTATAAATAGATGAACAGTACCCATGTACTGGACACGCTGACTTGGCATTTGCTTTCGTGGCATGCTTGTATTATCACTTTCTATCAAGCCGAAGGTATAAATGTAATTCAATATTGTTCATATTTATTCATGATTATGTAATAAGAAAATATATATATTATTATGATATCATATGATTATTCATGTTGTTTCTCATGTTTCATATGCTTCATCTTTTATACAAATGTGTTATGATGATGAAGGTATGTCCTTCATAACCTTCGTCTGAAGATCATTATATCCTGAGGGAAATAATGCTTCGAAGGACGGAGGGTTTTAACATTTAACATTTTGTGTTGCCTTGTTCTTAATTCATAGCACTTGAGAACAAGTCCCCAACAATCACCTATTCACCCCCCTCTAGGTGCTCTCACTTTTACAGAAGAAAGAGGATCCTTCGGCTACAAAAAAGGTGGATGGGCAGAAAAAGTGAAGGATTGGTACTATAATGGAAGCCATTGAACGGACGCCACCATCGGCCTAGGCATCTAAAATAGCACCTATTGCAAGCGTCGAGGCCGCTGCCGAAGCAAACGTATCTGCCGAAGTTGCAGCTGCTGCCGAAGCTACCAATTTGGAGAGCACACTATCTGGAATTGATAAATTACTATTGGGTATGGCTGCGGAAGAAGCAGCTGCGGCTACAAAGGTCATGGCCCCAGAGCCTGACAAAGGGAATAAGATTGCCGATGCTGCTTTGGAGGAAAAAAGGCTTCGACATTCGGGACTTGGTCGGCCAAGAATTATCCGAGGCCGAAAAGAAGGAGCTACAGGAATATGGCATTTCCTGTGGCTACCAGCCAGGAGCCATGCTCTTTGGTGGGATTGATGAAGGGGCCTTAGGATGCATTTGTGACCGCACCGGGGCAAAAATAATCGGCACTCTATTGAAGAGTGTCGGTTTTCTGAAGCTCAAAGCTGATATTAGCAGCTATCGACGACAACATATCGTCGGTAGTTTGTTTTATTCCAACTTCAAGGTAAAATTCTTATGATGAAGCAAATTTTTCTTTTTCATTTTTGTGATGAAGCAAATTTGCTGATAAAAGTTTATTTCTATAGAGTATGTTGCTAAGCAAAGCACTGCAAATGCAGCAAGACCTCGAAGATAAAAAGAACGAAATTATAATCGAGGGTTTAGAAAACAAAATTAAAGAGTACTAAGCTTCTCTTAAGAAGAAAGATTTCTTGCTTCAGGCAATGGAGGGTTCCCTTGCAGAAGCGCAAGCCGAAAATACTAGATTAAACGAGGAACTTCTCCAAAAATCAGAGAGCTTTGAACAAGAGAGAAAAAACTTGCAGACAAAATACGCTGAAGCTGTCAAAAATATGAAGCTACAACAATCTTTGAAAGAGCTTTGGAACATGTGTTTGGGTTTTGGCAGCCGCTGCGTACAGCGATTAAAAAAGGTTTTCAACTCAGTTGGTGCCAGTGCTGAAAATTTTACCCCTTCAGCCAAAAATATATCAAGCACCTTCGAACACATTGAAGGCGAAGTTGAGGCGCTTGATGAAGTGATAGCGGGGCATGGTGACTTATGTGCCCTACTAGCTTCTCGCGGCACAGCCGCAGCATTTTTGAAAGCTGGCTGTATGCACGCGAAGATTGTAAATAGACCAACCTTCAGCCTATCTTCAACAGATTTGGTTGATATTCCCAGTGAAGCCCGAAGCATAGAGAGCAGATTTATAACACAAATTTGGGCGAAGGGTGGTCGGGATTTGGCAGGTGACGAGGCCCGAAGCTTGCTTAAGTCGGTATGAAACTTATACATGTTGCTTACCTTTTCTTGTAATTACTTTTTACCTTATACGGCTTTGTTGTGTGTAGGATGATGATGTCGAAGATTAATAATCTGAAGCACATTCCAAAGGTTGCTGAAGCTATTTTTTAGGCCTGCCTGCATAGACCTTAGAAGCATTTGTATTATCTTTGTAAAAGACATTGTAATCAACAGTTGAACATTACTCTATATATTTGTCCATACCTTGTAATATATTTTTATCTTTCCATCCATGTATAATTGCTTTGCTGTGGACGAAACTTGTATATTTTGAGCCAAAGGCGAAAAACACCTTCCCTTGTTTTCGTACACAACGAAGCATATACTTGCTTCTTCATGCTCATCAAAGCATTGTTATCAAAGCTGAAGTATCTGTTTGTGCTTTATGTCATGATGATGATGATCCTACGAATGTCTATATGAATGTATATGAATGCAATGAATGATGTCATGTAATGTGCAAATGAATGTCCTGAACACACACACGAAGCCACACCCAGACTCTTCATCCCCTTAGGAACGACTTTTGAGTCTTTTAAGCTCTACATCCCCTTAGAAACGACTTTTGAGCTTCTTCACCTTCTATTTCGGTGGCATTTAAGTTCTGCATCCCCTTAGGAACGATTTTTGAACTTCTTCACCTTATATTTCGGTGGTATTTGGCTCTGCATTCCCTTTGGAACGACTTTTGAGCAGAAAACTTACACTGCGCTCCCTTAGGAACGACTTTTGCAGCTTCATCAAATTTTTGGCTCTGCATTCCATTAGGAACGACTTTTGAGCAGAAAACTTACGCTGCGCTCCCGTAGGAACGACTTTTTTGTAGCTTTGTCATGCTCTGCATCCCCTTGGGGACATCTTTTGAGCTTCTCTCTGTTTTTCTTTTTGCACTCGATGGTGCATGCTTAGATTTTACATATTACATCTTTGGGGGATTTGGCCCTCGTAGGGCTAAATAAGAATAAAAAATTACAAGCTATGGCCCCACTAAAAACCTTTCTCTCCTCTTGAAAGGAAAAGGGTGACATAGAAAAAATGAAAAAAGATTACATCAAATTACAGCCGAAGCCCATCCGCATTCCAAGATTTGGGTATGTTGTTGTTGTCCATATCCTTCAATCTATAAGAACCGGGTCTTGACAAAGATACTACCAGAAAAGGACCTTCCCACTTCAGTTGCAACTTGCCCATTGTATCTAGGTTGGCCACTCTTCGAAGCACCAGATGCCCTGGCTTGATGTTTTTCAATCGAACTTTTCTATCACGCCATTTTATTGTTTCGGCCTGATATTTATTGATGTGCTCTATAGCCTGAAGTTTGGTCCCTTCAATAGTATCTTTTGTTACTTGATAATTAGCTTCGTTTTCTGCCGAAGCTATTGTTCTTATTGACCCTATCTATGCTTCTTCTGGAGTTATTGCTTCGTCACCAAATAAGAGCTTGAAGGGTGTAAATCCTGTTGACCTTGACGCAGTTGTGTTGTGGCTCCACACCACTTTAATCAGCTCGTCTGGCCACTTTCCTTTGGGCTAGTTGAAGATTAGCTTCATTATTCCTGTCATTATAATACCATTTGCTCTTTCTACCAGCCCATTTGATTCTGGATGCCTAACTGATGCAAAATGAATCTTCGTACCAATTCGGTCACAAAAGTCTTTGAATGCTTCGGCATCAAATTGTGTACCATTGTCTATAGTATTTCCTTCGACACACCGAAGCGACAAACAATATTTTGCCAGAAAAATTTTTTGACCGTGACTGAAGTTATTGTAGCTAAGGGCTTCATCTCAATCCACTTGGAAAAATATTCTACTGCTACTACAACATATTTCAAATTGCCTTGTGCTGGTGGGAGTGGACCCAATAAATCCAGGCCCCATCTTTGCAATGGCCAGGTTGGCTATTGTTGGGGACTTGTTCTCAAGTGCTATAAATTAAGAACAAGGCAACACAAAAAATGTTAAACGTTAAGGTCCTTCGTCCTTCGAAACATTATTTCCCTTGGGATATAATGATCTTCGGACGAAGGTTATAAAGGACATACCTTCGGCAACATAACATATAATGATGAAGAGGAAATCATATGAAATATAAAAGATAGGATAAACAATTATATATCAACTCATTTCTATTTCATCATTATGGAAAAATAGAAATGATATCAAATTACAAATGTACCTTCGGCTTGAAGGGAGGTAAGAGTACAAATGCGACGCAAAAGCAAAATACCAAGTCAGCGTGAACAGTACTGGGGTACTGTTCATCTATTTATAGGCACAAGACGCAGCCTGTGCAAAATTACATTTATGCCCTTTACAATCGACTACAATACTGGCACAAAACATCATGAGTCCTTAGGTCATTTCATCTTTAAGTCGGTTTAGCCCTTCGTCTTGAGATCCGTCACTGTGCCGAAGCTTTATAAGTGATGGCTTCAGTGCTGCTTCTGAGAGATATGCCGAAGGTGCTCTTCTCCCTTTAGGATCTTCGGCTACGAAGCATACCCCCAACAGTTGTATTAACTGAGTTAGCGACGAAGGTTGTTTCTGGTCTCCAAAGATGACTTGCCTAAGCTGTTGAAATTGGGTTATTTCAGTGAAGCGAAGAAAGAGCTGGTTCGTTTTGGTGGGGAAGAGACCACTCCGAAGCCAGGGAAGGATGAAGTGGTAGTCTTCAAGAGTTTCTTTAAGGCTGGCTTAAGATTTCCTTTGAACAAGATGATCACTGTTGTATTGAAGAAGTTTGGGATCTACCTTCATCAGCTAACTCCCAACGCTATTGTTCGGCTTAGCGTTTATATCTGGGCTCTCCGAAGCCAAGGGGTGGAACCATTTGGCGAAGGCTTCTGCCGAGTGCACGAGCTCCATTATCAGACGAAAGCTAGGGGAGATGGGCTACATGAAAATTTTGGCTGCTACAATTTTGCCTATCACAAGACCACAAAATTTCCAATGGTTAGCTACCGAAGCAAGTGGCCGGCTGGCTGGAAGTCTGAGTGGTTCTATGTCAAAGTTGACGAAGATAAGGAGGACCTGGTCCAGAGTCCGCTAGAATTGATCTTCGGAGAGACCAGACCGCAGTGCAACATGACACCAGGGAGTCCAAGCCAAATTGCCCTGGCTGAATTTCGAGTTATTGCAGATCATATCGGCACTAGGGACTTAGTGCAAGAATTTTTGTTTTTCAGAGTGTTCCCAACTTTGAAGGAGTGGGACATGCTGAAGCTGAAGAGGGAAAAGAAGAAGGGGGAATTTGTTCGGTTGCCTTACCATTATAAATTCAAGAAACATTTCAAAGTGCCCTGCCAAGAGTGGCTGGACACGATCGAAGCAATGTGCAATGATATTCTCGGCAACTACTCCAAAAAAGAAGATCAACTAATGACTGCGGCCTTCGGCACCCGCCCGAAGCGAAGGTTGAACTGGGTAATGGATGCTCTAAACTTTGAGTATCCCGACTACGAGCGGCTAGACAAGGATGCCGAAGGGCAAAAAAGAAAGAGAGTGGCTAGCGTTCTAAATAAAGACGATGAAAAACAATTGAAAGAGAAAAGGCTGAAGCCTAAGCCAAAAACAGATGCTTCGAAGAAGAGAAAAGCTACAGCTCCGAAGCAGAAGGCAATTGACGAAGAAGAAGAAACTGTTGCAACACCCTCTACCACTGATGTGGAAGAAATTTTAAAGGTAATGACTGAATCTTTGCCTGTCAAGCTAAGTCCACTGGGGCCACATCTGACGAAGCTTTTTCAGAAGGAAAAGGAGCCCGCGAAAATGAAGAAGGCAGCTAAGCCAAAGAAGCAAAGAATCATTACAGTGACAGAAGTCATCGAAGGGACACCGCCAGGAGCTTTAGCTCTGAAGGCTCCAGCTGTTTAGAGCACGACAACCACCGAAGCTGCACCTGCAGAAGCCATAGCTACCGAAGTTGACGCTGTCGAAGATACTCATTTAGAGTGCACGATTGCCGATATTGATAAGATACTGCAAAACATGGCTGCAGAAGAGGCTGCTGCAGCCACCGAAGAAACTATGACCCCAGAACCCGGGAAGGAGAAAGAAATAGCCGAAGACACTTCGGAAGACGAAAATTTTAACTTTCGAAACTTAGTTGGTCAAGAGCTAACAAAGGCTGAAAACGAGGAGTTAAAAGAATATGCTATGTCTTGCGGATATCAGTCGGGAGCGCTTCTCTTCGGTGGCATCGATGACGAAAAATTGGGCTACATCCGGGATCAGACCGGAGCGAAGGTTATCGGTACTCTATCAAAGAGTATTGGTTTCCCGAAGCTCGAAACAGATATTAGCCGCTACCGACGACAACACATCGTCGGTAGTTTATTCTATTCCAATTTCAAGGTAAACTTTTCTTTAACTTTTATTATTTCAATAACGAAGATGTTTTCTAACGAAGGTTGTTTATATGCAGAGTATGCTACTGAGTAAAGCTTTGAAAATGCAGCAAGATTTGGAGGATAAAAAATAGGAAGTTATAATTGAAAACTTAGAAAGCAAGATAAAAGACCAATCAACTGCTCTTGAAAAGAAAGACTTCGAGCTTCAGACAACCGAAGGCTTATTGGCAGAAGCTGAAGCTAAAATAGCAGAATTGAATACGAAGCTTCTGTCCCAGTCAGAAAGCTTCGAACAAGAGAAGCAGAAACTTAATGCAAAATTTGAAGCCGAGGTCCAGAAAAGTTCAGATTTGAAAAAGTCATTGGCAAGCCTTCAAAACAAATGTCTGGAATTCAGTAATCGATGTGTTCAACGGCTGAAGCAAGTCTTCTATTCGGTTGGAGCCAGCAGCGAAAAATTCACTCCTTCATCTGAGGACCTGCCGGGGGCCTTCGAACATATCGAAGGTGAAATTGATGACCTTGAAGAAGTTAAAGCTAGACATGGTGACTTTTGTGCCCTGGTAGCTTCTCGGGGTACAGCTGTCGCCTTCCTGAAATCCAGCTCCGAACATGGAAAGATTATCAATAGACCCAATTTTAGCTTATCACCAGCAGACCCGGATGATATTCCCAATCTTTCCCGAAGCATAGCAAATAAATTTATAAAACTGGTATGGACAAAAGGTGGTCGAAGCAAAGCTGGTGATGAGGCTCGAAGTCATCTTAAGCCGGTAACAAAATCATACCTTGTGCTTTCCTCTTCCTTCGAACTTGAATTTTGCTTACAATACTTGAATACGTATAGGATGACGAAGCCGAAGTCGAAGCTAAAGATTGAGAAGACAAAGCCAAAGTTTAATGGATGATGAAGTCGAAGCCGAAGCTCAATGGATGCTAATGAAGCTTGAATAGATGACTGTAGAAAAAACTCTAAAAACCCTTGTAACAACCTTTGTAAAGAACAATGTAATTAATCTTTACTTTGTAAACTTTGTTCATGCCTTGTAATATATTCTTACCTTTCCATCAATGTATAAAGTGCTTTGGTGTGAACGAAATTAGCATTTTTGAGTCGAAGGCGAAAAACACCTTCCCTTCTTTTCGTACACAGCGAAGCATAAAGACTGCTTCTTTTTCTTTTTGCTGAAGCCTTATTTTTAGAGCCGAAGCAACTGCCTGTGTTATGATGATGATGATCCTATGTATGTCTAAATGAATGTTTATGAATGCAAATGTATGATGTAATGTATGGTGCAAATGAATGTCTAGACACACACATACGAAGCCACAACCATATCCTTCATTCCCTTAGGAATAACCAAAGTCTCTTTGCTGTTTATTTTTCGGCTTCACCGCTTATTTTTCGGTGTATCAGCGCTAACTTTTTGCTGTAAGTTCTGCATTCCCTTAGGAACATCTTTTGAACTTCTTCGCTTTCTATTTCGGCAGAATCGCGTTGACTTTTCGCGCTTCGCCTTATATTTCGGCGGAATCAGCGTTGACTTTTCGCTGTAAGCTCTGCATTCCCTTAGGAACGACTTTTGAGCAGAAAACTTACACAGCGCTCCCTTAGGAACGGCTTTTTGTAGCTTCGTCGTGCTCTGCATCCCCTTAGGGACGTCTTTTGAGCTTCTCCCTGTTTTCCTTTTCTCTTTGCACTCGATGGTGCATGCTCAGCTTTTATATTTACATCTTTGGGGGATATTGCTCTTGTAGAGCTGAATTAAGAAAAAAGAGAAATTACATGCTATAGTCTCATTAAAAACCTTTCTCCCACTTTGGAAAGGAAAAGGGTGCCATAGGAAAAAATAAAAAATAAAAAGATTACATTAAGCTACACATAATATCGCTGAAGCTCATCCGCATTCCAGGATCTAGGAATGTCGTTGTCGTCCATATCCTTCAATCTGTAGGAACCGGGTCTTGACGAAGATACTACCAGAAAAGGTCCTTCCCACTTCAACTGTAATTTGCCTATTGTGTCTAGGTTGGCAACTCTCCGAAGTACCAAGTGCCCTGGCCTGATATTTTTTAACCGAACCTTTCTATCACGTCATTTTATTGTCTCGGCTTGGTATTTATTGATATTCTCCACAGCCTGAAGCCTGATCCCTTCTATAGCATCTTTTGCCACAGAATAATCAGCTTCGTTCTCTGCCGAAGCCACTGTTCTTATTGATCCTGTCTTAGCTTCTTCCGGGGTTATTGCTTCGTCACCAAACAATAATTTGAATGGTGTAAAGCCTGTTGACCTCGACACCATTGTGTTGTGGCTCCACACCACTTTGATCAATTCATCTGGCCACTTTCCTCTAGGCCGATTGAAAATTAACTTCAATATTCCTGTCATTATAATACCATTAGCTCTTTCGACAAGTCCATTTGACTCCGGATGTCTAAACGATGCAAAATGGATCTTCGTGCCAATTTGTTCACAGAACTCTTTGAAAGCTTCGGCATCAAACTGTGTTCCGTTATCCACAGTAATAGCCTTCGGTACTCCGAAGCGACAAACAATATTTTGTCAGAAAAACTTCTGAACGGTGACCGAAGTTATTGTGGCTAAAGGCTTCGCCTCAATCCACTTGGAGAAATACTCTACCGCCACCACAACATATTTTAGATTTCCTTGTGCTGGTGGAAGTGGGCCTAACAAATCAAGGCCCCACCTTTGCAACAGCCAAGTGGGCTGTTGTTGGGGACTTGTTCTCAAATGCTATGAATTAAGAACAAGGCAACATAAAAAGTGTTAAATGTTAAATTCCTTCGTCCTTATAAACATTATGTCCCTTCGGATATAATGAATCTTGGACGAAGGTTACAAAGGAAAAGACCTTCGTAAGATTGATAGATGGTAAAAAAGAGCACATATATAAAACGCGAGTAATGATATGAGTATTATCATCAACTTATTTTTATTACCAAATTCATGAAAACAAATTACAAATGTACCTTCAGATTGATGGAAAGTAAAGGTGCAGACGTGATGCGAAAAAGCGTATGCCAAGTCAGCGTGAACAGTACGGGAATACTGTTCATCTATTTATAGGCACGGGACGCAGCCCGTGTAAAATTACATTGATGCCCTTTACATTTGACAATAACTTTATAGCAATCCTTCGAAGTTTAATTTGACTTTTCATCTTTAAGTTGGTTCCTCTTTTCTGCCGTCATGCCGAAGCTTTTCTGCACGTAGCTTCGTGATCGTTTTATCCTTCATTGTGGTCGCTTTCCACCCCAGTCAAGCTTCGTCTTAACCATGCTCTTGTACACCGGCAACCTGACTCCAAAGATACCTGTTCACATGTTTCACTCGGAAAATATTGTCAAATCATGTTTTTGAGGACCTTCGGAAGCCGAAGGCCCCCAACAGTAGCCCCTCGCAATATTAATTTACTGTAATGATAAATTCATATTGCAACATGGACGAAGGCTTTAAGCCGAAGGTCCGAAAAAAACACCTTCCTTTTGCTAGAATAGCAACAGTCATTGACAAACGGGGCCCTCCAGTTTTCGACACACTGGGTGTATAAATAAGAGCTCACCGCAAGTTTATTTGGCACGCTCTTTTGCCATCTGCTTTTACTCACCTAACTTTTCAGCCTGCGCGCGACAGCACTTGCTCGGTTTTAAATTTTTAAGCTTCGGTTTCGAGTGTGTTTTGTCAGCATTTGCGAAGATGCCTGAGGATAAGAAAGTTGTTGGTGCTTCGAAGCTAAGCCTTTCTGAGGAGATGCACCTGGGCTTTCTTGAATCTATGTCAAAGACTAATACGGAGAAGATTACCAGGGAGATTTTGGAGGGTTTATCTGAAGATACTGGCGACAGTGAAAGTTACGATGTGGATAGTGGTGGTGAAGATTCCGAAGATCGACCCTGGCGACCAAGCCATGCAGTTTTTGGTAAGTCCAGTATTAAGAAAAATCATCTTCTCAAAATGAGAGGGAGATACTTTCGGGACTTGTCTGTTGTGAGGGCTGACGAAGGAGAGAAGACTTCTCCGACTCCCGAGGAAAATGAGGTCATGATATTCCGAAGCTTCTTGAAAGTTAGATTACGATTTCCCTTGAGCAGTTTTGTCGTGGAAGTACTGAAGACATTCGAAATCTACCTTCACCAACTTATCCCCGAAGCAATCATAAGGATGAACATCTTTGTGTGGGCCGTGAGAAGCCAAGGTTTGGAACCTAACGCAAAAAGCATCTGTAACGTACACGAGCTATTGTATGAGACAAAACCCTAGGGCAAAGAGCAGTATCACAACAACTTTGGCTGCTACAGCTTCGGCGCTCGGTCCGGGTCAAGCTGCCGTGTGCCAACCTTTCGAAAGAGGTGGCCCGGCGACTGGATGACAAAATGGTTTTACGTGAAAAATGACTTGAAATCACGTGAAGATATCAAGGGTATCATTATGCGCCCTATCTGGCAACGCTTCGGCCTCCGGAAGCCGAAGGTGGAAATGGATGAAGCAGTCGAAGAATGCCAAAGAGCCTTCGGTGTGGTTTGCTCTTTTATTGGGACAAGGGATTTGGTCCAAGAGCATATTGCCTTCAGAATATGGCCACTTGTAGAAAAGTGGGAAATGCCGAAGGAGACCGTCAAGGAACCTGACGAAGGTGGACTAGTTAGGCTAAAATACACATTCAAATACGGAGATAAGTTTGTTGAACCAGATGATGACTGGTTAAAAAGTATTGAGGCCATAAGTGACGAATTGCTTGGGGTATATTCGAAAGCTGAAGATACTGCATTATCAGCGGCCTTCAGAGGCCGAAAGAAGAGACTTAACCAGTATTCGATGCAATTGGGTTTGTCTACCCCGACTACCATTACCCAGTGCGAGGCCAAAAAAGAAAAAATACTTCTCCTGCAAAGGAAGTTCTTCAGCTGCTCCTAGCGAGCCAGCGCCAAAGAGAAAAAAGGTAAAGGTTCTCACACACCGGCCATGTTATATTGAACCGGCCACAGTGCCTGAGTTTATTGGTGAGGCCTCTTCGGAAGCCGAAGCTAGAGAACCAACTCCAATGCCAAAAATCGAAGAAATGGCCGAAGTACCAGCAACAGAGAAAACAGAAGAACCGAGGACTGGAGAAACAAAAACATTAGAAATTTTAAGTCCTTCAACAAAAATTGAGGCCACAAAAAGCCAAAAGGGTCTAGCAGCGACCTCGAAAAGAAAAAGGATGGTTAATGTGCTGGATGTTTTGGAAACAATTAAATCTTCAAGCATAACTCCGAAGAAAACTGTTGAAGCTTCTGAAGTGTCTACTGAATCCTTTGTTGCTGAAGCTTTGAAGCAACAATTTGAAACTGGAGCTGGGCCTTCAGAGCCCACCAAGGTAAAACCTTTGAAAGCTGAAGAAACAAAATTGACAGAGGCAACTTTGGAAACCGAAAAAAACAAAAATGACAGCCGATTTTGATTGAAGAAATTGACACTGCCGCCCCCGAAGCATCTTCCAAACTACGTGATTATATTGTGCGACATGCTTCGGGGAAGAAACTATCTGAAGAAGAGATTTTTGAAGCTAATCACTATGCCCGAGAACTGAAGTATCCGAAGGGGGCCGTAGTGTTCAATGGAACAGACGAAGATGACTTCCTATAATGTCTCCCAGACAATAAAGAATTATCCGTCTGCCGGGAGATGGCTAGAAGCATGGGGTTCCCAAAGCTTGAAGCTAGCCTTTGCGCCATGACGAAGGACGATCTTGCGGATAGCCTTGCATATAATAGTCTGAAGGTACAAAATTGTGAATTTTGAAGTTTATGAATTTTGAATTAGTCTTTTGTTCTTACGTTAATCCATTCATTCTTTTGAATAGGGCTTAATACTCAGCAATGCCTTAAGGGCACAAAAGAATGCTGAAGATGAGAGCTGCACTATTGCTCTTAACAACCTTCGAACAGAGGTTATCAGGCTAAGAAACGAAGCCTTGGAAAAGGACAAAATTCTGCTTACATTGGTGGATAAGATAAAGGAAGACGAAGCTAGTTCTAAAACTCAAGCCGAAGCTCAGAAGCGCGAAATCGAAGATCTTCGGAAACAATTAGCCCGAGCTAAAGAAGAACGCATTCTTGAAGAAACAAAACGAGAACTAAGTGATCAATGGGCAAATCATTTGGAAATAAATGTTGAAGAGCTTCGTGCTTCCAAGAAAAGGTGCTATGATAAATCCATAGAGTGTGTTAAGAAGATAAAATCCAGCTTCGCCAACGTTGGCGCATTCTCTAGTGAAGAAAATTTCACAAGGGGGAATCCAGAAGGTTCGATTGAATGGATCAGTCACGAAGCTGAGGCCTTCGAGGAAATCTTGAATAGTCGCGGGGACATTTGTGCTTTTTCGGGCGCCAGGGGAATTGTTACTATTTTGGAGAGGAAAGGGTGCGAGCATGTGAAATCTTTAGCATAATCTGAAGCTGCTTTATCCTCTGAAGATATTAAAGACCCTTCAGCCGAAGCAAGCCAGGTCGGTGGAAAAATTTTCACCGACATTTGGGACAATGGCGGCTGAGAAATGGCTCAAGAAATCATTCAGAGAAGCGAGAAAGGCATCCATGATGCTAGGAAGGTAGCGGAGGCTGCTGAAAAAAGCGCAGGGCCCGAAGGGCAAATAGGTATTAACTAGTGGTTTTTATTCTGTTGTGATTTTTGATTTTGAACTTTGTTCGTGGTTTGTAATAGTAATATAGTCGTATCCTCTCCTCCCTCAGAACCTGCTGAGGCATCTCCACCCCCCCCCCCCAAAGGGGGACGACGAAATTAGAAAAATGGCCGAAGCCATCATGGACAAAGTTGTCGATCAGCTACTGAACGAAGCTGCAGAAGTAGTTCTTAGGGAAGATTAAGTGCTATTGTAAAAATATTTGGAACGAGACATGTGTAAAACTTTGTAACTTTGAATGTAATATATAATCTATTTCTGGTTCAATTCTTTACGATGCATGAAATTTTGTATACATACCGTTTTTTGAGCCTTCGGCGAAAAAACACCTTCCCTTCTTTTCATGCTTCGTGAAGAAAATCTTTTATGTATCACAAGAATTTCCATACTTCTCTGATGAAGAATATCCAAGCTTCGTGAAAACATTCTTCGAAGCTATAAAAAAGTTTTATGTTGCCTCTCTAATGAAGCTACACTTCTTCTCGATTTATCTTGTGCCTTAGCACGATTTTCTCTTTTTCAAAACATTCTTCGAAGATCAATACTGTGTCCCCTTCTTGTTCTACATGCGATATGATGTATGATGCTTATGTTATGCAAAATGATGTGATGATGTTATGCTATGCAAAATGATATTTATGCCGAAGATACACACATCCCTGCAATAGAGCACACAATCTTTTTATCTCAGCGCTGACTTTTTGCTGTAAGCCTCCCTTAGGAGCTTCTTCGCCTTTTACTTTCAGCGGAATCAGCGTTTATTTTTCGCTGTAAGCCTCCCTTAGGAGCTTCTTCGCCTTTTACTTTCAGCGGAATCAGCGTTTATTTTTCGCTGTAAGCCTCCCTTAGGAGCTTCTTCGCCTTTTACTTTCAGCGGAATCAGCGTTTATTTTTCGCTGTAAGCTCTGCATTCCCTTCGGAACGACTTTTGAGCAGAAAACTTACACTGCGCTCCCTTAGGAACGACTTTTTACTACTTCGAAGAAGTTACGGTGTGTTCCTTAGAACAAGTTTTTGATAATTCGAAGGTTCTCCGTGCCACCATAAATTCTTGTGCTTCGGCAGCTCAAGCCTATGGAGAAGATATATTTTCATTATGATAATAAGCTAAGTTGTTACAAGAATTTGAAAAAACGATAAAAGACACTTAAACTTCCCATAATTGTTCTTTACTACAAAGAAAGTAAAACTGAATGCGAAAATGCAAAAAGCTACTGTCGAGGTAGGATATTTTGTCAGTAAATGTGCTTCAACTCTGGCACAGTGCTATTGACTGTGCGAGCTTCGGACTCCTCTCTAAAGTCCCTCTGGGGGTGAGAGTGCTGGCTCCCTTCTGGCTGCGGACCTCGTTGAATTGGTGGTGGCGGTGGAAGATGTTGCCAGGAAGCTTGGGGTTGGCTTGCCGAAGCAACAGAGGCTGCAGGGTGATTGCCTACATATTCTGGAATGTAAGGCGAATGGTACGAAGCAGTATGCATAACCTGCTTCGGCTGGCTCTGTTGCGCTGCAGCTTCTGCTAGCTCCTTTTGCTTCTGGATGGTAACATGGCACATCCTGGTGGTATGGCCCTTGCCTTCACCACAGAATAGACAGTAAATTTTTCTTGGTTGATCTCTAAATCTTCCCCCGAAGCCCCTGGCGCCTCTGCCCCTTGGCGCTGGCGGCTGGAAAGAGCTTTGCTGTTGCCCCGAAGCTTGCGAGGAGCACTGTGGCCTTTGTTGTTGACTCCCTTTGTCATCATTTTGAGTAGAATTGTGAATTGACCTGACGTGCCTTGGATAAAATCTTCCTCCGAAGCCCCTGGTCATTTCAGAGAACCTGAAAGCTTCCTCCCTTCTTTGGCGAAAATCATTGTCGGCTCGAATATACTCGTCCATCTTCTGGAGCAACTTCTCCAAAGTTTGAGGAGGCTTCCTGGCAAAGTACTGAGCTGAAGGTCCTGGTCAAAGTCCCTTGATCATGGCCTCAATGACAATTTCATTGAGCACTGTTGGTGCCTGTGCCCTCAGACGTAGGAACCTTCGGACATATGCCTGAAGGTATTCTTCGTGATCCTGGGTGCACTGGAATAAAGCTTGAGCAGTGACTGGCTTCGTCTGAAACCCTTGGAAGCTGGTTATCAACATATCCTTCAGCTTTTGCCATGAGGTGATTGTCCCTGGCCTAAGAGAGGAGTACCAGGTTTGTGCAACACTCCTGATAGCCATGACGAAGGACTTTGTCATGACCGTCGTGTTGCCACCATACGAAGATATGGTTGCCTCATAGCTCATCAAGAATTGTTTCGGATCTGAATGACCGTCGTACATGGGGAGCTGGGGTGGCTTGTAAGATTGTGGCTAAGGAGTAGCCTGCAGTTCTGTTGACAGGGGAGAAGTATCATCAAAAGCAAAATTTCTGTGATGGAAATCTTCATACCAGTCGCCCTCATTGTAGAAGCCCTCTTGATGAAGCTCTCTGCGCGGGGGCCTTTGGTTCTGGTCATCTTGAGCAAGATGTCGAAGCTCTTCAGAGGCTTCGTCTATCTGCCTTTGTAGATCAGCTAGACAAGCCATCTTCTCCTTCCGTTGGACCTGTTGGTTGATCATCTCCAAATTTTGGATTTCTTGATCCAAGTTGTCCTCCGGAGGCGTTGGACTGGTGACCTTCCTCTTCTGGCTTTGGGCCTCCCTAAGAGAAACAACATCTTGATTGGGGTCCAGCGGCTGCAGAGTGGCAGCCCCTGTCGTTGAAGCTTTTTTCGGCGGCATGACGAAGGTGACGCTTGCTGAAGGTGTTCAAAACTCAAAAAATGGACGTGAGTTCACCGGAGGTGGGTGCCAATGTTGGGGACTTGTTCTCAAATGCTATGAATTAAGAACAAGGCAACATAAAAAGTGTTAAATGTTAAATTCCTTCGTCCTTATAAACATTATGTCCCTTCGGATATAATGAATCTTGGACGAAGGTTACAAAGGAAAAGACCTTCATAAGATTGATAGATGGTAAAAAAGAGCACATATATAAAACGCGAGTAATGATATGAGTATTATCATCAACTTATTTTTATTACCAAATTCATGAAAACAAATTACAAATGTACCTTCAGATTGATGGAAAGTAAAGGTGCAGACGTGATGCGAAAAAGCGTATGCCAAGTCAGCGTGAACAGTACGGGAATACTGTTCATCTATTTATAGGCACGGGACGCAGCCCGTGTAAAATTACATTGATGCCCTTTACATTTGACAATAACTTTATAGCAATCCTTCGAGGTTTAATTTGACTTTTCATCTTTAAGTCGGTTCCTCTTTTCTGCCGTCATGTCGAAGCTTTTCTGCACGTAGCTTCGTGATCGTTTTATCCTTCGTTGTGGTCGCTTTCCACCCCAGTCAAGCTTCGTCTTAACCATGCTCTTGTACACCCGCAACCTGACTCCGAAGATACCTGTTCACATGTTTCACTCGGAAAATATTGTCAAATCATGTTTTTGAGGACCTTCGGAAGCCGAAGGCCCCCAACAGCTGTATTAGCTGAGTCAGAGATGAAGGCTGTTTTTGATCTCTTGCACATTTTTTACAACCTTTACACTTTTGGACTAATTCTGCTGCATCCGAAGCTGCCTTCGGCCAATAAAATCCTTGACGAAAGACTTTTCCCAGCAAAGGCCTAGACCCAATGTGAGATCCACACAGACCTGCGTGTATTTCCTTCATCAATTCTATACCTTCAGCTCTGGATAAACATTTGAGCAATGGAGAACAGACTCCATGTTTGTATAACTTCCCTTCTATTATTACATATGGTCGGGCTCTTGCCTCTATTCTCTTATTATAAGCTTCGTCATCTGAAAGACAATTGCCCTGGAGAAAGGATATAATCTCAGTTCTCCAATCTTCACTATGAACAGGGGATATATTGAGCACTGCTCTTTCAAGAAGTTCCACCGAAGGTGCTCTTATTGTCTCAAAGAATACTTCCGAAGGTAAAGGCAGCCCCTGTGCCGCTGATTTGGCTAAAAGATCAGCGTGCTCATTTTCTCCTCGCGAAATGTTCTTGACAGAAAACCCTTCGAAAAAAGCTTCAAGCCTTCGAACTGTATCCAAGTATTTCTCAAGCTTCGGATCTCTTGCTCTACAACTCTTGTCAATATGCCCAGAAATAACTTGGGAATCTGTTTTAAGAACCGCCCTTCTTATCCCCATTGCCTTTAACTTCCAAAGCCCCAAAAGCAAAGCTTTGTATTTAGCAATATTATTTGTGCAACTGAAAGCAAGTTTCACTGCATAACATGTTTTGACTTTGGAAGGTGCAACTAAGACAGCAGTTGCACCTGCCCCGATGGTTCCCCAGGAACCGTCGCAGAACACTGTCCAAGCTTCGGCATCTTTACTTGCTTCTTCTTCCTGAGCCCCTGGCGTCCAATCAGCGATGAAGTCTGCCAACACCTGGGACTGGATCGAGGATCTATGCACATAATCAATGGTGAATTCGTTGAGCTCTGCAGCCCACTTTCCAATTCTTCCAGTAGCTTCTCTGTTCCTCGTAATATCCTTCAAAGGCTGTGAAGAAGGAACAATTATATGGAATGCTTGAAAGTAATGTCGAAGCTTCCTGGAGGCCATTAAGACAGCATACAACACTTTCTCCAATTCTGTATAGTTTTTCTTTGATAAGCTGAGGACCTCAGAGACGAAGTATACTGGGGCTTGCTTTTTGATTTGTCCTTCAAGCTTTTCCTGCACAAGCGCTGCGCTTACTGCAGAATGCGAAGGTGCCACATATAATAACAGAGGAGCCCCTGGCGTGGGTGGAGTTAACGTTGTTAGGTCTATCAGATACTGCTTCAGCTCTTCAAAGGCTTTTTGCTGAGCTAATCCCCATTGAAAGACTTCGGCCGACTTCAGCACTTCAAAGAATGGTAAATTTCTCTCTGCTGATCTAGACATAAATCGATTCAGAGATGCCAGTCTTCCTGTTAGCCGTTGGGCTCCCTTCTTTGTGCTTGGCGGCTCCATCCGAAGAATAGCTTCGATTTTATTTGGATTAGCTTTGATCCCTTTTGTTGAAACTAAACAACCAAGGAATTTTCCCTTCTTTACTCCAAAGACACATTTTTCTGGATTCAACTTCAGGCCAGCTTGCCTAAAGTTGGCAAATGTTTCCTGCAAATCAGCAATGTGATTTTCTTGCTTTGTGCTTTTCACTATGATATCATCAACATATGTTAGCACATTTCTGCCTATCTGGGAATGAAGGACTTTCGCTGTCATTCTGCTGAAGCTACCTCCAGCATTCTTGAGCCCCTCAGGCATCCGAAGATAACAATATGTACCACTGGGGGTTATGAAGCTGGTTTTTGGCTCATCTTCCTTCTTCATCCAAATTTGATGGTAGCCTGAATAACAATCTAGTAGACTCATGAGCTCCGACGAAGCTGTTGCATCTACTAAAGAATTTATCCTCGGTAATGGAAACTCATCCTTCGGACATGCCTTATTAAGATCAATAAAATCGATGCACATTCTCCATTTACCATTGGCCTTCTTCACCATAACAGTGTTAGCTAGCCATTCTGGGTATTTTACTTCTCTGATGACTCCAGCACTAAGAAGTTTTTTCACTTCATTCCGAGCACCTTCGGCTTTGTCATCAGACATTTTCCGAAGCCTCTGCTTTCTAGGTCTGAAGGATGGATCAACATTGAGCGAGTGTTCAATGACATCCCTATTGACACCACAGAGATCGTTGGCGGACCATGCGAAGACATCTTTGTTGTTGAACAGAAACCTTATTAAATTTTTCTCCTGTTCCTCAGACAATTGAGATCCCAGCAACACCTTCTGCTCTGCTATATCTTCACATAAGAGCATGGGTGAGAGCACCTAGAGGGGGGTGAATAGGTGATCCTGTAAAAACTTACAACTTAAAGACACAAAACTTGATTAAGGGTTAGCACAATGAAATCAAGTGGCTAAGGACCAAGCTCTTGTGAAACACAATAGTCACAGCGAGAACAAGCACAAGAGACACGATGGTTTATCCTATGGTTCGACAAGTACAACACTTGTCTACCTCCACGTTGTGGCATCCCAATGGACGAGGGTTGCACTCAACCCCTTTTAAGTGATCCAATGATCAACTTGAATACCACAGTGTTCTTTTTTTTACTCTTTCCTGTTTGCGAGGAATCTCCACAACTTGGAGTCTCTCGCCCTTACAATGAGGATCAAAGTGAAAGCACTAGAGTAAGGGAGGGAAGCAACACACACAAATCCCAGCAATACGCACACACACAAGCCAAGACTTGAGCTCAAATGAAACACAACAAGTTCACCACTAGAACATTGTGAACCAGAACATTGTGAACCAGAAATCCTTTGATGACACAAGAAATAACCATAGCATCATTGTGAGGGTAATCCTTGAGCTGAAGGTCCTCTTGGGAGAAGGTAATTGGGATGTGGGACCATCTTGACTTGATGAAGGGTCCCTGTACCCCGACATGCTGTACCCTTCTCTGTGCCTCCTTCTTCTGCCTCTTGTTGGCCGGCTCTAAGGATGAACCGCCTGTTATCCGGAGTACCAGCTTTGAAGCCGAAGCAGCTCCAGCTTGGTTGTTGAATGAAGCCATCAGCTCAAAAAGTGGAAGTGAGTTCACCGGAGGTGGGCGCCAATGTTAGGGACTTGTTCTCAAGTGCTATAAATTAAGAACAAGGCAACACAAAAAATGTTAAACGTTAAGGTCATTCATCCTTCGAAACATTATTTCCCTTGGGATATAATGATCTTCGGACAAAGGTTATGAAGGACATACCTTCCGCAACATAACATATAATGATGAAGAGGAAATCATATGAAATATAAAAGATAGGATAAACAATTATATATCAACTCATTTCTATTTCATCATTATGGAAAAATAGAAATGATATCAAATTACAAATGTACCTTCGGCTTGAAGGGAGGTAAGAGTACAAATGCGACGCAAAAGCAAAATACCAAGTCAGCGTGAACAATACTGGGGTACTGTTCATCTATTTATAGGCACAGGACGCAGCCTGTGCAAAATTACATTTATGCCCTTTACAATCGACTACAATACTGGCACAAAACATCATGAGTCCTTAGGTCATTTCATCTTTAAGTCGGTTTAGCCCTTCGTCTTGAGATCCGTCACTATGCCGAAGCTTTATAAGTGATGGCTTCAATGCTGCTTCTGAGAGATCTGTCGAAGGTGCTCTTCTCCCTTTAGGATCTTTGGCTACGAAGCATACCCCCAATAGCTGTATTAACTGAGTTAGCGACGAAGGTTGTTTCTGGTCTCTTGCACATTTTTGACAATTTTCGCACTTTTGAACCAGATCTGCTTCATCCGAAGCTGCCTTTGGCCAATAAAATTCTTGTCTGAAAACCTTCCCCAGCAAAGGTCTAGACCTAATGTGAGATCCACACAGACCTGCATGTACTTCCTTCATCAGCTCTACACCTTCGGTTCTGGATAAACACTTTAGAAGTGGCGAGCAGACTCCATGTTTGTATAATTCCCCTTCTATTATGACATATGGTCTTGTCCTTGCTTCCATTCTTTTATTATAAACTTCGTCATCCGAAAGACAGTTACCTTGGAGGAAAGATATGATTTCAGTCCTCCAATCTTCACTATGTACGGGCAATATTGTAAGCATTGCTCTTTCCATAAGTTCAACCGAAGGTGCTTTTATTGTCTTAAAGAATACTTCCGAAGGTAGAGGGAGCCCCTGTGCTGCTGACTTAGCTAGCAAATCTGCATGCTCATTTTCCCCTCTTGGGATATTTTTTACAGAAAAACCTTCGAAAGAAGCCTCCAACCTTCGGACTGTGTCCAAATATTTTTCAAGCTTCGGGTCCCTTGCTTTGCTGCTTTTATCTACATGGCCAGAGATGACTTGGGAGTCAGTTTTAAGGATCGCCCTTCTTATTCCCATTGCCTTTAGCTTCCGAAACCCCAACAGAAGGGCTTCGTACTCAGCAATGTTATTTGTACAACTAAAATCCAGTCTTGCTGCATAGCATGTTCTGACTTTAGAGGGCGCTACTAGAATAGTAGCCGCTCCTGCGCCGAAGGTTCCCCAAGAACCATCACAGAAGACTGTCCAGGCTTCGATGTCTTTTGTTACTTCTTCTCCCTGAGCCCCTGGCGTCCAATCAGCAATGAAGTCAGCCAACGCCTAGGACTAGATTGAGGATCTATGCACATAATCAATAGTGTATTCATTGAGCTCTGCAGCCCATTTTCCAATTCTTCCAGTAGCTTCTCTATTCCTCATTATGTCCTTGAGAGGTTGTGATGAAGGAACAATTATATGATATGCTTGAAAATAACGGCGAAGCTTCCTGGAGGCCATCAACACAACATACAATACCTTCTCCAATTCTGTATAATTTTTCTTTGATAAACTTAGAACTTAGGAGACAAAGTATATTGGTGCTTGTCTTTTGACTTGGCCATCTTACTTCTCCTGTATAAGTGTCGCACTGACTGCAGAGTGAGATGCCGCCACATACAGGAGTAACGGAGCCCCTGGCAAAGGTGGAGTTAGAGTTGTCAAGTTTATCAAGTATTGCTTTAATTCTTCAAAAGCCTTTTGTTGAGTTAGACCCCATTGGAAAACTTTGGCTGACTTTAATATTTCAAAGAATGGTAGATTCCTTTCTGCTAATCTTGATATAAATCTATTTAATGATGCTAACCTTCCTACCAATCGCTGAGTCCCCTTCTTTGAATTTGGCGGCTCCATCCGAAGGATAGCTTTGATCTTATTTGGATTGGCTTCAATTCCCTTTGTTGATACCAGACAGCCAAGGAACTTGCCCTTCTTTACTCCAAAAACACACTTTTCTGGATTCAATTTAAGACCAGCTTGCCTAAAATTGGCAAATGTCTCTTGCAAGTCAACAATATGATTCTCTTGCTTCATGTTTTTTACTATGATGTCATCAACATAAGTCAACACATTCTTGCCTATTTGAGAGTGAAGAACCTTGGCTGTCATTCTGCTGAAGCTTCCTCCAGCATTCTTGAGCCCCTCAAGCATTCGAAGGTAGCAATAAGTACCACTAGGAGTTATGAAGCTAGTCTTTGGCTCATCTTCCTTTTTCATCCAAATCTGATGATAGCCCGAGTAGCAGTCTAATAAACTCATGAGCTCCGAAGAAGCTGCTGCATCTACAAGGGAGTCTATTCATGGTAATGGGAACTCGTCCTTTGGACATGCTTTATCGAGATATGTGAAATCAATACACATTCTCCATTTGCCATTAGCCTTCTTCACCATAACAGTGTTGGCTAGCCATTATGGATATGTTACTTCTCTGATAACACCAGCACTGAGAAGTCTCTTTACTTCGTTCCGAGCACATTCGGCTTTATCCTCAGACATCTTCCGAAGTCTTTGCTTCCTTGGCCTGAAAGATGGATCCACATTAAGTGAATGTTCAATGACATCTCTGTTGACACCACAAAGATCATTAGCTATCCAGGCGAAGACATCTTTGTTGTTGAACAAAAATCTTAGCAGAGTCTTTTCTTGCTCATTAGATAGCTGAGATCCCAGCAGTACCCTTTGATCTGATATATCTTCACATAGAAGCATAGGCTTCGGTTGATCTGCCGAAGCAGCCTTCTCTCTTTTGTGCTTATATTGTTGACAAGCTTCGGCTTCGTCTATGTTATGGATTGCCTTTGAATCTGTCCAACTCCCTTCAGCCCTTCTGGCAGCTTCTTGACTTCCATGAACAGTAATGGGCCCTTGTTCCGAAGGTATCTTCATGCATAAGTATGCTGGATGGAGTATAGCTTCAAAGGCATTAAGTGTCCCTCGACCAATGATTGCATTGTATGGGTACTCCATGTCGACAATGTCGAAAACAACTTGCTCAGTTCTTATATTATGGACGTAACCGAAGGTAACTGACATTGTGATTTTGCCAAGTGCCACAATCTATCTTCCTCCGAAGCCGCAAAGAGGGTATGTAGCATCATGAATCTTGTCTTCTGGTTCTTGCATCTGTCTGAAAGCCTTTGCAAATATGATGTTCGTTGCACTGCCTGTGTCAACCAGAACATTATGGACCAGAAATCCTTTGATGACATAAGATATCACCATGGCATCATTATGGGGATAATCTTTGAGCTGAAGATCCTCCTGGGAGAAGGTGATTGGGATGTGGGACCACTTGGATCTAACGAAGGGACCTTGCGCCCCAACATGTTGCACTCTTCTCTGCGCTTCCTTCTTCTGCTTCTTGTTGGCTGGCTCTGAACTTGAACCGCCCGTGATTGGGAGCACCAGCTTTGTGACCGAAGGTGCTACAACTTGGTTGATGAATGAAGCCATCGTCTCAACAGTGGAAGTGAGTTCACCGGAGGTGGGCTCCAATGTTGGGAACTTATTCTCAAATGCTATAAATTAAGAACAAGGCAACACAAATGTTAATGGTTAAAGACCTTCGTCCTTCGAAGAATTATGTCCCTTAGGATATAATGATCTTTAGACGAAGGTCATGAAGGACATACCTTCGGCTTGACAGAAGGCAAAAAAATCCAAGAGTGATGTGTGAGCGATTACAAGTCAGCGTGAACAGTACGGGGTTACTGTTCACCTATTTATAGGCACGGGACGCAGCCCAGTAGAAATTACATTTATGTCCTTGATAACAAATTATAAACATCACACAAATCATCACGGACTATACGGTCTTTTCCTCTTTAAGTCGGTATCGCCCTTCGTCTCAAGGCGTGTCGTCATGCCGAAGCTCCCTAGGTTGTAGCTTCGGCATACATCTTCGTGTTATGTTTGTTTGCATATCGTCCTGCCGAAGGTGTTTTTGCATAGAGGACCTTCGGTGAAGAAGAAGGCCCCCAATAGTTACCTATGCATAAGGGAAGTTAGTCTATTCAAATCATGTATTGCACCTCTATTTTTCACATGTTTTTTCCTAAGTAGAAGATCTCTGTCAGGGGGAGTATTTCTTCGTCTCTAATAGGGGAGAAAATTCTTTCTAAAGGAGAACACTCATTTAGGGGGAGTAATATTTTTTACTGCTTCAATCGGTATCATTGATAAATCTTTTATGAGGGCAAGTCTTATTCGCTTCCTACATGCTTTTAATATCTTCCTTTTCGGTGGTTGATGCCAAAGGGGGAGGAGTTTTAGGGACCAAAGCAATGAAAATGATATCAAACACCAAACACCACCAAATTAAAATTTTTGATCTTGCAAGTGGTTTTGGTCTTTTGGTCTAAAATAGGAAGCAAGTGAATTATGGAGTTAGGGGGAGGCTTAAGTCCATAATCTCATATTGTGGGGACTCTCATGCATCCTAGCAAGTAGACTATATATTTTCATTCAAATGTTTGTTATATTTGCTTGCTTTGGTTGTGTTGTCATCAATCACCAATCAGGGGGAGATTGTAAGGAAAATGGAGCCCGACCCATTTGGCTCAATATGTTTTGGTGTTTGATGATCAACATAACCTGTGGACTAATGTGCTTGCTAGTGTTTATGTTTGTAGTTCACAGGATGTGAAAGAGGATTGGACTAAGGCACTGAGGATGCAACACCTCAAATGAAGACATAAAAAGAGCTTAGAAGTCCAAGACTCAAGAACAAAAGAAGCCCAAAGAATCAGCGAAGAAATCCATGAAGTGGGCAGTCAGCCAACGTCCTGGTGGCGCACCGGACAGTGCATAGTGCATGTCCGATGTGCACCAGACTATCTGGTAGGACACTCGGACAGTCTGCACAGAGGGGCCCGCAGATAGGCGCCCTCGGGCTACAGCATCGGACTGTCTGGTGTGCACCGGACAGTCAAGCAACGGTCAGATCCAACGGTCGACTGCTGCAGACCTCAACGGTCGGCTGACGTGGCAGGGCACCGGACAGTGAAGAGTGCTTGTCCGGTGTGCACCGGACTGTTCGGTGCGCCCGTTGACAAAAAGTTGTTGCTTCTGCCCAACGGCTATAATTGGGGGAGAAGGCTATAAATACCCCCCCCCCTAACCGGGCATTTCAAGATGTGGGAGCCCAAGCAACATACCAAGGCATAGTATAGATATTTCCATGTGCTCATACACCTAAGTGCTTAATAAAATCACTCGGTGATTAGCGTAGGTGCTTTGCGAAGTGCTTAGGTTAGTTAGACCGTTTTAACGCTTGCTCTAGGTGAATCCTAGTTAGTTGAGTGAGTTTAAAAAAACCACACAACCACTCGGCTCTTGCGTGAGCCGTTGTAATTGTACCGAGTGGGGCGAGAGTCTTGCGGGACTGTGACAACCGTGTTTGTGTCACGACCGCCACCGTGTACCGAAGGGAACGAGGCCCGTGACATTTTCGGCCGAAAGCTCGTTATTGGAGACGGCGGGGATCGTCTGAGAGAAGCCAGAAGCGGAGCACCACTTGCACGTGGAGAAGGCCCGCGGCTCTCTACAGAGTTACTCAACCGAGGTGCTTGGCCCTCACATGGGCTTCCCTTTGCGTAGGGGCACCAATGAGGATTAGTCGGGACCTTGCGTGATTCCGGATACTTCGGTAAAACTACCGGTGTCATCCACGAGAGTTTGCATCTCTACCTTACTCTTTAGCTTCCGCATTTATACTAAGCATTTAAGTTTCAATCTTGTCTTCATAATTATATTGTTTAGGATTGCAACTTAGACATTGCGATAGAAATAGCAACACTTACACAAAACCTAGTTTGCACATTCTAGTTTGTTTATTTGCATAGGTTTTGCTCTAGGGATTTAATTGTGGTCTAGTTTAGAGAAAGTCTTAGGCATCACCTGTTTCCTTCAATGTCCTTGTGCCTCTCGTCCTCCCTTTGTCCCTTACTTCTACATCTGCTTCTCCACCTATCTCCTTAGATCTATGAACAGGCTGGGGATCCTCTAGGGTTGTAGCGGCGCTGCCTGCCAACCCAGATCGAACAATATCGGTTGTTGGGCTCACTAGGATGGCACCTCCCGAGCACCGCCTTAATCTTCCATACTCCTCTCCGCCTCTGTATCTCGCCTCCCTCCATCTCTTTTGTCTGTGCCCGCAAGGGAGGGAAGTTGGGATGGTGGCGATGAAAATCCTGATACTGTAACGCTTTCCTTCGACTGCATAAATCTGCCAACTAAGGCTACAACGTTTTGCCATAATGCGATGTATGCATTTTTATGATGTATTTTTCTCTAAATGGTGTAGTAGAATAGTTGTTGTTCAGTAGTGTGGATAGCCTAATGTGCATATAGTGGAGTTTGACCCATCATTCGAAGCGGTGGCATGGCTTCAACATCATGTACAAACCTCTTCAAATCCTGTAGATGCGATGTTGTAGTTTTGTTAAAGGTTGACTACTCAAATCCAGTTGGCTGGATTGCATGAAGGGGGTCAATTACACGCAGATCTGCATTGCTTTGGTTAGTTGGTGGTTCCTGAGTGTGAATAAATGAACAAATTTGCATGAGCAGGATATGCATTTGGTAGTTGGTTTGTAGAAAAGTTTTATGAAATAAACACAATGCAATGCAATTGAATGGTTGTAATAATTTGATTTGATAAAATTAAACAAGATGCAGGATACATGAAGGTTGTGTTTTATCACTACTAGGTGCATCCCATAGTAATAAATCTATCACTCTATGCTTCAATTTTTAGATGATGAATGGGAAGTCACATGTGTTCTGTTATACAATCCAGTGCATCTATAGTGAACTTGTTGTCATCTCTCAAGGCATGGTAATGTGTAGGATGACATGTTCCCAACAATTTCACAAGCTACTAATCTTCAGATGCATTTGAAAAGAATGTCTAAATTAGTTTTGGTGTGATACACACATACCTTGATCTCAGCATAGCTAGGAAGAATACAAATTCTATAGGGTGGCAGATATTCTTATCAACTATAGTACCGACAAGTTCTAGAAATATTTGTGCAATATAATTGTCGAAAAATGCACTAAAAACAACAGCAAATACAACTGATTTCCTAACAAGGTAGAATATTTCCACTCTTATTTGTCCATCGGTGATCATTTGGGTTGTTTGGGAAGAGCCTTGTATGGTGCCTCTTCTGCACCACTGGGAATGTTATCGCTGGCTTCCCATTTTAAAGAGCTTTCCATGCATGAAGGAATGGTTGGTATTAAGTATGAATATTGTAATTGAGATAGCACTTGATGTACCATTCTCTCAAAATGTTACTATATTGAGATGATATTATCCCTTTTATAAAAAGAAAAGAGCTTACAGAAGCAATGGAAGGGGTAGTATCATCTAGAGCAACAGGGTGAGTGACATTGGCACCAAATATAATTGTTGGTTCAATAGTAACAACCGGTAAGCTTTCTTTGGGATTAGCAAATTCTAAGTTTCTTCGTCCAAACTATGGAGAGAATGAATATATTAGTACCATGTTGCTCAACAACTTTTGTGAATAGATCTAGTTGAGATTAACCTTTGCATTGATCTTATTAGCAACATTATCAAAGTACGCAGGACCTACACTTCTAACATTTTTATCCTGGCAACATTGCAACATGATACCAATCTCTATCTCACAGATGTGATGTTGTAGTTACAAGGGTTCTATTAGTATGTCATCTGATAATGTCTCCCATCAATCCTCTCAGGATTATTTGGTCAAGTTGTTTATATGCATAGAAATTTAAGTTGTAGTAAAGGGACAAATTAGCACATCCTTGAACAAGAGCAAATTTATCTCTTTACTATAACTTATTTTTTTCTATGTGTATAAACAACTTGACCAAATAATCCAGAATCCACCGATGGGAGACATTATCAGATGACATACTAATAGAACACATGTAACTACAACATCGCATTTGTGAGACAGAGATTGGTATCATGTTGCATTGTTGCCTGGATAAAATGTTAGAAGTGTAGATCATGTGTACTTTGCTAATGTTGCTATTAATATCAATGCCAAGGTTAATCTCAACTGGACTATTCACAAAATTTGTTGAGCAACATGATACTAATATATTCATTATCTCCGTAGTTTGGAGGAAGAAACTTAGAATTTGCTAATATCAAAGAAAGCTTACTTGTTATGATTGAACCAACAATTATATTTGATGTCGATATCACTCACCCTGCTGCTCTAGATGACACTGCCCCTTCCATTGCTTTTGTAAGATCTTTTCCTTTTACAATAGGGATAATATCATCTCATTATAGTAACAATTTGAGAGAATTGCACATCAAGTGTCCTCTCAGTTACAATGTTTATACTTAATACCTACCATTCCTTTAGGCATGGAAAGCTCTTTACAATGAGAAACCAAAGATCACCTTCCTAGTAGTGCAGAAGAGGCACCACACAAGGCTCTTACCAAACAACCCAAATGATCACCGATGGACAAACAAGAGTGCAAATATTCTACCTGGTTTGAAAATCGGTTGTATTTGTTGTTGTTTTTAGTGTGTTTTTTGACAATTATTTTTCTCAAATATTTCTATAATTTACAGGCACTATAGTTGATAAGAATATCTGGCACCCAACAGAAATTTATTTCTTCCTGTGTAGCCATGCTGAGATCAAGGTATATGTGTATCACGTCACAACTAATTTAGACATTCTTTTTCAAATGCATCCGAAGATTAGCTACTTGTGTGATTGCAAGGACAAGCCATCCTACGCATTACCGTGTATTACCATGTTCTGAGAGATGACAAGTTCACGGCATATGCATTGCAGCCTCTTAACAGAACACATGTAACATGTCATTCATCATCTAAGAATTGAAGCAGAGTGATAGATTTATTTCTGCGAGATGCACCAAGCAGTGATAAAACACAACCTTCATGTATCATACATCTTGTTTAATTTTATCAAATTAAATTGTTGTAGCCAGGCAATTGCGTTGCATGGTGTTTATTTCATAAAAAAAATTGTAAACCATCTAACAAATATACATTCTACACAAGCAAATTTGATCATCTATTTACACTCAAACACCAACTAACTAAACCAATGTGGATATGTGTGTAGCACTGACCCCTTAGCGTGCCTTCCGGCATCCCTTTGTCTTTCACCGCTTCGTCTGCTCCTCCATCCGTCTCCTCAGATCTCCGAAGAGGCCAAGGATCCTCTAGGGTTAGTAACTTAGGCTGTCTCCAGCATCATCCTCTAAATTTCATCCTCTAAAGGAATATTCTCTGTCCTTTACAGTAAACTCTAAAAGATTTCGTTCTCTATATCTTTATCATCTCCAGCAACGTCCTCTAAATTTGGTCATCTATATCTACAGTGTAAACAAACTTCTTTAACTGCATTATTTTTTGCCATTTCGCATAAAATCGTAATTTTTAATTTCTGAAATTGGATCATGGTGAGTTTGAAAAACTTACATTTTTTGGAAATGCATTAATCATTTTCGATCTCACATGCTTAATCTAAATGAACTCAAACTGTTTTGCAGCAACAACCAACAGTCATCACTTGCTTATTTCTCATTTTTCGTTCTTCAGAGAACTTACGTCGAGTACCTTGACCGCGTCTTTCCATCCACTGTCAGCTGCAGCCGAGAGGCAAGTGTGTACACCACCTGTGTCTTTCCAGTGACTGGCCGAGAGGAAAGCCGAAGGATGGCACGGCAAAAGGGTGCACACCGCCGGCGACCGCGCGAGCTCTCATGGCAACGCGACGGCGACGAGGACGTGGAGCGGCCACCATGGGCAACATGACGACAACATCACGAGCAACAAGACGACAACGTGGAGCGGCAGTGTCTGGCCTTGGCTCTTCCACACAGCCTCGCCGTCGTCGAAGCCGACACCAGAAAGGAGATGCTGCGCGCGATGGGAAACTTCCGAGCTAGCGCGCGAGCGAACGAGAGATGACGACACGGGAGAGAACAGTGGATAGCGAGCGGTCGCCTGTGCGCCATATTTACCGGATGAAACGGGTCCGCCGGAATTTAGTGTCTCCTTTACAGGATATTGTTGGACGTATTGGGTAGAACTTCATCCCCTAGATTTACCGTACCGAACGCTTTAGCGTCTATTGCTGGAGACAGTCTTAGTACCCAGATCGAGCAGCGGAATAGTTGTCGTTCAACATTGCGGATAGCCTTATACATCTTTAATCGAGCTCCAACTCATAAGCCATTACAACTTACAAGCAATGAATTTATACACAGAAAAACGGCAGTTTCTCCAATATCATTCAAAAAAATATCCATAGCTAAAGTCACGTCAATTAGGACTAGTTTAGAAACTCCATTTTTCCAAAGAATTTTCATTTTTCTAAAAAAAATTAGTTCATTTTCCCTTGTAAAAATAGGAATCACTTAGTAAAATGGAGTTTCCAAACTAGCCCTAAATATATAAAAAACGCCCTAAATACATTAAAAACAGACGTATTTTTCTCTGATCCTTCCCCTAAGCAACAATTTTCGTTTGTTGCATCCTCCAATACAAACTGGCTTCACAACCAAAAGTTCATGCTAGCCGAAGTCCAAAGTGGATGGAAACATTCCAAAGCAAATCTGGCCTTCGGTCTGTGATGTACGAGACACCCAATATGTTCGTTAAATCAAAGATGCTAATTCATTGACAAGGAGACCATGCTCCTGTGCTCCATGATATTTGATTGTTCTGGCTATTATGTATAATTACATTTAAGGAATCTGGGCCGGTCACATTGATACACTATCCTCTATTAAAATAAGTAAGATCTGTAGGGGAATGCTACCGACACTAGATAAAGAGATCAACTCAATGCCCACCTCTATCTCTACGAATGTGGATGCTACGGAAAGCACTGGAAACTAGATCTATTTGAAAAGGAACAGAAAGATGCGCTGCCTAGATCCTAAAATATGTTACCAGCAAACGAGGAAACATAGCGATATGGAGTGTGCAAAGAGGCATGCTTTCTACCAAAGCCTTCAAGATTGACCAAGGCTCTTTTCCTAGCTTCTTTTCTCCTCATTTTCTTGAATTAATTTGTCCATCTCCTTCTGCCCAGTGGCTATCAGTGTCTTCACCGTGTCAAACACGGTCAGTTTAATGCTGCATGGTTACAACAAAACTGAGTACTAGTATTTACATGTGTCGTTAGACTTAGACAAAAAAACTCTCTCAGTTTTACTAAAACTAAACCAAATATTTTAGTTGTCATGGTGTGTAAAAGGACATACCTGCTATTTGGTAGATTTTTTAACGCATTTGGCACAAAACCTCTATAAAGACCAGTTAGACCGTCACGCTCCACAATGCCTGCATTAAGCATTGAAATTGACTTTAAAATGTGTTCCATTTAACATGATCAAGTACCACGTGGGCACATAGAAATAGCAAATAACATAGGTCAGATTTATCAAGATCAAGTGTATGTTATGTATTAGCCATTAGCTCATGCAATGCTAGCATAACTACCTGGAATAGCATCAAAAACAGTATTGTATGGTGTGCCTTTCATCTGCATCTGTCTCCTAACAGTGTCCAGCGGATAACACATCAAAGTTGCAAATGTTGCTGAAAGAAGAGCGGTTGCCAGAGATGTTTCTGGTCTATTCTTGTACTTCTCTGGTACAGATTTCTTCATCCTTGTACACCAAAAGAGAATGCAATATAAAAAATGTGAGATAAATCTTTAGATTTGTGTGGAGCTTTCACGTATCATAGTACTCATATGCAGTAGAAGGAATCTCACAGGTCAAAAACACAGAAGTTCACAGCAATGTAAGGTGCAATTGCTACAAGAGATGGACCCAAGCCTCCATAGAAGGAGGCCAGCCCTTCTTCTCTCAGCATGTTAAGAGCAACCTACAAAGTCATCAGGCTACGCCAGTTTCCAGAAAAACAAAGTACAGAAATTTGCACTTACAAGACTGGTTACCTGAGATAAAGTGCTGTGTCCAGATTGAACTGCTAGCCTGAGCCGGAGAACATCCAGTGGGTAAGTTACCTATAAGCAAGTACAAGTAGAAAGTTCTGAATGTGCTAAAAAATGGTGTTCTGTGGATTTCGAAAAAAATTATGTATCATGAAAAAATAGACCAAAGAAGAAACCAGCTATATTCAAATTCCATATCTAACAAAAACATAAATACAGGGACATTTGCTAGTAAGCAGATAAAATAAATTACAAGTGTAGATGTCATGCCCGCGCAGCACCAGCGGCAAATCTCCCAAATACAGAAAGCTCTCCATCCTTTCTCCGGAAAATTTTCTGAATTAAAAGCAGTAACATTGTGACTTACTGACTTGTAAGAGAGAGAAATGAAGAACTCACTATCACAAAGAATGTAAAAATAAATTGATGACTAAGTGTAACCGTGAGTAACTATGACCTTGTAAACTTCATACGAGAAGAGTTGCACTGCACTGTAAGGAATTATGCGAATGACCTAGACAAGTTAATGGGAGATGGATAGGAATCAGCACAGCAAGATAAACCATGGATGATAGGGAACATCAAGCACCTGTGGAAGGTTTCCTTTCCAATAACCCTTAAGCCCATCCTTCTTCCAATGTCTGCCATAGCCTGCATAATTGCAGATACATTAGATTACAATATATTATCTAAAGTTGTAACCATTTAACTCCAGATAGCACCTATCATATGGTTTTTTTAAAGAAAGCATTATAATTCACAATTCAAGCCCATCTAAACGATTAGGATTACTGATTCAGTAGGATGGTTAGTACCCATGTTAGAATTGCACAATAACTACCTGAACATATTTGTGGATCCCTATTTTCAATAGGCATGTCAGAAAGCAACATGACATAGTCTCGGAAAAGAGACCCCATCCAAGGACATATGCAACAGGTTCGCCCATTAATTCATTAGTGATTCGTATATTAAGCTTTCTTATCTGTGCTGATATTATATTAAGCATAGGATTTCTTTTCCTAATGCAGTCATTTGTTAATTGACCAGTATAAATCGTATCCCTAACATTGATGCAAGAAAGTTATCAGGAACCTCGTAACCTGTTAAAGTCTTAAAAGGAATTCCCTCTATAAACTCTGGTGTATTTCAGAATATTTCTCTGGTGTACTTCAGAATATTCCACCAATGTGAATTTTAGCACGGGAGATGAGAAATTTCCGCAGAAAACGTAAGTTCATAAGGTAATGTCTGAATGCACAGCATCAGGGTGAAACTAAATCCAGCAAAGAAAAGCGCCTCATATTGGTTACCTCGAGAAATCCAACACCCTTCTTGGCACTCTCTCCCGCCACCCGCACGCTATGCGTCTAGATAGATGAAAAAGAACAAAACTAAATCACGTCAGCCGCAAAGCAATAGTATGAAGACCGAATTAGATCCGCACGGTGGGTGGCGTGCCTGCATGAGGATCTTGACGCGGTCGAGGGGCGCGGTGACGGTCTTGGCTACAGTGCCCGCGGCGGCCCCCGCGGCAAAGATCGCGGCGCTGTTGGGTACTAGCGCCAGCAGCGCGAGCGGATGGCTCACCAGCTGCGCCGCGGGGGGCAGCCTGCGCTCCGTCGACTTCGTCTTCTTCCTCTCCTCCCCGGCCACCGCCTCCTTCACCTCATCGGATCGGACGACAACCGCCTCCTCAACCGCCTTGGCGACGGCCGCGGCGGAGTCCCCGCCGTCGCGGACGGAGAGCGAGGCGAAGGCGAGGAGCCGAGGCCCCGCGCGGAGGAGCGGCGGCGCACCGGCGTGGTTCTTCCGCGGGGGCCGCCACGAGTCGCAGGTCTCGACCCCGGTGGCGGCTCATCGGGGGCGGCGGGGTGTCCCTTCCGGGATCTGCGAGCCCCGCGGGAATCGGGAGGCGATTGAAGAAAGGGTGGACAGCACGAGAAGAATTGAGCAGGCGGGGGAAGGAAAGCAAAAGATGGGAATAGGGATAGGATAGCTGGGTAGGGCATGATTATAGTCGTGCTTAACGCATAATCAAACCCGCATGTGATACCGTTCTGGAGCGGGGCGTCTGTCGTGGTCTCGTGGATACGCAGGGGAACTTTTTCTCCCGTCCGGTCTCTGGTCTCTCTGCATCGGGAATTTTTGTCCAAAGCAATCCGGCTTCATTCCGAAATACTGTATAATATTTGAGAGCAAATATAACTTAATTATATTAAATGGATATAAATGGGGTAAATAAGATTTAAAATAACAAGAGATATCTAACTTAGAGTTTAGTTTACTAATGGGACTATATTAGTCTGAGACTCTGTTTGTTTCGGCTTTTCGCAGCTTCTAGCCACCAAAAGATTCTGTGGACTGCCAAACACTCAGCTTTTCAGTCAGCTTCTACAAAATTTGTTTGGATAAAAACCATTCAAAATCAACACAAACATATAATCGGTTGAGTCGTCGCAATAGTAGTAATCCGTCACTTTATAGATCCTGAGCCTCATGGACAACTTTATCTTCCTCCACACGTAATTCTAATAATACTCAGATTCTCTACACAGTCAGATTCTCCTCACAGCTAGATTCTCGGAAAAGCTGGTCAGAAAAAAGCTGAACCAAACAGGCCCTGAGTCCGTTCAGCTCGACTTTATCTTTTTTGTCTCAGAAAAGTTAAAACACTATCAAACATCTTTTTTAAACGGTTTATCGTGAAAAACATCTAATACAGAGCTATTATTATACCATGAAGAAAAGTCATAAATAGTAATTTCACTGACTCTGTTTGTGACCCTACCACTTTAATATATGGGAAGGTTTCAAAAAAACTAGCATAAGTCGTTTTTGTCAAATGATCTATAAAATGACTTTAGCTCTATTAAAAATTGTTTTTAGAAAAAAATAAGGCTAGAATTGTTTTTGAGCAAGCTAGAGCTATGTTAAAAAAACGACCCTATATGTCAAGTTTTTTATAGATTTTAACATATTAAGAAACTATTTAAAAAAAATTGCGGGACTCGTACATGAGATCATAAATGACAATAATTCATTATCCTCACCTGCGAACCTAATAAAGACTAAAATTCTCTATTTCAATCCTCGCGAAGATTAAAATGTCTCCATCCTCATCCATCGTAGAGAATTTTCTCATGAAAAATCAGAAATCGGTACATAATGCTATCTCTAGCCATGTATCATTACTAGAGCTATCCTCATCATCAGATGTAGTGTATTTGAGGGTATCTCTAGAGTGTACCTTCTTTTTCTTGTCGTGCTTAGCCATGAGACACTTGTGGCCGACGTTGGGAAAGTAGTCCCTTGTTGATGGAGATGTTGGCGGCGTCCTCGTCGGAGGAGGAGTCGATGGAGCTCTCATCGGAGTCCCATTCCTACCCCACGTGTGCCTCACCACCCTTCTTCTTGTAGTACTTTTTCTTCTCCATCTTTTTCTTCCCTTTCTTGCCGTCGTCCCTGTCACTATCACTTGTATATGGACATTTAGCGATAAAATGACCGGACTTACCACATCTGTAGCACACCCTCTTGGAACGGGGCTTGTAGTCCTTCCCTTCCTTTGTTTGAGGATTTGACGAAAGCTCTTAATAATAAGAGCCACCTCCTTATTGTCGAGCTTGGAGGCGTCGATTGGTAGTCTACTTGGTGTAGACTCTTCCTTCTTTTCTTCCGTTGCTTTGAATGCAACGAGTTGCACCTCGGATGTGGAGGTGGCGCTTGCTCTAAGTTGACAATGTGTTTGGAGTCTTTGATCATAAGTTCAAAGCTCACAAACTTGTCAATCACTTCCTTGGGAGGCATTTGTTTATATCTATGATCCCCACAAATCAATTGAACTTGAGTAGGATTATGAAAAACGAGG